>CM042901.1:17914332-18514332 GCA_023653625.1 Triadica sebifera | reverse complement strand
GAATGCAGTGATCCAGAATTCAACATGCACATTTTCTTTTTCTTTTTCACTCTTTTTTTTCGACAGCTTCAACATGAATGTTATCAATATTTATCATGAATGTCTGGTAATATTATCATGATGCGAGTTACTGAGTATTTATCTTAAAATTATCGTATTAGTGGTTGTTGGATAGGCATAGTGGTTGACTGCTGATGGACTGTGAAAGTTATCAATTCCTAATAGGTTTAGGATTCCTTCACTGTAAATAGTAAATATAAATAAATGTGTATTGGAAATATAATGGAAATAAATCATCCTTAGAAAAAGAAAAATAGCTAGAAACATAAACCTGAGACCTTTGCTACTTGTGTACTTCTGCTTCACAAATTTTTTTTTTTTTTTTGTTATGACTATTGTTTGAACTTTATGCATAGTGAATTTCGATCCTAAGTAGCAAACCGACTAAGCATACCTCCCCATACCGCATACTGTGAGAAGTTCTGTACTGCATACTCATACCTGTACCACGTACCAAATCGTATCTGTTCCTAAGTTACATTGATATATACATAATCAAGGTTTTACTTGTCAAGCATTCTTCTATATACATAATCATGGACTTTTCTTGTTTTATACAAGGTTTTCCTGAATTTTTGAAGGTAAATTGCAAAAGTGGCCTTGACATTAAACAATAATTGTACATGAATACTTGCTTGTTTAGAAAGTGAACTACATGGTCTATGTCCAACCTTTTGATTCGATTATACTCTAATTTATCCATTTTGATATCATATGCTTTAGTCCGTAAGTTTTTGCTTCCTTTGGTTTTTAATCGTTTAGTATTCAAATTAAGCAATAATTAATCTCTAGAAGGTTTAAAAAAATTTCAGAAATATAGGGGATAAAAAATAATTGTAAGGTCAGGAGCTCAAGGATAATTGGAGGTCTAAAGCATTTTTTTTCCCAAAAATTTGAGAATTATTAAGTTCACTTTTGGAAAAGCAAGGTATCAAGTATAAATAGTCATAAATGTGATGTGATTTTTGTAATCTATCTGATTTAAAAAATTAAACTGAAAACAAGGAAATAAGAGAGATATACCAATAGCAAATTCAAATCATAAAGGTATAGATAAATATGTTTTAAAACCCTTTAGAACATAGTTTTGTGACTTTTGTCTTGTTTTTAAAAATTATTAATCTAATTGATAAGCATGACTGGTCATTACGGGCACTTGATTTAGAGAGAAATAGAAGTTCAATACAACAGTTACCATTGTTATTTTTTTGTTGCTACTTTCATGTTTATTTTTGCTTTTTGCTTTTTTCTGTTTTATTTTTAATTTTTTTAAGCAGAAATTGAAAAGTCGTGTAATTCTGCAATTTTTGTTGTCATTTGCCCTTGAATTTATTAGACTCTTCTTATTCAATTAATGTAGGATTACAATTTGAAAACCTTATTAATTATTTTGCTATACTGTCAAGCAACAACACATAAATAAAAGAACCCAACCTAAGATATATTGGACCTTTATTAAAGCTTGTTATTGCAAAATCATATGATTAAGAAATCAGCTTGACATAATAGAGTATAAAAATTATGAGTAATACTGGTACAACTGCAAAGTGAAGTGTTTTCACAAATACTTTTATCTTATATTTTGGCATAGGATTTGTAGTTTTAAGTGTAGGTTTCCATTAGGATCAAACAATAGATTTTGGATGGATTGCTTATTATGTAGATCTTATTGAATCAAATCAATATGCGAGCATATTATGACTATTGTGAGTTCATTCTTAAAATACTAAGAATTCAAATTCATGGTGTTTCAGTGATTGTAAATATAATAAATTTTATTTGATATATTAGTTTCTAGCTATTTTATTGAGTGTTGTTATATCTTAATAACTTGTGCTTTTAGCTTAAGGCTTGGATTTCTTAGTTTTCAATTCGAAGAAGCGCAAGTGAGGAACTAGGATCATATAAAGAGGATATAAATGTGCTTTCTTTCAAGAAGGAATGAAGGGTAAGATTTGAAGCTTTTAGAACGATTGATGCAATAATAACCCTGGATGTAATGCCAACTTGATATTGGGTGTAACACTTAAGAGTTTTTTTTAAGCTTTTAGAAAATTTTGATGCAATCTCAAGACTAGATGTGCAGCGAACACAGGTTAGGTACATAACTTGAGGATTTTAGGCATGAACCCTTTCTTTGTAACTTGGATAGCATTTCTAATTGCACGAGCTGACTGTATGTGGGCTAGAGTTGCTTTTGGGATCATTGAATCTGATAAGTGTGCCTAGGATCTGTCCACTATTGTACTAATATGCAACGTGATGGGGAGAAAAACACAAAACCCAAAATTTAATCAGTTGGGTAAATTCTTCTGCACTTTCAAAATTAGATTTTATTTCATTTTCTTTTGCCAAATATCTTTTCAATCAATTCCCCCTATGAGCCTCTGGATTCTTTAAGATCTGTAGAAGATTTTAACTTCACATGGTATGTGTTATTAAAAAGATTGAACTAATAGCATTTTCAATGTCAATTATTGTTCAAGTCTATTGTCTGATGACTTGATTGTTTATTAAGTGCTCATGCACTCTAATTGGAACTTGTGACAGTTACCTGGCAGAAAGAAAGATTCTTTATGGCATATCTTTTGTCGTACCAGCTGGGAAAAGTGTGGCAATTGTTGGAACTAGTGGAAGTGGTAAGGCTTAGTTTATTTTTATCTGTATTTGCATGAATTTTGATTTCAAATGGAATGATTTTCCTGAAAGAAAACTTTTATCTATTAGACTTTCCTCATGTAGGTCCTTTGTGTTAGCATATTTTTGGGGCTGCCTTAACATTTATGCACCAACACCTAAATTAGGTTAACTACTTTGTGAACAATTTAATGCTCTTTGGTAATAGGGATTACTCACATTTCGTTCTGTGTTTTTGGTTTTCCCGGTCATGTCCTATTTGGTAAAATTAATTTAATATATGCAATACTTAGAGGTCATGATCTGTAATTACCACGTCTAAATGGTTCACAAGCTATGGTACTATTTCTTGCTAGCTAGTGTGACCATATGATGCTGGGAAAGAGCAAAAGACCAGTTCAAAAAGAGGCAGACAACAGATGTTTCCTTTTCCTATTAGATCAAACAATCATTGTCATGTGCTTGACAAAGTGAAGTTTTGTCAAATGACCTTGTATCAAATAATGATTTGCACTTGTGTTAGAGAACACCTTTTTATTAATTACCTTGCTGCACTAATAATTCATTTGAATTGGTATGTGCTGCAGGCAAGTCAACTATTCTCCGATTGCTCTTCAGGTTTTTTGATACTCATTCTGGAAACGTAATGACTTGTACCTCTGTTATTCATTCCTTAGGGATCCATTTGATTTCAACAATTCTTTTTTGCTCCTCATTCTAAATTGTATTTGGTGGAAGAATCTACAACAAAAAAACCTTTTTTTTTGCATTTTTCACATTGTCCCTGACCAGAACTTATTTCTTTGGTCAGTAATAGTGTTACCTTCCAAATTGAAATGTTTGATACTGGGATTAGGAACTGACATTTGCTTCTTAATAGATAAGGATTGATGGTCAAGATATAAGGGATGTCACATTGGATAGTTTAAGAAGGTCCATTGGTGTTGTCCCACAAGATACAGTAAGTTTAGTTGAGCCTTTCAGTGTTATTTGTTTAGTTTTCTTTATTTCATGAAATTTAATAGGCCTTGTGAGATCATGCAAAATTGTGATGTTGATTAGTTGAGCTACTCAATGCACAGGTACTTTTCAATGATACAATATTTCACAACATTCATTATGGTCGTCTTTCTGCGACGGAAGAGGAAGTGCGTCTTTTGCTCTTTTACTTTGTTGACATGAATTGTTGCTTGTACTTGGTTTTTGCTCTATACTTATTTACACTCAGGTCTATGATGCTGCACGACAAGCAGTGATCCATGACACTATTCTGAACTTCCCTGAGAAGTATTCTACTGTGGTGGGGGAACGAGGGCTCAAGGTGAGAGGTCTACTTATTAACTAAATTAATGCACTTCATGGATTTACTTATATGATACTTATCTCAAGGCCTTGGATGAGGTACTTGTCTATGTTTCAAAAATTACCATGTCCACCTTGATCACAGAAAGCAATTGAAGATTAGGAACTGGTGCATCATTTATTTATACTTAACGAGGACAGGCTTCATTTAGAGAAATGCAAACTAATATCTTTTTGTTCCCTTTATTCTTACTAGTTGAATGTGATATCAGGTCCAATATTTTTCGATCACAATTGTGGTGTCTTGCTTTATCATGAAAATAAGATGGTATAGGTTTCACTCTCATGTGGTCCACATGCTTAATTTGGTCCATGTTAACCCATTTCAGTCCATCAGTCCATATGGATTGTATATAATTGAAGGAAAGTTGTCTTGTATGGTTCTGAACTAGTATCAGTCAATTTAGTGTGTGGGCTGCATCAGATACATTTGTGATAGATTTTGGGCTATTAGGGTAACCTATGTCCAGACCATTGGACTTAATATTGATTCTCATTTTGGTCGACTTACTTCAATTTAACTCATAAAACCTCTAAACTTGTCATGTAGTTGCAATAATATCAATTTGATCACCTTCAGATAAAAATGTTGCTAGATTGCTGTCTGGAATGCTGATGTTGTCTTCAAATGTTTTCTTTTCTTTGTTTTTTTTTTCTTTAATTATAATTACATTGGAACCAGATGTGGGGCCTTAAAAAGTTCCAAATACTTTTTCTCTCCAATTTTCCTTCTTTCTGTTTTTTCTAACTATAGTTCGTCAAGCTGAATAAAGAGAATGAGTTTTATTGCTGCGCTTTCATTTTGCCAGCAATCCGGAAATATTTTGCATAAATGGGGTCTGAGTAATCTGATTGCAGCTGTAGGACAAATTGATTGATTTCGGAGTCAAATTTAAGTAAAATAACATGATGAAGTTCAGTGCAAAATCGTGTGATCACAATTGTAAATATACCTGTAGAAAGTATATAATAAATAATTGTTTCATTATTTGGTTTTTGTTACTTGATGGAGGCATAGCAACTTTTTCTCTTTAAATTGTAGGCGTTGATAATAAAGCATAAATGATGTGGAAGTTTATGGGTTGACAATTATATGTGTGTAATTTAGGAATCTGTATGGAAAATACAATGCAAAATTAAGAGCTGATATCTTGTATTCAGTGCTGCACATAAGCAGACACTTATCTGCATGGTTTACTTCTTAGTGGGATCTTGAACTGTGAACAACTAAGCAACTTTTCTTTTTTTTTTTTTTTTTCCAGCTAAGTGGTGGTGAGAAGCAGCGAGTGGCATTGGCACGTGCATTTTTGAAAGCACCACCTATTTTGTAAGAACTCCACTCTTCTTCTTTCCACACTTATGCTTATATCTATTTCTATGAGTTGGCTATTTTTGTTCTCATCTTTAGTTTTTTTTGTAGTCACTTCCTAAGGGTTTACCAATAAGAACCCTTCAAATGCTGCATGTTTTTGTTTTTCCCCCTCATGTTCTTCCTTCACAAAGCAACTATTTGAGATAAAAAGAAGTCAACAAATTTTTTTTTATAAATTTATTTGTTTTGCAAGTTCTACTTTGTGCTTGCTTCAGATGTTGTTTTATTGGTATTCTAGAATTTATGTGCTTGGTTTTTAGAAGTCGTGGAACTTGTTAGTAGATATAAAGATTTTGGTTATATAGGTCCTCATGCCCTGTCTATAAGAGTGGCATTGGAATAGGGACACATTCCATACTTGTTCCTATCTTCCTGGGGATCTTCATCCTTGCCACCTCACTCATCAAGCTAACTGGGACACAATAATCCCCGTTCCTAACTTCTCGTCCTTGTCCCCACAAGGATCCCTATTCCTGCCAATTTTTATATTAAAATTAGATAATCCATAAAACTTATAAAATTGGGCTATTTTAAAACTAAAATTACTAATGGACAAATAGGCTGCTTAAATTTTAAAATAAGAGAGAAAAAAAAAGAATTTCCTTTATTTATAGAGTAGAAGTGTTACCTTTCATTTGTTATAAAAACAATATGGAATCTCTCTCATAAGTTTGTCATTTTATATGATGTCTCACAATGTTTTCTTATATGAGAAGTAAATTTCTCTCTTTTAAACTTGAAAGCCACCTCCTAACTAATTAGGATGAGTTTATTCATGATCTACCAAATATTGTGGCTACACTTGTATACATGATAAGTAATAAAAATACACAATCCTTCTCTAGTCCCTCCCAACATGGATGCAATTACCCTTTTCCCCATTCCCGTGGGGTGAGGAACAGAGATTTCTCTCGTTGTTCAGCACGGATCCCTAGGGTATCCTATTCCATCCTACCTGTTTGGGTAAAGTTTTTTATAAAGCAATTTAATGTTACCATGTTGATGTGTTTTCAAATGAAATTGATCCATAATTGTATAATTATTATGTCTTTGGAATTTGTTTCCTTAATGATATTCCAATTTAATGAAGGTTCCAAATTTTCTTTTTGTTATGTGACAAAAGGTAATATTTGGAAAGTACAAATGTTACTTTCCATGAAATGCAAAATTGAACCCCCATTCTAGTTGCTTTTTGCTTATCCCGAATAACAAAATTCATATGTATATTTGATGTGTCTCCTAGCAAAGTAAAAATTTGTTAGATGCAATTTGCTTAAATTTTTTTTGTTTTGATGGGCTTTATCCTAAATTAATATATTTACATATATTAATTTTGGAAATCGATAATTTTACTAATAAGAACTTATGCTCAAGGTAATCACTAAAACATTTAGTTTCTTAATTATTTCATCAATTTTCATGAAATATAAGTCCCACACAATATTTGGGTACATTTCTCAGTGGGGTGAGATAATGCCCCTAAAATTTTTATCAAACTTCTTTAATCATCTTAATACTAGTTTGCTTGATGCATTATTTGGTACTGTTATGTGGTTAAGTTCCCTTAATTTTGTTTTCAAAACTCCCATATTATGTGAATTTGTGTAAATTGCACAAACTCATGCCTAGAAAAATTATGTAAAATTGATTCACTCGGATCTACACTAGGTTAAAAATAGCATGCTCAATTTTTGTATCCATTGCTCAACCATTTTTTGGTAGAGTCCTTATGTTCTAAAGTTTAGACATTATATGGGCTAGACACTTAGATAAACACATATTCAACATCTAGAACATTGTGCAACCTAAATGCCAACAAGTGTTGTTTATGCTTATCCTTGTCTTTAATGGCGTATCCATTCCAATTTAGTTAAGATTATTAATAGACTATTTGTTAGAATGTCTAATCGTTATATCCACATACAAATTTATCTTTTTGGGATTTGAATTCATTGATCCAACTGCTAAAAAAATCGAATATGGAATAATCTTAATGTGAACATAAGTCTATGTTATGCATTGTAAACCATTTATGTTGGTATAAATTTTTGGGGGTTGGTGTTATTAACTTTGTAGATTATATAAATGTGTTTCTTCGTTACAATTGTTTTTGGATTTTTGCAAGCAATATTCTCTGGGGACTTTGCAACATTCTAGTCTTTAATAATGATAATCAATATTTTGTGATCTATTCATATGTAACTCGTAGTTTACTAAAGATACATGCTAATTTCCTATGCATCCTTTGTCCATTGTTCCCACAATTTTGTAGGTGAAGAACTAAATAACTCTTAATCTTTTCTTCCCTCTTAATCTTTGGATGATCTTGATTTCCACAGGCTATGTGATGAAGCTACAAGTGCGCTTGACAGTACAACAGAAGCAGAGATATTAAATGCATTGAAGTCATTAACCAATAATCGAACTTCAGTATTTGTTGCCCATAGGCTTACAACTGCAATGCAATGTGATGAGGTAAGCATATATGAATTACATCTTTTCTTAATGTGCAGAATTTTTAGGTTTCTATAGATAGGAATACTTTCCAAAGCTTATAAAAGAAAGGTGAATAATTACGTTGATGTTCGATTATTTCGCTTGCGGTGTTTTAAAATCAAATTATAAGGCTAGGGGGTTCAATCACATTAACATAATGAGCCTTCTATTGGGGTTTATGTTACTTGGACACTTCAGTTTTGAAGAAGTATTCGTCTCCTTCGGGTATGACACTGGTATGGGTATGAGATCCTTATCAGATCCTTTTTAGGGGGTGTTTGGGATTGCTGTTGGGTGTCCAAAAAGTATGTTCTAGAATTTTTTTGATTTAATTGACTGATTTTTTAAATTTGTTATAAACTGCTTTTCTCAAACCTGCTTTTGGAAAAAACATCTATTTATCTTCTTCTTTCCAAAAACAGTTTTCAAAACTCAAAAAAATTAAAAATAAATTTTTTTCTCCAAAAACGCTTTTTCCAAACTCAATGCCAAACGAATCCTTAAAAGTGGTTACTTCTTCAAAGATTTGAAGTGGTGACAAAGATTAATATAGACTATATAGCAAACGTGAGTTGATTTACAATTTAAATGGACTTATAATTATCATTTTGTTATTTACTTGTGGTTTGAATTTTAGATCTTAAGTTTGTAATTTGAAATATTTTATCTAATTTTATTTTATTTAACAATTTAATGTTATAATTTGATCTATTTTTTAACTTAAATTATTATATATGAAAATTGAAATATTTACATTTTTATATGTATAGACATATTTCCATATCTATATCCTAATTTTGGATATTTTTTAACCTTATTCTCGTATTCTAAATTTTAAAAAAATAAGAAGTCGAACTTCTTAATATGTACCCATGTCGGATACTTGTACCTGAGTCCAAGTAACATAGATTATGGTTGCACTATTTTATCCATTAAATGAAACTAAAAGGAAAAAAAACCTTCATATACATTTTTCGCTACTTGGAGGTTAAAGTCAAACAAACCATTGTCTCCTTTCCCCCTCTCTCTCTTCAACCTTGACAGAATCCGCAAGAAATTTCTTGGACATGACAACCTTTGCCCGATGTTCTTTGAACAAAAAGACTAAGAATCTTCTTCAAACCCTCATCGTAATTGGTACTACCAAGGTGTGTTGTATTCTTTAAACATTCATATTCATATAGCCTTGGATAGTGGGCTATATAGCTGGTAGGTCTGTTAGGAGAAGGTATTTTGATTATTTTTGCATGTCCTTATGACTAGTGAGGGAATTCAGGTACTCTCGAATTTGCTTGTAAACACTATACAAATGCCAAGTTCAGAATTTTTACCTCACCATTGCTAAGTTTTCCTTTCTCTACTTATCAAATGTCACATTTTGCTTATTACTTTTTCATACACTTAATTCTCTCCAACAAATACACAATAACTTGTAGTGGATCTTTTATTGATCTTGAATCCTGCCTAATTTGCATAGGAAAATCATTCAACATTTGTATGCATGATTTCCAAACAATATACTATGTTTAATGTAACACAAAATTTGTCTTAAGCTACCTAATAGCTAATTGTTAGGGAGGACATGAAATGACTTACTAACTAATAAATATGCAATATCAGGGTGGGTAGTTATGCGATAGTTTAATTTTTCATCCAGTCGTCTATACCTCCTAGGGTTTTTAAACAACAAACCGTCATATTTGTAAGCTGCACGTTAAGAGTCATATCATCATTTGTTCTTTGAACTAGAAAGATGTCTCTCTTACTCCTTGTCACACCCAAGAAATAGTTTAACCCCAAATCATTTGTTTGAAACTAAGTGTGAAGAAATGCTCTAAGAGACGCAATTCTTGTAGTGTCATATCTAGTGATAACAATATCATCACCATTCACAACTAGTAAGATATGCTAACTTTAGACTTTTTATAATCTATTGTGATAGCACTTACTCATCTCAATCCCAAACTTCTGGGCTGTTTCAATAAATTCACCAAACTAGGCATGAGCTTTGTTTCGTACCATACAAAGACTTGCAAAGATGACAAATTCTCTTATAAGCCCTTTGTAACAAATCCCGGTCTTTGCTCTTTATAGACTTCATTTTGGAGGTTACTGTTAAGGTATGTTGAGATATTGCATTAATTTTTTCTATTATATATGCATAATTCTAGGGTAGATATTTGTACATATTTTCTTTCTATTTTGTATTTGATTTTCATTTAGATATTTGTACATATTTTCTTTCTATTTTGTATTTGATTTTCATTCCTATTCTGTATCCTATACTCAATATATAAACGCATGAAGCTTGAGGGAATAATCAAGCTGAAGATTCAGACTTCATTCTACTCTTTTCCCTATTCTCTCTCTAAATTTCTCATGGTATCAAAGTCTTAGGGTTTCTACCATAGGTATTCTTTCTCTTTCCATTTCTACTGTTCACAAGACTCTATTGTCCGAGTGTTTTCCTGTCTCACAGGCATTGTTAATAGAAGCTGTCTCTTGATAATCAATTCCATAAGTCTGGGTATATACTTTGGTGACCAATTTGGCTTTATATCTGTCAATAGTTCCATTTGATTTGTGCTTTGTAGAAAACACCCAATTGTACCCTATTGTTTTCTTATCCTCAGGAAGCTTGACCATCTCCCAAGTAGAATTTTTTTGGAGAGCATTCATTTCGTTTATCATAGATGATTTCCATGTAAGATCTTCAAAGGTTTCCTGAAAATTAACCAAACCCATCGGGTACTTTTCGTTCACGATGAGGATATTACCTAACTTGATCTTCACCTTGAGGATTCAAGATAGGGATTTCGGAAATCAAAGAGGATGAAGAAGAATGTGCCTCTAAATTTATCTTAGAAGAGTCATCTGATTAAATAGTAGTATCATTGAGAGGAGTATTGGAGTTTGGAGGAAACATAAGATCAACATCCTTATTTCTGTCATGACAACATCAAATTGTCATGACAACATCAGCCCAGAAAATTTTAGGAACACGCATTGTAAAACATAAAACATGTGTCCCTTCAAGAATGTGACAATTTTTACGTTATGTTGTGCCATTATGTTGGCGTGTATATGAGCAAGTTGTCTTGTGAAGGATGCCATTTTCTTTGAAAAATTCAGCAAGAATTTGACTAACAAAGTTACGACCATTGTCAGAATGAAAAATCTTAACTTGTGTGTTAAGCTGTGAGACAATCATTTTCGAAAATTGAGAAATGATTCTTATTACTTTATCCTTAGTTTTCATCAGGTAAATCCAACTCGTACGAGTGCAATCATCAATAAAAGACAAAATATCTATGATCCAAAGTGGATGGAGTTGAGAAAGGATCCCAAACATCTGCAAAAATTCATGTAAAAGGAATTTGACTTTTATTGAGACTTATTTTAAAGGATACACAATGGTTCTTAGCATAAATGCATTGTTCACACCGTAGACTAGAAATTGAAATATTTTGAAACAACTTAGGCAATAAATGTTGTAAATAAGAAAAAGATGAATGACCTAACCTATAATGCTAGAAAATAATTTTGTCTGTACTAGGTATCTCCCTTGTTAATTGAAGAATACAGTCAGATTCAGATTGCATCTCCCTTGCCCCCTCCAAGTAATATAGACCTCCTTTCTCTTTACCAGTGCCAATCGTCATCTTCGTAAGATTATCTTGAAATACACAATGTGTAGAATGGAGGTTACAAAACAATTTAGATATTTAGTAATTTTACTGATGGAAAAAAGATTATTAGAGAAACTAGGTGCAAGTAAAACTGAAGGCATTGAGAGTGTAGGTGAGAAATAAATATTTCCAACTAGAAACAGACATAAGATCCCCATTAGCAATCTGAACAGACTTAACATTAGAAAGCATTATAGTGTCAAGTAAAGAAAGGTTACTAGTTATATGATCAGTGACCCTTGATTCAATGATCAAATTGTTAGAAATGACATAAACAAAAACTGAGCCAAAATTTCCTTCTTGAAGAGATACATGAGAAACTTGAGAAGCAGAAGCAGTAGTAGATA
Source organism: Triadica sebifera (assembly GCA_023653625.1). Classification (NCBI taxonomy): domain Eukaryota; kingdom Viridiplantae; phylum Streptophyta; class Magnoliopsida; order Malpighiales; family Euphorbiaceae; genus Triadica; species Triadica sebifera. The sequence continues at coordinate 18,502,369 of CM042901.1, read as the reverse complement.
AAAAAGTGTCATTGTGAGCAACTTGGGTTGATTTCTTATTCCTTTTTTCAATTTGCTTTAGTTTGAACCACTTCAAATATCCATGCTTCTTCCAACAAACATCTACAGTGTGTTTGATGTTATTTCAATGAGTGCAAAAAAGTGTTGGCTTTGTATTGTGCTTCTGGACAGCCATTGTCGAAGCTTCAAAGTGATCTAATCCTATAGTATCCAGTCTTTGTGCCTCATGACGGACTTGTGAATATGTTTGGTATAGGAGAAGTAGCCAAGACTCGAGCACTCACTTGATCTAGACTGTGGTCAAGACCTAAAAGAAATGTATAAACACGATCCTCACTAGTACGTCTCCTCAATTTCTCAATATTGGTTGGGCATTCCATATCTTTGGGTTTACGATAATCAAGTTCTAAGAATATGGAGTTCAGTCTATTGTAATAATTTGTGAAAGGAAAATCTCCCTGCTTTAATTGTAATGATTTTTTTATCAATTCATATACATGAGAAGAATCTGAGACATCAAGGTAGCTCTGTCTGATTGTATCCCAGACTTCCTTAGCAGTTCCATACTGAACAAAATGTGACATCAACTTCTCTGTCATAGAATTAATGAGCAAAGATTTGACCAATGTGTCTTCAACCTCCCATCCATTGTAACTAGGATCGTTTTTTGTAGGTGCAACCTTCCTTCAAGTGATATATCCTTTTGTTCTCGTGCCAGCAATATGCATCTTCATAATTTGAGACCAAACATTATAATTTGTATCATTCAATTTTATAGAAATTGGTGGAAAAGAAGTTTTGTGAATAGTCACAATGGATGATTTCTTGCTGTTAGGAATGATACCCTCTATTTTTTCAGCCATTATGTAGAAGAAAAGATGAAAAGAAAAGAGAAAACTAGGGTTTTAGCCGAAAAACATAGAGAGACAACAACAAAAGAATTATTTTTACCTCTACTCTGATACCAAATTCGAGATTTTAGGCTGAAAGATATATTTTTCATTTACCTCAAAGAGAGTATTTATATACATAGGTACAATCTACTTTTAGAAAGTCAACTATATAGCAGCTATACACTCACCAACCATACATCTATACAATCAATCATACGACTATACAAATTATTACCGTAAATCTAAGACATTAATTAAGGAATAAAATGAGATATTTTATAGCTGTACATTAACTTAACAAGCTAGGAGCATATGATATAAATGCTCTAGCTTAAGGGAGAGTATTGAGATATGTTGAGATATTGCATTGATTTCTTTCTATTATGTATGCATAATTCTAGGCTAGATATCTGTAAATATTTTTCCTATTCTATATCCTATACTCAGTATATATACCCATTAAGCTTGAGGGAATAATAAAGCTAAAGATTCAGACTTAATTGTACTATTTCCCCTTTTCTTTCTCTAAATTTCTCAGTTACCATATAGAAAATCCTTCTTGATAAGTAATTGGTGCAAAGACGGTCATATGTAGAGAGATGAATAGGAAAATAGAGGTCAATTTAACTATTGGTGAAAATTATTAGAACAATCCACATCATAAGTTTAAGCATACCCTTTAGTAGTAAGACATGATTTTGCTGGGCCATTGACGCATCAGGATTTACCTAAACTGCAAACACTCATTTACATCCAATAACTTTCTTTCCTAGATGAAAGTCCCAAGTACCATTATCATTTAAGACATTCATCTTTTCAATCATAACAACATGATAGCCAAAATGAGATAAGGCTTAATGAATAGTTTTAGAAAAATAGAAAAAATCTAGGGATGCCATGAAAGAACAAAAAGAAGGCAAGTGATAATAAAAAAACAAATTAAATTAGGCAGACTGAAAATAGATGAAAAGGAAATTGATGGAATTGGTTATTAATTCTAAAACCAAGAACATGAGAGATATATATTTGCTAAAGTAATATAGGCCATATGGGAATGGAAAGTAGAAAAAGATATTTGGATTACTGGTTATATGATTTGACACCCAAAACAATGACATCTAGTGGGTTTACATGAATTGACGATAGTAGTGATAAGAAAAGATGAAATAGATTTCAACTATTCCTACTATGGAGAAAACTCGGCGAAGTAGTCTACAAAAACAAGAACAAACTTTCTAGAGAATGAACTGGTTGTAGTATCAAAAGCTACTACATTTGTTGTTTGAGCTTTCTAAGATTGATTCTGCAAGTTCTTACATGAGTGTTTTATATATGACATTAATATTGTATAATCCTTCTTAAATTCAAACTACAACTATCAAAAATTTTCTTATTCACCAAGTATCAAATTATCAAAAGTGTTACGAACAAAGAGGAAATAACAACAATTGATAAAATGCCAATCAAGAGATACCAAATAGCAAAGAGAACTAAACACAAAGTGCAACATAAATTCTAGAGACCCAAAAACAAAGCACAAAGGTAATTGATATGAAAATGCCATAGAAGCTAGTCCCTCAAAACAGATCCAATGAAGGGTGAAACTTCAGATTCTTTTCGAAAAGAGTGATGCAATGCTGAAAAATGGGATTAGAGGTCTAGCCATTGTTACACATGCATTCACGCGTCATTGCATGAGGAAGCTATTGAAGATGAGAATGACATGTGAGCTTCTTGCACTGGTCCTTCGATGATTGGTCTTTAAGGATGGCTAAGCTTAAGGTTGTGCTTCTCCTTAGGCCGGTGATGAGTACTAATAGTCATTCTACAAGGGTGACCCACAAACAACCAAAGAGCTACTCTATAGGGTAGGCTCTGATACTATAAAAATACAGATATTTGGAGAGAAAAAACTCATATATCTCATTCAAAATTTATAGGTGAATATATTTAGATTACATAAGCTAGAAAAGGAAATGAAAAATCAAATTTAATTCCTAAAATGAAGCTAAATATAATCCTGAGACTCCATCTCTTGAATCCCTATAATCAAACTCCTAATTTAGAGCTATTTACCACTATAAAATATGTAACAAACCCATTTTGATGGTGAGGAAATAAGGCATGTATTCGTATTTTTTAAAGAACTCGGCAAACTCTTTAGCATAAATTAGAACAAACTTCTCTGAGAATAAATTGGTTGTAGAGTTAGAGGTTGCAACATTTGTGGACTATGTTATTTGGACTCAGGTATGAGTTTCTGACACGGGTACATATCTAGAAGTACGAATTCTAATTTTTTAAAAATTAGGATATGTTAATATGGCTAAAAAGTATATAATATTAGGATATGAGTATGTGATACATCTATGCATATAAAAATGTAAATATATATCAAATTATAATATTAAATTGCTAAATAAAATACAATGGGATAAAATATTTCAAATTACAAACTTAAAGTCTAAAATTAAAACTACAAATAAACAGTAAAATGATAATTTTAATTCCATTTAAATTGCAAATAAACCCACATTTGCTCTATAGTCTATATTAATTTTTGTCACCACCACAAATCTTTAAAGAAGTACCAATTTTTGAATTGAATGATCTAGTAAGGATCTTATATCCATACCTGTGTCATACCCAAAGAGCATGGTTACTTCTTCAAAATTGAAGTGTGGAGTAACATAGGTTCAAATGAATTTTGAAATTTCTTACAAGTGCCCTTTGTATGACCTTGCTCATTACAGTAATAGCTTACAAGGTTACCTTTGTCATGGTTGCTTGTATCCCCTCCTTCATTTCCACCGTTATTATCCTGACATTCAATTTCATTCCCCTATTTCAACTTAGAAGAGCACAATTATTAACCTCAAAGGATGAAGAACTCATTATGTAGAGCGAAAATCTCAAGACTAAGGAGAATTTGAGATTTTAGTCTTGAATTTAGAGGGAAGACCAACAAGTTAACTCATAATAGCCATCTATTCTTGTTGAGTTTGTTGGACTCTCACATCAAAACTAAAGAGTAATAGAATTTTTAATTCCTCATGTATTATTTTAAAATGCATAAAATAGGTTGTGAAACCTATTTTGCTTCTTTGTGTAGTAAAATGCCTTTTGTGCCTCATTTATGCGGAAAATACTCGCTTTCCCGAAATATAAAAAATTCAAATATTCTATTAGCTCTTTAACAAATTCACAATAATTAATTAAACTACTCACCTCACTAACGATAAAGTTCCTGATTTGCAAAGATTCATGCATCATCTCTCAACCAAGCTTGTTTTGTATTATCCATGGGATAATCTTTGGTGAGATGATCTTCCTTCTCAATACTTCTCAAATAAATCCTCACTGTGTTGCTCCAATTCAGATAATTAGAATCATTTAATTTGTTTTTTATGATTTTCGATATCACTATGACTCCATAGGCCATGACTAATGATTTCTTGTTTTCCAGTAGGGATTTAAAGGGCTAAATCAAAACCTAGGCTGTACTACTAGTACAAATAAGGCCCTTATGATGATGTTTGATGTGGAAGCAAAGCATAGAATGTGTTATGCAAGTCGAGGCAATGTTGGGAAGGGTGATTGTAATGGCAATCTTTGTTTGACGCACTGTCCAGTGCTAGCATTTGAGAAAGTGTGTAAAAAAGAGCAGGTACATGAAGATAACATGCTGGATTTCCAATGGTTGAACTTCAGAAGTAGGCCGATCAGTAGGTAGTGTTCCTTCCCAGGCAGGCGGTGAGATAAATCGGTCACTCTATAGGGGTGACCCAAGGTTTGATAGAGTTGCACTCTAGGGCAAGGCTTTGATACCATGTAAATCCAAAAGAAAAATTATGTACATATTATTCATGTCATAGGAAGCCTATTTATATACATCCTAAGGACTATAAAATAACAAAGAGTAATAATTTTTATGATTCCTATGATTTTACTGTAATTACACTAATCCCTATAACCATGCTAGAGGATATTTACAAATCAGAATACATACATATCCTATCCTTTAACAATTTTTAAACAAAGAAACTTCAATTCATACGAATTCAACCCATATGACAAATTCTTATTACCCATAACTTGAAAAAATGAAAACTCTAGACCTATTTTCTTTTAGGCGTTATTCAATTGAATCAAAATACTAGTTTATATCATTAAGAAGACAATAACCTTGAGTTAACAAAGAAACTTCAATTCATACGAATTCAACCCATATGACAAATTCTTATTACCCATAACTTGAAAAAATGAAAACTATGGACCTATTTTCTTTTAGGTGCTATTCAATTGAATCAAAATACTAGTTTACATCATTAAGAAGACAATAACCTTGAGTTATATTTCGTTAGTGCTAAAAATTGTTAACAATTGCAAGAGTACATCTTCAACATGTTGTCTATAACTTTCACTTGATAAACTAACTACTTTTTTTAGTTCTAAAAACTGTAAACAATTTCAGGAGTCTATCTTCAACTTCTTTCTTATAACATTCACTTTGATAAACAAATAGCTCTTTAACATCAAGATCTTTATGTGAGGATAGATACTTTTTGATTCTAAGAAGAGATTTTTTGAATACTGAAAGGTTTTGTTAGATAAAGTGTATGGCGCAAACGGAATTTTTGAGGATGTCTTTATTTTGAGAAATGATGGGGAGGGTGATGAAGTTCAGTAACTACAATTTGCAAGATTTTGAATGTTTGTGATGGGGTATAGGTGCCTATTTCTACATGGATGAAGCTATATTGATGCATGCCATAGTAGCAGCAATGATAACCGAACCATTGTCCAAGCCTTTGTTACAAGTTTCCCTGTAATCATCTCCAAAGCTCACAAACAGCCTTTTTCTCTTGCAAGTTATTAAGGTTTTTTAGGGGATTATATTATAATCTAGATACTTTAACGACCTATTTTTTATTGGACTTTTAGTATAAATTAAAATATTAAATCCTATCAGATGGACTAACATGTTGATGAAATAAAAAATTGAAGACATTCTATTTGACTTTAAAATATTAGGAACAAATGGTACTTATTGTCAAATCCCTAGAGGTATATTCTTATTCACCTAATGAACTAGGAAGGGAAAATTTATTGCCCACAAATTTAGATATAGTGAGATAATGGTGAAAAGAATTTTATATCGGGAATGAGGTTAATTATAGGTGTGGGTTACTCTTCGTGGTTTGCTACTTGAGTAATTTAATTAACTTTTCAGCTTTTATGCGGATTGGCTGAGCAATAATTTTTTAGGATCTGAATTATTATTTTTATTTGACTAATTGTTTATACCAATGAAAATATGCTTCTTTTGAGTTTTGTATCCAGTGCTAATCTCAGAAAGTCAAGGCCTTGGAGATAGCAATATGTTTATGAGGTTAGTAGCCTGGGTAGAGGAAAATTTAGCTACTAGAGAAAATGTATAAAATAATCACTCCATAAGTTTGAGCATACCCTTTAGCAACAAGACAAGCTTTAATACGAGCCATCAAACCATTTGGATTTACTTCTCTACACTCTTTAGCTGCCTCCCTTTCTTTGAGCCATTGCAGAATTGAATTTGGAGAATACACTAATTGATGATTACTTGTAAAATTGATAAATTTTGTTGGATGTCTATTTTTATGTGTAAGTTGGGTTTTTATTTTGTAATTTTATGTTGAATGATTCTTTGTAATTTGTATTTAATAAATATTTGATAGAAATGCAAATATTTTATGATATAAGGAATTAATTTTATAGGTTATAATTTGAATGGATAAGGATCAGTTGTTAACTGACCAGAACTGATAGTTAACTGATTAGTGTTTAACCAATCTTAATGGATTGGTTAAAATTTTAGTTATAAATTTATGGTTAATGGACCGGGTTGAGGAAGTGGTCATGGATCACCCCTAGCCATAGCATCACACTAACCAAAATGAGTCAAGGTTTCATGAGCAACTTTAAAAATTGAAACATAATGTAAGGATGCAAAGAAAGAATTGGAAGCAGAGGGTAAGTGATCATAAGTAACAAATGATGAAATAAAATTACACTGACATTTACTTTCTCGGAGAGCAATTGGAAGATCATGATCAATCCAGAGTGGTTCAGACCATGAAGAGGCTGGTAAAGGACATGGGTCAAGAGTCCATAGTCATCTGGAATAAATGTGGACAATAGGTGGCCAAGAAGGGGCAAGACTACCTGAAAAATTAATTGAATGTTTGACGTGTAAAACTAGTAGATCATCTTCCATCCCCGCACTATCATAGCTAGAAGATGAAGAAAAGTATTTCTGACTATGACTTTGAAGCTTTTTCCTCATATTATGTATATTTATAGCAACATTACTTTTCATTTTGGATGTGGGATCTCAAACTTTGAATTAACTATTATATGGATATGCTAAATTCTGGCAAGGCTAAAGTTAATGTCATGGCATGCTTTTGCGTTTTGACAAATATGCCACATACACAACATAATGTGTGTGTATATATATATATATATATCTATATATATATATATATATATATATATATACACACAAGTATTTTTAATATTATTGTAGTATGACTATTTTATGAATATTATTTTAAAAATATCATTTTGCTAATTAAAAAAAATCAAATGTATATTATATAAATAATTTTAAAAAGATATCCAAAAAATTCCTGTAAAAATTATATATAATTATGAAAGACAAATATAAAAGACAACGAATATTGTAGCGGAAGCAATAGGGAGAAGAGAAAAGAAACTGAACTATTTTTTCTTATTATTATTGACAAAAACATAATACAATTATATAGAATAGAAACACTATAATCCCTATTATCAAGGAAATAATCAAATTTATTCCTTGATTATAGGAGTTCCATTTTATTCAAAGAAATAATGCTGATTTTCCTATTTTACCGACACTCTCCCTAAAGTTGGTGCAAAGATATCTATAATGCCCAACTTGCTAACTTGAACTTCAAATAATCACAATTATATAGAATAGAAACATTAAAATCCCTATTATCAAGGAAATAATCAAATTTATTCCTTGATTATAGGAGTTCCATTTTATTCAAAGATATAATGCTGATTTTCCTATTTTACCGACACTCCCCCTAAAGTTGGTGCAAAGATATCTATAATGCCCAACTTGCTAACTTGAACTTCAAATAATTGTCTTAGTAATCCTTTAGTCACAATGATCTTATTTGACATTGCGTTTAGGAAAAACACTTTTTCGGAAAAAAATATTTTTAATTATTATTTTTTTAGTTTTGAAAATTGTTTTTGAAAAGATGTAGATAAATATATGTTTTTTTGCAGAAACAAGTTTAAGAAAAACAGTTTATAAAAAATTAAAAAAATCAGTCAATTAAATAAAAAAATTTTAAATCTGTTATTTTAACACTCAATTGTAATATCAAACTCCCCCATATCTGCCATTTGTTGTGTGGTAGGAATAAAAGGAGTGCAAATTATCCCCTCTTCTAATTTCTCCTTTATAAAGTGTATGTCGATTTAAACATGCTTTGTTCTACAATGTAGGACTGAATTATGAGCACTATTAATAGCTGCCTTATTGTCACAAAACAGTCTCGTAGGCAAGTTAATTGGTCTTTCAAGTTTTTCTAGAACTCTCCTTAGCCACAGAACTTCACAAACTCTTTAAGCCATTGACTTGAACTCAACTTTAGCACTATTTCTGGCAATCACACTATGCTTTTTTACTTTTGCAAGCAACTAGATTACCCCACAGAAAAGTACAATACCCTAAGTCGACCTCTTATCAAATTTGAAACCAGCCTAGTCTTCATCCATATACACTCCAACTCCTCTCTTCTCATTTTGTTTAAAGAAGAGACATTTTCTTAGTGTGCTTTTAAGATATCAAAGAATCCTACATATGAACTTCAAGGTGTTCTTCATACGGTGAGTGCATATATTAGCTTACCATACTCACAACAAAGACTATCAGGACACATGTGTGATAGGGAAATCAGTTTGCCAACCAATCTTTGTTACCTTCCTTTATCTATAGGGATTTTATATCTAATTTCACCAAGATTAACATTGACATAATTCTAAAGCCAATAAAGGCTTGCATCCACTCATTCTAGTCTATTTCAAGAGATCAAATATATATTTTTTCTGTGATATTATAATACCCTTCTTTGATCTAGCCACCTCCATTCCAAGGAAATATCTTGGCTAACCCTAGTCTTTAATTTCATATTCCTTTGCTAGGCTTTGCTTCAACCTTTTGAACTCTAAATCATCTCCAATTAGGATTATGTTATCAACATAAACAATCAAAATTGAGATCTTGTTTTCAATTGAAATTTTTATGAACAGAGTATGATTAGATCGGCCTTGACTATACCCTTGCCCTTCAAATAAGGATAGTGTGTTCTTTTTTGAAAGCTTCAGTTCCTCTAATAATTTTCTTAGCTAGAGAAGCTCACAAATCCCTTGAGCCATAGGTTTATACTTGGCCTTAGTACTTGACTATGCAACCACACTTTGCTTCTTGGTTCTCCAGGTGACTAAGTTTCCCCCCATAAATGTGCAATATCCAGATTTTGATCTCCCATCAACTAGTTATCCATCCCAATTTGCATCTGTAAAAGTTTCCATTTGGAGGTGACCATGTTTGGAGAATAAAATTCATTTTCTTGGTGCAAACTTCAGATACCAAAGAATGTGGAAAACAACTTGTAAATACGATTCATAAGTATCATACATAAATTCACTATTCAAATTGATTGCATAACGTTCAATCTTGTATGTGAGAGATAAATCCATTTCTCAATCAATCTTTGATATCTCTTGAAGTCCACTGACATACTAATACCAACTCCTGTTTGTAGCTTGTAACTAGACTCAATAGGAGATTTTGTAGGTTTACATCTCAAAATACCAATTTCTTCTAAGAGGTCCAATACATATTTCCTCTGAGAAAATATTGTAACTTTCTTAGATCTTTGATCTCAAACCCTTAAGCTAAGAGTATTCTAACTGAGCCAACTCTTCTGTATCATCACCAGTCACTACTATATCATCAATATAAACTATGAGCAGTGTGATCTTACCTTTATAGTGCTTTATAAACAAGGTATTATAAGCATTACTCTATTGATATCCAAAGGAGATCATGACCTCGCTAAATCTATCAAACCATGCCCTAGGAAACTATTTTAACCCATATAAGGCCTTTTCTAGATTGCACACTTTGCCTTGTGTCCTTTCATCATTAAATCTTGGAGGAATCTCTATATAGACTTCCTCCTCTAGGTCTCCATGGAGGAATGCATTTTTAACTTCAAAATTACTGTAATTCCCAATCTAGATTAACTGCATAGGATAGTAGGATTTTGATTGTGTTCAATTTAGCAATAAAAGCAAATGACTCTTGGTAGTCCGTTCCATAAGTTTGAGCAAACTCCTTGGCCACTAATCTAGCTTTATATCTATCATTAGAACCATTAGCCTTAAGTTTTATAGTGAACATCCATTTACACCCTACCAACTTCTTTCCTATTGGAGGAGTAACAATTTCCCAAATCTCATTATGCTGAAGCCTTTATCTCTTCAACCGTTGTTTGTTTTCATTTTGGTTCCTATTAAGCCTCTTACCAATCCTATGGAATAGAAACAGAGGGAACAAACAAGACAAAAGCTTTATAGGAAGGAGATAGAGAATTATAAGAAACAAAGTTAGAAATAAGGTATTTAGTGCAGGACCTGACCCTTTTTCTAAGAGCAGTAGATATATCCAAACCATTAGTGGAGTTAGGATTAGAATTATCAAAACTCGAAGGACACTCACCATAGGCATCTTTAGGTTTTGAATCCAGAGATGGTTCTTGACGAGGGAAAGACTGCGATGACTTTGTTTATCTTTTTTTGAGTATCTTTCTAAATCTAGTCTATCTAATCTCCCAACATTAAAATTCCCCCTAACTAGAACTGTTAGGAATTTGTATTTTGAGAGATGAATCAAAGAGCATAGGATTAAGTATCACTTCTTTTACCTCAATTCTCCCCCTGAAGAGGTGATTGGGGTGGACCAAAGTAAGACTCAAATTTCTTGTGTAACATCCATAATCACATAATACTTACTAAACAGAGTATGATAGCATTTGCATCCTTTTTGAGTTGAAGAATAGCCAAGAGGCATGCACTTGATAGCTCTAGGGTCTAACTTACAACATTCCTTGTATGAATACAACACACACATCCAAACACCTTTGGAAGAACAATGTGAGGTGTTTTACGTGTCAAAGCTTCTAAAGGACTCTGAAAATTAAATGCTTTGTAAGACATTCAATTAGTAAGATATGCTACTATAAGAATGACATAGCAAATATTAGAGATCGACCTACCTCCAATAAATGCCTATTCTTCCATTTTGTAACACCATTTTGAGCATTAGTATGAACACAACTCGTTTGGTGTAATATCCCTTGGGACTCCAAATAAGCACGAAATCTACCATCCATGTATTCTGTGCCATTATCTTGTGAAACAGTTGAAAACAAGAAAACACTTTATTATTGGATTTCAACAAATAAACCCAAGTTAATCTTGTACAATAGTCAATAAATTTCACAAACCATCTATAACCAGATAATAAAACAGTTTGGATAGGTCTCAACACATCAGAATGAATAGTCATAAGAGGAATAGAACTTCTATATTATGTGGAGGTTATGAACTCTTGGTATGTTTAGCAAACTCACAAGCATTACAAAATAGAGAATTAAATTTAGTTTTCTTAAATAATCTAGGATATAGTTTTTCTAAGACAAAAAAAGATGTATGTATTAACCTTTTATGCCATTGAATGATTTCCTGATTGACATCCACAAAATCACCTAATAGGACAATTTATACCAAGAACTAGACTACAACTACAGTCTTCTAGGAGATACAAGCCATTGTCCAGTCTACTAGTGCCAATCCTCACCCTTGTTTTTAGATCTTGAAGGACTCAATGAGTGGGAAAGAATTCAATTTCACAATTAAGAGCTTTGGTAATGGAACTAATAGATAAAAGGTTGATAGGAAAAATGGGTACTTGGAGAATAGAGGATAATATAACACTGGGAGGGCATTCAACAGGATCTATTCCAGAAATAGGAGTGAAAGATCCATCTGTGTTGCAGACATTTTCTTTTTTGAGACATGGAGCATGTCTATTTGCTCTAGAGTCTATAACCCATGATTAATTATCAAGATTGGCTAGAAATGCATTACTCGATTTCCCGAAAAGTGGGGAAGCAATTGAGATTAATGTATAGTCAAGTTGAGACAAAAGACACCTTAATTTCTGTATTTGCTCAACACATTTTTGTACTTTTCTATATCTTTTATTTTTCTGGTTTTAATTTAGTATGTCAATCCATTCATATGAAAATATTGTTTTCTTTTTATTTTTTTGGGTGATAAACTACCTCTCTGACAATTTTTTCCCACTGTAGTTCATTCTGCAATACTGATCTATTTTAAATAATTAGAAACATCATCTTTCCTCTTGCTCTGTTTGTAAATATGAATAAATTTGGCCGCTTTTAAGCATCCCTTACAAAATTTTCCACTGCTTTTCTTATTTTAATCCACAGGGGTCATGTAAATTGCTCTTTACAAGACAATAAGTTTGGCTGTGAATTTGCATCATTTGATCTGTGGATGAATGAACATGAGAGCTTGCATATTTTGCAATATTAGAAAAAAATAATAAGTTTGAAATTTGTTTTGTGTATAGTTAGCAATTCCCTCTATACTGTAGAATCATTGACATAGAGTTTAAGCTTTTGGCTGGATGCTCAAACGACAAATAATCTACTCTCTTCAAGATAATTTTTATTGCCATTTGTGGACCGTGGTGTTAATATTTCTATTTTCTGCTCGCTTACCTCCACTGCATAGTTATACATTCTTCTGTTCCTTCAACTATGGGTTTCAGATAATAGTTCTGGAGAATGGAAAGGTGGTTGAACAGGGATCCCATGAAGTTCTCTTGACCAAAGCAGGAAGATATGCACAGTTATGGGCACAACAAAACAATACCGTGGATGCCATTGATGCAGCTGTTAAATTGGAGGCATAACTGTTCTTTATTTTTCCTTCTCTAATAACCTGTCCACATTCTCCCTAGCACCATGCAAAGAGAAATATTGGCTCAACTTTCTACAATATGTAAGGAAGCCTGTGAAATGCAGCTCGTGCACTGGACCACTTTTGTGCATCGTAGGAGGTTGCAGCCTTGTAATAAGTAATGCAAAGGAGCATCATTCGTCAAATTTTGAATGAAAGAAAGAAAAACCATGCTACGTGAGAAAATTTGGAACTGAAATTATTGTTGAGTGCACAGAAGCCTCCACAAGTTGGTCAATTTGACACATCAAAAGTCAATAAATAAACTGTTGTCTTTTTTTTTTTTTTTTTTTTTCATGTCTATCTTTTGATCCTTAGGTTGGATGGCATTGAAAATAGTGGGATGAACTTGTTTCTCGTCATTGTTGTATAGTAACTACATACCGAATAATAGAAAATTTTGTATCATTACAAGACACTTAATATTATAAAATTTTGCATTTTTAGAAATACTAATTTTTGCTCGTGCCTGATTTCATATATCGAGAGCCCTGTAAGAGCAATATGCTTTGACCTTCTAGCATATCAAGTTTGGTTGTACATTCCAAAATATTTTTTTTAGCATCAAATTGGAAGAAGAAACAAGCTGCCATAGTAGGATGAGATTTGCTTGTTTGCAGATGCAAATTCACTAGCATAGGTTTGGCAGTCACATATGATGTGATATACATCGTTGGCATTTACCATACTTATTATTTTCTCTTCCATATTTAGATAACATATGCACATATATATTTCGCTTTATAAAACATCGTGTACACTAGTAATTCAACATAGCCGTTTTGGAAAATATTTAGGCTTAACATGGTAATTTTGTCTTGTCGATAAAGACATTACCTAATGTGTTGGCACTTTGCCAAATGTATAGGGAATTTCACGTTGAACCAAATAGAAAGTTACTGGCACTTGAATCACCGTACAGTTGTCGAATTGATCATTTCACGTAACACTTACCATATCACCGACAAAGATGTGTGCAGCATCTCAATTTATATGCAGAAGAGTAACTCTTATTATGCTTATATAGTCTAAATATCTACCAAGTTTATCATTTTAGGTAAAAAGGCTGCAGAATGGGGAGAAAGAATGGAGATTTTACCAGTTATGGAAGATAATTTTCTCAGTCATAAAAAGTGTTAGGTGCGCTCATTTTTTTGCTATTGGTAAGAGAGTCGATTTTACAATTGGCCTCATGTGATATTTTTGATAATTAATTCTTGTATTGTTTGTATACTTCACTCCTTGTGCACTGTTCTTCTGTTCTGATGTGGCTTGGATTATCTTCCTTGGTTCTTGTTTTGCATATGTTTCTCAAGTAAGTCAAATATTTTATCCTTCTGTGTGTTCCAGCTGACTTAGTCTATCATCTCATATGCTTTCACTTTTTTTCTTTCCAAGACTGAGTTTTGATTTGATTATCAAATGATATATTAATTTATTGTCTGTAACTATCATGCTTGTGTTGAATGTGGAAATGGTTGCTGTCTCATTTTGGAATTGAGTATGATTGAAGTGAAGTAACATAACAACAAAGGGTGAACTAATTGGGGAACAAAATAAGGTTTTCACTGTAGGAAAGAATATCTAAGAAAAATAAAATGAAAGATGCTTTACCCTTAAAAAATTCATTAGGGGTAAAGAAAGAGAGTATCAAATTTGACCAAATGCTCTATCAAGAATTGAGAATAGTGTCATCTTGTCAAGGTATCATGCCATAGGACCAGGGCATAAGCAGGTCATGTCATAAATCCATATGGACCCTAGCATGTGGGGTCCACTCTTGTGAGAGAACAGCGGTTCCCCCGTTTACCATGGGGGCCACACTTTTCTCTCTCCAGGTCTCCGTACGAGCAAAGGCGAAAATGTGGGCCCCATCACTATTTTGTGTACTGCCAGAAGTACTTTTGATGCATTTGATTGTTTGTTTAATCATATTCGTAATAGTTATATATATTAGCAGTAATATCAGCTGCATTCTGAAATCCAGTTTGTGGGGGGATATAGTATCGCCATTAGATCTTTTCATTTCTTGACAGTCTGTGAGGAAGTAACAGTAAAGTAAAGCCATGCCAATTTCCTAGCAGTGTGCTTCTGTTTGAATGTCAATGTATTTATTTTTCCTTTTCATTTTTTTTGGGTATTTGGTGCTCATGTTTCATTCAGATTAATTCTTTCAGGTACTTTCAGCCGTCATCAGCAGTAACAAAAACTAGCGAGTGTTAGTTTTTATTATATATATATATATATGTAGCACACACATACACACATATGTATATCTCAGCCAAAAGCACTGTGACTGTCTTAATATATTTGTAATTTGCATAGGGGTATTTATAACTAAAAATGGTAAAGAAAGGAGCAACATCAGGACATAGAAGAAGTGCTAGAATATTTGCATTAGAGGAGAGAGCACGCATGCTAGCTATACAAAGACAGACAAAAAGGTTTGCTAGTACTAGTTCATTACCACTGGTAGCTGCTAAAAAGAGAGGTCGCAAGTGTAAAAGTCTCCAGGCAGTGGTTGTTAATTCTGTTACTAACTCCCCTCATCAGGTCTGTCTCTCTCTCTCTAGAATTTTATTAATTATTTGCCTCAAGTCCTTGAGTCTTGCTTTGCAACAGTCCAGGGAAGGATCCCCTTTTTTTCTTGTTGATTTCCAAAAAATAATTTATCATAGTTTCATTGTTCATTTCTTAGCTCCTAAGGTGATTTTTTTACATGGATCATTTTATGCATGCTGTTCATTTATATCAAGTATGATAATCACATATTTGAAAATGTTAAGTATCGCGAGTAAGCTAACTCCTGCATGCCCTTTATTATTTCTTTTTTTATCCTAATCTGTCAACTCATTCTATATTAAAATCAACAATCAAATTCTTATTAGATTATTTCATTAATTATCTGCTGAAATATCTTGTTTAATGTAATT
Organism: Triadica sebifera; assembly: GCA_023653625.1. Taxonomy (NCBI): domain Eukaryota; kingdom Viridiplantae; phylum Streptophyta; class Magnoliopsida; order Malpighiales; family Euphorbiaceae; genus Triadica; species Triadica sebifera. The sequence continues at coordinate 18,486,387 of CM042901.1, read as the reverse complement.
AATTATCTATGACAGTCTTTCATTTAATGAATTACGAGTATCTGTTCACTTCTCTGCCCATTCAGAAATGCAAAGGTCATTTACATGTAAAGAATATTTAATACTTTCCCATTATTAATGACCATTAGCTTGTTGACTTTGGCTTGCTAGCAAGCAACGATTCATGATAAAATCTTCTGCAAAAAGCTAAATAATCATATTCTGGTTGGAAAACTGTTCCCTATGTGTCTCATAAGTATCTTTTCTAAAACATGGACATTTGTCTGATCAATGGGATTCTTTGCTGAAGGTTCTCTATTTTGTTAATCGTTTCTGTATAAGGATAGTTTCCTTCTCTTACATTCAGTTTTGATCAGGAAGGAGAAGACTCAAAACATGATGACTCTGCAGCAAAATCTGGTGAGCCTTAATAGTTTCACTGGAAATTTTAAGTAATTTAGTTTCTGATTAGTTCAAGTTCCTATTTCTGAATGATTTGCTTTTGATTGCAAGAACAAATGGAATATTTGTCATCTCTGCAACGGATGCCAAGCAAAGAGACACTGGAGTTTTTTCTTGACGTACTTCAGAGGTAATGGCATGCCTTTTATTTTTGTTTCCATCTACTCAGAATAGAAAGAAGCTTTATTAGGCTGCTTCACATATGGATAGAAACTGATATCTGATCTTAATCATTCCTCCTTATATAGGAGAGATATGCAAGAGATATTCGCTCAGCCAGTTGACCCCCAAGAGGTTGCCAGTTGAATATTTTTTTTTCTATGAATTTCTTTTCCTATGAACCCAAGACCCTGAAATATTTAATTTTGATCCATAATAAACATATTTATCTTTCCTTGGAAAGGTGGTTGGCTATTACAATATCATTAAAGAGCCAATGGATTTTGGCACTATGAGGGCTAAACTTCAGGAAGGACTGTATACGAGTCTGGACCAATTTGAGGTTTGCTTAAAAATTTGCTTTTTATTTTCTGGTGCTTTTACTCATTCAGTGCAACTCCCTTGTCTCAACTGCTGTTTCGTTGTTAGATGTAATATCTTACTTAATCACCTAAATTGTGAGTCTGTTATTTGGGATCAGTTTGAATCTGTCAATAATAACATATACACTATTCAATGATCTTTTAAGTTTTCTAAATTATTCTGCAGCGTGATGTATTTCTGATATCCAGCAATGCAATGAAGTTCAATTCTTCAACTACAGTTTTCTATACTGAGGTAGTTTATGTATTTAGTTCTTATTAGTGGGGTTGATATAAAATATTATTTAGTTGACAATAGCATAATCATACCAAGAGAAAATTTAGTTTTATATGGATACTAATGTGAACATCATTGTTTCCAGGCTCGAGCTATAAGCGAATTGGCTCAACGGCTTTTTCATGCTTTGAAAACTGAACCAGAAAACTTTCAATTGCAGTACACACGAACCAGAAGACGCCCTGGTAGGAAAGCACAAGGTGAAGCTGGTAGTTCACATGCTAGGGTTGCTAAATCTAGTTCCTTAAATGATTCATCTCGAACTACCCAGAGATTTCTTGGTCGTTCTTATTTGAAGTCTCACATTGGCCATGTGAATAATGGAACTTCTTCTGGTAAGAGATGAACGAATTTGTAGATAATTTTTGTGCTGAAGTGCTTGAATAATGGAGTAGATGGTACTAATATCGTATAAGTACTGATGTGAAGTGTACAAAAGTTTCAGATATTCCGGAAAGGTTGATTATAGATATGATGTTTAGATAAAAATCAGAAAACTATACTTTCATAGATTTCTCTGAAAATCATAATAGTTGCACTCTGAAGCAAAAGGAATTTCTGTTTAGCATTGGCGCAATTGTTTTATAGGCTTATTTTTATGACAACCATTTTAGTATTAATCTGGGAAAAAGTTGCTCTCTCCATTTATTCCTGAGCTGGTCTCTAGAGATTGCTGAGTGTCACTAAGTTTCTTTCTTCTATTGGGGATGATGCATGAGATTTTTTTTTTAATTATTATTAGAGATGTGAAAAACTCCCCAATCACAAATATAAGCTCTAATCAAATCCTTTAAGTAGGGACATATATGATTATACCTTAATGCTCATCAAGTATCTGAAGCATTGTTCTCAGTTCAAAAATTAGCCCCTTATCTTTTTCCTTCCTATGAAGTTAGTAGTAACAAATAATAAAAAAATATACATATAGTGAAATGATTGTTTCATGTGCAGCACTAATAGACAAGGAAAGTGATCAAGAAATTATGTCATCCAAAATCCCATTTTTTATGTTTTTCCATTGAATTTACAAGGAAAGTTAGTTATACATTTATCTTCAGGTTCACTTGTATAGGTAAAGAAGCTCAACATGATCTATTCTTCTTCACTTTGAACAGGGTCAAGAGAAGGAAGGGATCTAAATTCCTCTGAAACTGATAGGCGTATGACATATATGCCTCGTACCCTCTGCAGTGAGAATGAGAAGATAGTTTCAGCAGTTTACAATGCACCGAAATCACTTACACAAGTAAGTTTATCACATAAATACAAGCACATGCAAACAGCACACATGCATGCACAAGCAGGCATGAATTCACTGAATCTCATTTGCATAATTTACATTAAACCTCAATTGTCAAACATTTTGATATTCTATGTGCAAAGAGAATCAGTTCTGACTTATTTGCAAAAATGATGCAGAGTACATTCGTTTTCCCACCACTCTTGTCATTTCAAATTCTTTTGAAAGGAAAATGAGTCCTTGTTATTCTCTTATTATCTAATTAAAATGAAGAGATTAAAATTTTGAATTCATTCCATTTCTAAATCAGAAAATCGTTTCCAAATTTGCAACTATTAGATTTAGAACTTTATTGTGCTAGTCTCTTGCACTTATCCAGATTAGATGAGATTGCATTTTATGCTGATTTCATTGAGGGGATGCCTCAGGTTACCAATGCAGGAACCTGGTATGCAGACAGTCTAACACAATTTGCAAAGGATTTAGGGCCAACAGCTCAAATGATTGCCAACAAGAAACTAGGGAAGTATCCAGTTGAAGTTCCAGAAAGTCTTTCCTGGGCTCCAGCACGTCTTGGCATGGGTGCTGATTGCTTGCCTCCAAAACCATCTGCCATGCAGAATCCTGCTTATCTGAATGGGGGTATTGATAGTTGTACGCCTTATAATTTTCTTTCTGATGCTTCTGCTTCATATAAAGGAAAGATGGTCTGCAACGATGGAGGATTGAATTCTTTCTGGCAAGAATCTATGCTGACTTACAATGATTTTCCAGGAGTAAGACCAGACACCACTAACAGTGGGATGATTGATTATAATTTGCTGCGAGAAGAGGGTGCTAATTCAAGCAGGAATACAGATGCTTTAGGTTCATCAAAGGAGAAAATAAATAGTAACAGTGATAATATGGACCTTCTTATTGCAACTGTGATGCAAATTAGTAAGATTCAAAATCGAAAGAACCATACTCCATCATGTATATATTACCCTCTCACAGGATATGAACATTTGCCTACAATGCCACTGTCTCAGAAGATCAACAATGAATCTTATACATGGCTGCTAAACCACTCAGAGCCAACCCACTTGCTTTATGCAAGTACTAGTAAAGCTGTTGCAACCTCCTTTTATCTCAATGGAAAGGGAATGAATACCGATGCTCCAGCTGCACTTGACCAAAACTACATGGCTAAGGCTGTTCAGCCAGTGGGATGGAAACAACTCAATCAAGAGGAGCCAATTGTCGCTGCTTCAATTGCACCATACCAGAATTATATGGCAAAGGCTGTTCAGACTGTGGGATGGAAACAACTGAATGCAGAGGAGTCTACTGTTGCTGCTCCAATTGGATTAGACCCGAATTATATGGCTAAGGCTGTTCAGCCAGTGGGATGGGAACAGTCAAATGGAGAGGAGCCAAGTGTTACTGCTTCAATTGCATTAGACTATAATTATATGCCCAAGGCTCTTCAGCCAGTGGGATGGAAACAATTGAATGGGGAGGAGCCATTTGTTGCTACTTCAGTTGCATTAGGCCAGAATTATATTGCTAATGCTCTTCAGTCAGTGGGATGGAAACATCCAAATGGACAGAAGTATATGGCTAAGTCTGCACAGGCTGTTCAAACAATGGGATGGAAACAACCAACTGGAGAGGGCCCAAGTATTTGGAAACAACCAACTGGAGAGGGGCCAAGTATTTCTGCTCCAGCTGCAATGAACCAGAATTATATGGCTTGGAAACAACCTACATCGTGGGGTTTTCCTGCAATATGCAATTTTCCAGTCTCTCATGCACCATTTAATGAGCAGATTCCACTAATGCAGTGGCAATCTCAAGTTGCATCATCCCGAGAAACCCCCTTATTCAATGCAATGAACTTTCTTGAGGGAGCTAATCCCCAAGGTCATCGATCAGAAACTAGTACTCAGTGCTTCTGGAACCCTCAACAATCATTCTTAACCAACAAGCTCCCTGATTTGGATCTTCAACTTTGAGCTTAATTTCATGCCCCAAATAAGGTAACTATAAATTGCTTGCTTTTTTATATGGAGTAAAAATCATGGATGGATGCTGAAGTAACTGTTTCTGGATTTTGTATCCTATAATGATGTTATAATCTGTTTGCTTGACAATCAGTAAGTTGTTTGGTTTAAATATTATATAGTTATTCTGTTATTTGGGTAAGCATTAGTGCTTATTCCTTGTTAAGTTGGTTGCAATTAAAGACAGCAAATTGCACTAGATTTTTTTTTCCAGGAGGAAGAGCATGGAGTACAAACATGTTATATTCTTTTTGTGCTCACTAATATTTTGCTCTATCCATCTCGTTCTTCTACAGAGGGAAACTGAACAATAATTAAATCAATAAGTTAAATAATCGCTAATCTCGAATAGGTTTCAAGTAAATTTGAGAGGGAGGGGGAAATTAGTAGTGAAATCATGCTAAGAATAATCCAGAAGAAAAAGGAAATGGAATAAGGATTAAAATGTTAACTACAAGCCAATGGTGATGTTTTGCTCCTGTCTATACCGGTGATTTTCCACCAGAACTTTGTGCAACCAAGTAAAAAAAAAAAAAAAGTTTTGTTGACTAGTAAATGTTATTTCAATAGCTTATTGTGATAATTGTCTATAAGTTGAGCATGTGGCATCCTTACAAAGTACCTTATTCCAAACACGAGGGTTAGTTAGGGATACATTTAAAAGCATACTAGATTGGATTAACTCTTCTAAACTTCTCATATTGAATCAGCTCCCTTCTCACAACCTCAGACATATCCAACAATGTGAAAAATTTTCTTGAGTATGTGGAATTTCTATAATTTAACATTTATAAACCAAAATTGTTTAGTTTTAGTTTGATTTTTATTTCAGTAACCCTAGTGGGAACTCCTTGCACCTTGTTAGAATCTTCAAATTCTAGCAGCAGGAGATATTGTCCAAAATTAGACGCATAATTATTGATTGAGATAGATGAATACTACAGGTCCGTTTGGTATTACATTTGCCAAAAGCGTTTTTGGAGAAAAGAAATTTATTTTTAAATTTTTAGAGTTTTGAAAACTGCATTTGAAGAGAAGTAGGTAAATAAATGATTTTTCCAGAAATAGATTTGAGAAAAACAGTTTATAAAAAATTAAAAAAAATCAGTAATTTAAATAAAAAAATTTTAAACCTACTTTTTGAACACTTAACAACAATCTTAAATATTTCCTACTTGCTAGTCTTGCATAATGAACAACCTATCTCAAATTCTTTAAGGGGATGATACAAGATTTGTTGATCTTTTGTCAATTAATTACTGATTATGTAATTGTTCTAAGCTTTAATTTTTCATGCATAACATATGAGATTTTCTTTACTGCTTAAAAATTAAAATTTTCCCCATTTTGGGTAAAGTTTATAAAAATATCATGTACTTTTGCACTTTTCTTTTTTATTTTATTATAAAATGTAATTTTGCACTTTTAACACTTAAAGTAGAGAGATTTCGTTTTGTACTAATATGGTACCATGCGATTTAAATAATTCGTTTGTCTATTGATACTGATAAGTGATAATAAGCTAATGAGACAAACTTTTCTAAATTAAAAATTATAAACTTTTAAAATGCAATATTTAGTATTAGGTAAACAATTTCTTTTGTTCGAAACTTACCAGCAGCGGCAGAATTTAGAATATAATTTTAGGGCAGCACACTCGCACAACCAATATATTTTTTAATCAAATTTTTTTCTTTATCTTTTTTGACAGGATTTTCAAACAATAAGAATTTATATTGACTAGAAAACTAATATGAGCCCAAAGTTTTTCTCAATTAAATTCCACAACAAAGGGTTATGCATGGACATAAATAATGGATCAGGATTGATGATTGACTATTACTATCTTAACATATCATTAGGCTACTAACACAATTTATTAAATTTAAGTGTGACTATTTTGATATTTTTATTTGACTTTTTTTAAAATCATTTAAAGGTATCTAACAGATAAATGATGAGTAGAATCAAGAGTGAAAAATATATAGGAGAAATTCAAGTATTCATTAAAAATTTGCCAAGTGTGGGATATTGTTTAAAAGTTTAAAAAAAGAAAAGAAAGCCAAGTATTGGTGCTAGACCGCATATAAAATTTCAATATGGCAATGACAAAATGTATCAAGTTCAGGAACGAAATGATATACTAGGAAAAGGATGAACATTTTAACAATTTGGCTCCCCTTTAAGCCTGTAACACTCATAATTGTAGCATATTCCTTAAGATTGATCTTTAGATCACTAAGGTCATTCAACTTAGGAATGTTGGGCATCTTGAATTTGGCAGGCAATTGCACTTTTCCTATGAATGAGAGCGACTTAGACTCAAATCATTCACACCATGATTTTTGAGAAGTTTATCCAATTTCTCCATTTTTCAGCATATTATTTTATTTTTCTCTTTTTTTTTGTTAACAGAGATAAAAGAAAAAAATTCTGCATATTTTAAGTCTGTTTTTATATAAAGAATTTTTTAATTTGCATATTTGATTTTATTTTTAGTATTTTTGAATATTATAATGATTGTTATTATTGTTTGAGATAAAAATATTAATTTTAATTTTTTTTGTGTGAAAGAAAATGGTTGAAAATGAAAATATTTGAACTAAAAATGAGTAATAGAAATAGATAAAATCATATTGTTGGAGGTTGAAAACGATGTATTTGGTAGAAATAATAATTTATAAGTGATGAACCATCAAATTTATAAACAATTAACCTGTAAGTGATAAAATTGCAAGTTTTAAATGAATAATCTATAGTTTCTATATAATGAATCTATAAATTCAAAACGATAAATTTGTAAGATGTAAACGATAAACTTACAAAATTTAAACGATGAATCTATAAGTTCTAAACGATAAATCTATAATTTTAAAACGATAAATTTGTAAGTGATGAAGCAACATGTAGTGCCCTTTTGTCTAAGCAGGATTAAGCCGACTAAACAAGCGGGTGCTACCAAAACAGGTGTGTGGAAAACCTGTAAAATTCTAAAACATTTTTTTTGGAAAACCTTTTTTTGAGTATAAACACTTCCTTTGCTTATAAAATCATATTACAACATCCTTTATATAAAATTGTCCATAGAGAAACTAACACACATATGTTTATACTCGTCAATGTGGCTTAGGCTATGGGAGCTCCATTGACTGAGACACCTCAACTGACACACGATTACAGATAGTGACAGAGTGACTTAAACTCAGAAAATGCCCTTATTTACAACCTGTATCTGAATAGTTAGTGTTGAGAGTATGAAATCATTGTCATCCCACAAATTGTTTAATGTAAAATAATATGTGAATTTTTATGCCTATATGTATCACTAAACTTTTAGTAGTTTAACGTGACTGTGTTTTCCTATACAAGTCGGAGCCTTGTAGATAGAATTGAAGTTGAACAAGAGAAGTGAGTCTAACATTAAAGACAACAGTTCAGACCCGACACAGATCGGTAATATTATATGTTATACTTTTGTATTTTGTACATAACATAGAGATTTGAGTTGTTTACTTATATATATGTCTTGTATTTTGAGATATATTTGTACTTTTTATAAAAACATGTATTTTTGTAAATATCGGATTTTCTGAGCCTTAAACATGAAAATATGCATAATTTTTTCTTTTTATCTCTGTGAACAAAAAAAAGAAGAGAAAAATAAAATAATATGTTGAAAAATGGAGAAATTGGATAAACTTCTCAAAATTCATGGTGTCAATGATTTGAGTCTAAGCCGCTCTCATTCATTGGAAAAGAGTAATTGCCTGCCAAATTCAAGATGCCCAACATTCCTAAGTTCAATGACCTTAGTGATCTAAAGATCAATCTTAGGGAATATGCTACAATTATGAGTGTTAATTTTTTAATTTGTATATTTGATTTTATTTTTAGTATTTTTGAATATTGTAATGATTGTTATTATTATTTGGGATAAAAACATTATTTTTTTTGTGTGAAAGAAAATGGTTGAAAATGAAAATATTTGAATTAAAAATGAGTAATATAAATAGAGAAAATCATATTGTTGGAGGTTGAAAATGATGTATTTGGTAGAAATAATGAATTTATAAGTGATGAACCTGCAAGTGATGAACGATAAATCTGTAGTTTCTATACGATAAATCTGTAGTTTCTATACGATAAATCTGTAAATTCAAAACGATAAACTTGCAAGATATAAACGATAAATCTGTAAATGATGAACCTACAAGTTCTAAATGATGAATTTGTAAGTTTTAAATGATAAACCTGTAAGTTTATAGTGATGAATATGCAAGTTGTAAACGATAAATCTATAAGTGATGAGCAACATATAGCGTCCTCTTGTCTAAATATGATTAACCCGACTAAACGAGTGGGTGATACAAAAATTGGTGTGCAGAAAACTTGTAAAATTCTAAAATTTGTTTTTTGGAAAACCCTTTTTCATAAACACTTTCTTTGCATATAAAATCATATTACAACATCTCTTATATAAAATCGTCTATAGAGAAATCTTTTGATCTAATAGAAACACCATCATATATATAAGATAAAATAGCATGTTTAAGGCTCAGAAAATCCGATGTTTACAAAAATACATTTCTTTACAAAAGGTATAAATATATCTCAAAATACAAGAAATGTATACATGTAAACAATCCAAATCTCTATGTCATGTACAAAATATAAAAGTATGACATATGATATCATCGATCTGTGTCAGGTTTGAACAGTTGTCTCTGATGTTAGGCGGATTTCTTATGTTCAACTTCAATTCTATCTACAAGGCTCCGACTTACGTGAGAAAACACCGACACGCTAAACTACTGAAAACTTAGTAGTACATATAAGTATAAAAATTCACATGTTATCTTACATTAAAAAATTTATGGCATGACAATGAATTCATACTCTCAACACGGACTATTCGGATATGGGTTGTAAACAAGGGCACTCTCCGAGTTTAAGCCACCTTGCCACTATCTGTAATCATGTGTGTCAGTTGAGGCGTCTCAGTCAATGGGGTCCTTAGCGCTTAAGCCACATTGACGAGTATAAATATATGTGTGTCAATTGAGGTGTCTCAAGTCAATAGCACTCCTAGAGCTTAAGCCACATTGACGAGTGTAAAATCATTGTATCATAATCACTACGATACTGAACCCCCTTAATGACATGCCACTTATCTTACTTCTATTTCTAGTATTGATTATGGACTCTACTTGATCATATTATCTTATTATACTTCATTAAGACATTTATATCTTATAACTTATATACTTTGTTCATATGTGAACTCATCATGTTACATTCATATGTTGATGTTTATATAAGCATACTCTAAACATATCATATAGAAAGCATGTGCAAAGCCATTGTATTATAATTATTGTAGCGCTCTTTTACCCTACTAGTAGTTAATAGTATATGGAAATTCTACTAAACTCATTTTTGTAAAAACCAATGCCCAAATTGTTGTATAATTTTTTTTGGCTTAATTTTTGAGTTTATTTTTAGCGGAATATTTATTACTATATATATATATATCATTTAAATATGGAACTAGTGATATAAATATTTTGATTTAAAAGAATTCATTCATCAAAACATAATATTTAGAAATACATTTACAATAATACAAAATATATGAATTAAAAAATTCATTCCTATAAATCCTACATGCCACAATTTACATCAAAAGAAATTTTTAAAATTTATTTTTACAACACAATTTCCAAAACATTCAAAAGAAAAATATACTGCTGCAATTTGATCTTAGGGTTCCCCTTATCTTCGGTTGCCCTAATGTAACAACCACATCTATTTATCTGCGTGTGAAATACACGCACTAGGCTACTAACTTAGTGGTACGTTTGACAACTATCTAATTATTATATAAATATTTTTAAAATAAAATTTCAGAAACTTCAATTAATTTACTAAGCATGCCAAAAATATTCAAATAATATCAAAACTATTTATGTTATGCAAAAATATACAATTCATCAATTACAACATTTCATTCATTAAGCATGTTTGAAACTATTAACAATACAAGATAAACAATTTAAAATATCAATTTAATAATTTACATTTTTTTTGTTATTTATTTAATAGCCCACGATATCTTAGATCGAAAATAAACACTGGATATAGGATTTCTGCTATCCAGCAGTATACTCGATACCTACTTAATTATTTTATAAATCGGCATTTAACGCCAACATTTTCAATAACAACTCAGCACTTTTGTGATGTTTACGTAATTTCAAACTCAACACTATTTCTTAGTATCCACGTAATTTTAAATCAGCACTATCTCTTAATACCTACGTAAATTAAATCTCAGCACTATTTTTTAGTGCCTACATTTCCACCTTAGCATGTCAACTTATCATAATTTTAAGTTCTCGACTAGATGTTATAGGGCTTAATTATATTTGTTACATTTATTATTATTTACATAAATTATGTAGGTAACACTAATATAAATTCTATATAAATGCAATAATTCCCATTAAATATTTTATAACATTATACTTGCTCATTTAATCATTATAACTATAAGTAAAGTCAAATAATATATTTTTTTATTACAAACTTCGACAATCAATACATTTATACAAGCTGTGCTATTCTGTACAACATTTTTGTCTTATATTTTCCTGTATTTTTTTTATCAATTTTTAGATTGAATTTGGACAAGTGATCAACTAACAAAATGTAGGAACAGATCTTATCTTTAATTTTTAATTGGAATTACATTAAACCTAATTTTGTAGAAAAATTTATGAATATTTATCTAAGATACGTTCATTTCGATCTACCCAGTATTTTACTAGACATATTTCTAGTTCGAATTTTGAGTCTATTTTTCACCTAAGTGCAGGTATATTCAGGTCTAATGTTCTCAATAAAAGTTGAAGCCCTATGTCTTAAGTTTCCAACCCAATAAGAATCACTCAAAAAACATTTCCAGAACTCAAGTTATGATCAGAAGACTAGACACTGTTCATAAGACGAATTTTCCAGCACTTTAATCAATTCCTACAATTTCCATCTTCATGCATCAATCTCATATTCTAATTTTTATTTTCACATTCATAACATCATTTACTCAAAATATCAAGAATTTCATACACAATTACACAAACATCACAAAATCAAAATTTACATTTTCCATATTGAATTTTTGCCAAATGTACATACCTCAAAAATAAACTTCATTTCACTTTTCTCTTCCTCCTAGTTAGCTTTCTCCTTGCCCTTACTTCCTCTTTGATTTTGGTTTGATGATTTTTCGCCTCCTTGGCCTAACAACAATTTTCACATTAATCAAACACTAATAACACTAATTCACTCTTAATCACAATTAACATAATAATAACCTTAAATTACCACCCTTAATGGCAAATAACCCCAAAATCAAAGAAAAGAGAAGGAGAAAAGTAAGAAGATGGAAGATCTAAGCTCACCTTTGTAGATCTTCAAAATGATCAAAATTTTCCTTCTCTTTTTCTCTTCCTTTCTTCTTTCCTCTTCCTTAGTTTTGCTCACTTAAGTTCACTTTTTTGTTGATCTTATTAATCCAACCCTTTTTCCATCTAACTTTAGCTCTGATTGAAGAACAAAAAGAAGAGAAATGGGGAAGAGAAAGGTCATGGCTACAAGGGAAAGGGAGAGAATTTAGTTTGTTTAAGATGAGAAAGAATAATAATAAAGGCAAAAAGTGAAAGTTGACTTTTATAGTTGGATTAGATGGGTGGTTAGGATTAATTAAATAATCTTGTCCCTCATTGGTCCATTAATTTAAATAACTCTTACTTTGTTTTAATCCAAAGAATATTCATTTCCTTAGATAAAGAATATTCTATTTTTATGTCTTCTTAAAATATTTGTGCCAAAAACACTGCAATTTCTAATTTCGTTGAATAAAAAATTATTTTTTCCAAATTTTAATTTCAAACTTCAAAATTCTAAATTAATCATATCCAAAATATTTTTCTCATATTTTATTATCATTTTAATTTTCTTTTCTTTCAGGTCTAAGTTTAGACTCCAATCGGTTCGGTAGGCTGGATTTCGGTCAACCTCAATCATAACCTAAATTATCAGACACTACAATTTTTCTCTCTTAAAAAAAATATTTTGTCATCAAAATTTACCTTTTTAATTAGAGTGGAATAATTGTGGATATTGAGCCTTCATCTCCTCTTCATTTTCCCAAGTTGCCTCTTCTGAATTATGATTTTTCCATATAACCTCTACCAATGGTACCTTCTTGTTTTGTAGCTCTTTCATTTCTCGAGCAAAAATTTTCACTGGCTTCTCTTCATAAGTTAGATCTAGCCGTATCTCTATAGGTTCTGCTGATATGATATGAGATGGATCCGACTGATATATTCTCAACATAGACACATGGAATGCATTGTGAATCCTGGCTAACTCTAGTGGTAGAACTAATTTGTACGCCACGGGACCTATGCGTTCAAGTACCTCGTATGGTCCAATGAACCTAGGACTTAACTTTCCCTTCTTTCCAAATCGAAAAATCCTTTTCCAAGGTGAAACTTTTAAGAATACTTTGTCACCAACTGTATACTCAATATCCCTCATTCTCAAATCTGCATATGATTTCTGGCTATCAGCAGCAGCTTTCATCCTATCTCTTATTACTCTCATGTTTTCCTCTGTTTGCTACACTAGATCTGGACCCACTACTTTCTTTTCACTAAGCTCGGTCCAACATTCTACATTTTCTCCCATACAAGACTTCATATGGTGCCATACCGATACTAGCTTGGTGACTATTTTTGTAGGAAAATTCTATCAATGGAAGATGTTTATCCTAACTGCCTTCAAATTCTAACACACAACTCCTCAACATATCTTCCAATATTTGTATGACCCTCTCTGACTGTCCATCTGTTTGTGGGTGGAAAGCTATGCTGAAATTGAGCCGAATACCTATGGCTTGATGCAAACTTTTTCAGAATTGTGAAGTGAACCTCGGGTCTCGATCTGAAATGATTGAAATGGCACACCATGTAAACAGATTATCTCATTAAACATCTGGTAGTATACTCTGTGATATCTCTTTTCATTCCTGGCCACCAGTAATATGCCTTCAAATCATGATACATTTTGTTGCTTCCTGGGTGCATTGCATAAATAACATTGTGAGCCTCTTTCAAAATATTTTGTTTCAATTCTGGTATGTCTAGCACACATAACCTGCCTTTATGCCTCAAACTCCCATATGCTTCAATAGTAAATTCTAATTTTTCACCCTTTTCACCATTTCAAAGATTTCCTTTAATTTCGTGTCTTGCTTTTGATTGTCCTTTACTTGTTGAGTCAATATGGGTTGAATCCGCAATTCTGCCAAAATAATATATATAAATTATTTACTATTTCATTTTTTTGTTATTTAATCTTGTTCACTTAATAAATTCACGTTTTAACATTTACTTGCTAGAGTTTTTCTACTTAGAGCGTCAGCTACCACATTGGACTTACCCAGCTGATAATCAATGATACAATTGTAGTCTTTGATTAATTCTAGTCATTGCCTCCATCTCAAATTGAGTTCCTTTTGTGAAGACAAATATTTTAGACTTTTATGGTCTGTATAGATATAACATTGCTGGCCATATAGGTAGTGTCGCCATAGTTTCTATGCAAACACAATGGCTGCTAGTTCCAGATCATGTGTCGGATAATTTCTCTCATGAGGCTTTAGTTATTTGGAAGCATAAATGATCACTTTGCCTTTTTACATTAGTACGCAGCCTAAACCATTAAGGAAAGCATCACTGTACATCACATAATCTTTTCCCGCAGTAGGCTATGTCAACATTGGTACCTCTGTCAACACCGGTGCCTTTGTCAACATTTTCTTTAACTTATCAAAACTAGTCTAGCACCAGTCTATCCAGTCAAATATGGTCTCCTTTCTAAGCAATTTTGTCAGTGGTGAAGCTATCATTGAAAATCATTTAACTAACCTCCAATAATAACTAGCCAAGCCAAGAAAACTTCTCACCTATGTCACATTTTGAGGTGGTTTCCAGTTGAGGATTGCCTCTACCTCGCTGATGTTTACTCTGATCCCATCGGCTAAGACAATATGCCCTAGAAAGGCCACTTCATCTAACCATAATGCATATTTTGACAACTTTACATATAATTGATTCTCTCTCAAGATATGGAAGATAATACGAAGATGTTGATCATGCTCTTCTTTGCTTTTGGAGTACACCAAGATATCATCTATGAACACCACCACAAACTGGTCCAAATAAGGCCTAAATATTCTATTCATTAGATCCATAAATGATGCTAGGGCATTCGTCAGGCCAAAAGACATTACTAAGAACTCGTAATGACCATACCGAGTCCTAAATGTTGTTTTTGAAATGTGTGATTCTCTAATTCTCAATTGGTGATAACTCGATCTAAGATCAATTTTAGAAAATACCCTGCTCCTTTCAACTGATCAAAAAAGTCATCTATCTCGGTAATGGATATATGTTCTTAATTTTCATCTTGTTCAACTAACGATAATCAATGCACAAACGAAAGGTGCCATCCTTCTTTTTTCACAAATAGAATCGAAGCACCCCAAGGTGAGACACTGGGTCTGATAAACCCTTTCTCTAACAACTCTTACAACTGCACTTTTCATTCCTTTAGTTCAATAGGTGCCATTTTGTAGAGAGTGATCGATATCAGGGTTGTGCCTAGTAAAACATCTATGGCAAACTCTATCTCCCTGATAGGTGGTAATCTTGGTAAGTCCTCAGGGAAGATATTTGGACATTCACATACTGTAGGAATCTCTTTGAGAACTAGCTTCCTTTCTTGGTATCTACAATATGTGCTAAAAATGCTTCACATCTCTTTTTGATAAGCTTACGTTCCTTTGTAACAGAAATGACATTAGTCAAGTATGGTTGGTTCTCGCCTAAGAAAATCACGTTATCCTGCCCTGAATTTTTGAAAGTCACGCTTCTATACTGACAATCTACCACTGCCCTATGCTGAGTTAACTAATCCATTTCCAAGATTGCATCAAACTCACGGAATGACAACTCTATCAGGTCAGCTGGGAATTCTACATTTTGAACTTTGATTTGATTATTTTTATAGACTCGACTAACTTTGACTTCATAACCCAAAGGATTTGTCATTAATATATCATAATCTAATTCCTCTACTACCATATTACCCTGACTAGGTGGTGACATGCATAAATATGAATGTGTAGAACCTGGATATATCAGTGCAAATAAATTAGTATCATAAAGAGAAAATTTACCGATAGTTGAGCTTGGGCTGGGGCTCAACTACCTTCTGCTCTATTCACTGATTCTGATACACTCTGCCCAATCATGTTGCTTCTAGACTGTCCATATCCCCTACCTCTGCCTCGAGTGACATTCTGAACCTGAACTGATACTACACCACTTGTACCTCTTCCTCTAGGGCAATCCTTCTATTTGTGGTCAATAAAACCACATCATAAACATGGTCCAGTAATCCACCAACAATCACCTAGATATAAATCTTTTGTTACCCAAAGCCAGTTCACTAGCTACAGACCCTTCTAGCCTCGACTGTTGGCTTTGCCTAGCTGAAAAAGTTGGTCAAGAGCCAGGTGACTGGAAAAACCTAGGTACTGTTTGCCCCCTTTTACCTGATGTCTGGACCATGCTAATTGTCGATCTCCGGGGTGGCTCTTCTATCTTTTTTCTCTTTGACTGTTTTTCCACACTGATGGATGAAGATACTAGTGCAGCAAAATCCTCAAGCAGAAGGGCGGTAACCATATTTCCAATATCATCATTAAGCCCATCCTCAAATCTACGACATCTATCTGCTTCATCAGTAATGATTCCAATTGCATATTTACTTGATCTAGTGAATTCCATCTTGTATTCTGCCACTGACATGCTTCATTGTTTCAGATCTTGAAACTCCATTTTCTTTTCATTAACATAAACTCTAGGCACATATTTCTTGCTAAATTCTGCCTTAAAGAAATTTCATGAAGGTAGTTTCAGTGTCTAGGGCTTCGATAAGATTGATTTTCACTAGTCATAGGCATGACATTTTAGAAGTGACATTGCATAACTGACTTTCTGTTCCTCTGAACACTCGAGTTTCTCAAACACCCTTTCTGTCGATTCCATCTAAAAATCTGATGCTGCTGGATCATCCTCTCTCCTTCCCATAAAATATGTGGCCCCATATTTTCTCAGCTTATCAATTCGGGGTTTTGGCTGATGTGGAGGAGGAGGTAAAGCTAGTTGTGGAACTGCTTGTACTATCCATCACAAAAAATTTGCTATCTGCTCCATAAGAGGTTCCTTTCCTAAATTAGCTTGTTTCTCTGCTCTAGGCGGAGCTACTACACTCTTCCTGAAATCTCTCACTGATAGAGGTTGTCCAAGATCAGCTGAGTCTGAAAGATTGTTACTTAGTTCATCTTCTGAGAAATTTTGTTCCAATCCTGAATCCATATCTACCTATAAACCAGAAGAAGGGACCCAAATCATATAATTATAGCATTTTATGCATCTGCATGAGACACACTTTTTATTTTACACCCATTGTTTAAGAATCAATTAGCCTGGGCTCTGATACCAGTAAATGTAGCGCTCCCTTACCCTACTAGTTGTTAATAGTGTATGGAAGTGCTATTAAGCTCATTTTTGTAAAAATCAATGTCTAAATTGTTGTATAGTTTTTTTGGCTTAATTTTCGAGTTTATTTTTAGCGGAATATTTATTACTATATATATATATATATATATATATATTTTTTATATATCATTTAAATATGGAACTAGTGATGTAAATATTTTGATTTAAAAGAATTCATTCATCAAAATATAATATGTAGAAATACATTTACAATAATACAAAATATATTAATTACAAAATTCACTCCTTATAAATCCTACATGCTACAATTTACATCAAAAGAAATCCTTAAAATTTAATTTTTACAATACAATTTCCAAAATATACAAAAAGAAAATAGATTGTTGCAATTTGATCTTGGGATTCCTCTTATCTTCGGTCGCTCTAACGTAACAACTACATCTATTTATCTTCGCGTAAAACACACGTGCTAAGCTACTAGCTTAGTGGTATTTTTGGCAACTATCCAATAATTATATAAATATTTCCAAAATAAAATTTCAGAAACTACAATTAATTTACTAAGCATGCCAAAAATATTCAAATAATATCAAAACTATTTACATCATGCAAAAATATACAATTCATGAATTACAACATTTCATTCATTAAACATGCTTGAAACTGTTTTAACAATACAAGATATACAATTTAAAATATCAATTTAATAATTTATATTTTGTTTGTTATTTATTTGATAGCCCACGACATCTTAGACTAGAACTAAACACTGGATAAGGGTTTATACTCTCCGACAGTATACTCGGAGCCTACTTAATTATTTTATAACTCGACATTTAACGCTTGTATTTTCAATAACAACTCAATACTTTTGTGGTGCCTACATAATTTCGAACTCAACACTATTTCTTAGTGTCTACCTAATTTTAACTCAACATTATCTCTTAGTGCCTATGTAAATTAAATCTCAACACTATTTTCTAGTGCCTATATTTCTACCCTTTTATTGGCATGCCAACTTTTTATAGTTTCTAGTTCTCGACTAGATTGTTATAGGACTTATTTATATTTGTTGCCTTTATTATTATTTACATAAATTATGTAGGTAACACTAATATAAATTCCATATAAATGCAATAATTCCTATTAAATATTTTACAACCTCATACTTGCTCATTTAATCATTATAACTATAAGTAAAGTGAAATAATATATTTTTCTATCACAAATTTCCACAATCAATACATATATGCAAGTTGTGCTATTTTGGATAGTATTTTTGTCTTATATTGCCCTGTATTTTTCATCCATGGACAGATTTCTAGTTTGAACTTTGAGTCCATTTTTCACCTAATTCTAGGAATATTCAGGTCTAATGGTCTGAATGATAGTTGAAGCCCTATGTCTCAACTTTCCAACCCAATAAGAATCACTCAAAAATAATTTCCATAACTCAAGTTATGACCAGAAAATAAGACACTGTTCATAAGATGAATTTTCCAGCACTTCAATCAATTCCTCCAATTTCCATCTTCATGCATCAATCTCATATTCTAATTTTTACACTAATCACACTAATCCAACTAAATCACCATTAACATAATAATAAGCTTAAATTACCACCCTTAATGGTAACTAACCCCAAAATCAAAGAAAAGAGAGGGAGAAAAGTAAAAAGATGGAAGATCTAAGCTCACCTTTGTAGATCTTCAAAATGACCAAAATTTTCCTTCTCCTTTTCTCTTCCTTTCTTCTTTCCTCTTCCTTAGTTTTGCTCCTTAGCTTCATTTTTTTGTTGATCTTACTAATCCAACCCTTTTTCCATCTAACTTTAGCTTTGATTGAAGAACAAGAAGAAGAATAATGGGGAAGAGGAAGGTCACGGTTACAAAGGAGAAAAAGGGAGAGAATTTAGTTTGTTTAAGATGAGGAAGAAGAAGAATAAAGGCAAAAAGTGAAAGTTGACTTTTATAGTTGGATTAGGTGGGTGGTTAGGATTAATTAGATAATTTTGTCCCTCATTGGTCCATTAATTTAAATCACTTTTATTTTATTTTAATCCAAAGAATATTCCTTTCCTTAGACAAAAAAACATTCCATTTTTATGCCTTCTTAAAATATCTGTGTCAAAAACACTGCAATTTCCAATTTCGTTCAGCGAAAAATTATTTTTTCCAAAATTTAATTCCAAACTTCAAAATTCTAAATTAATAATATCCAAAATATTTTTTATATTTTTTTATCATTTTATTTTTTTCTTTCATCTCTGAATTTAAACTTCGATCGGTTCGGTAAGCCATATTTTTGTCTATTATCAATCAATATACTCATAAATGCACATTTACCACATCTATTACACTCTACAACATAGTATTATTAATAATTCTTATAAAGCATAATCAACATTCAATTTTTGTAATATCATGACATTAACTACTTCCTTTAAACTCCTTATAAACAATAGCTAGCATTTAAGGCCTTCAAGAAATTTAACACATACAACATGCCAAAATTGGAATTTAAATGCATATATGTACATACCTCTAATTGAGCCTTAAAAACCAAATTTCTCTCAAGTTTGCTTATCCTTTCGGTGGATTTCACCACCTCATCTTTCAACTCCTATCACATATAACATGTCTCCATCAACTTATATAAATAAAAAAACTTAGCATTTAAAATCTATAAAACTCAAACCCTAACCTTAACCTTCTTATATAACTTTAATCTTATAAAATCTCTTACTAAAGCATATTATGACCTTAATAAAGTTTAAAGAGGGGTCTATAAACATAAAAACTCATGTTCAACCGAAATCCTTGCCCATATGAAAATGGGTCTCTACCAAACTGGATTCCATATAGAAAAAGACTATGAAAGATTATGAAAAATAATGAGAAGTGTGATTCCTTACCAAGATCGAAGGAAACATGGTTGGGAGGAATGATTCAACTCCTTTCTTCTTTCTATGGGTTGGCCTCTTCAAGAACACCTCTTCTTCATGCTCCTCTCACATAAGAACTTGTTTAAACTTTGATCTTTGGTATTGGTTTGATATTTAAGGTCTAGAATTCAAAGAAAACACAAGACTTGGTCTTAGATAGGAAGAACATTCGAGTTCTAGGGTTTCCTTTTGGGTTTAGTTCGTGAGAGAAATAAAGAACAACTATTAAAATTTTTATATCTAACGATATTCACGAGCGTTACAACCACTATCACGGCTGTAAATCAACTTAAACCCATAATTCCATCTCATGATGGTTCACAGTCATAAATGCATTTTCATGGGCATGAACAATGTGACATTTCATTTTCTTATTTATTTTCAATCTTTCCATAAACCCTAACTCTTAAGCACATACTTAACTTTCCTTAGTCCCTTTTATTTATGAGGCCTTAATTACGAGCGTTACACAATAAGTTGTAAATGATGGACCTATAATTTCTAAATAATGAATCTAAAATTTCAAATGATGAACCTGTAGCTTAAAAATAATAAACCTGTAACTTTCTAAATGGTGAACTTCTAAGTACAAAATGATGAATCTGTAAATAAACAATGATGAATATGTAAGGTATAACTAATGAACTTTTAAGTTCAAAAATAATGAACTAAGTTATAACTGATTAACCTGTTTTATATTCATTAGTTTATCAAAATCCAATTCCAAAAAATTGTGCGCTTTTATGAAGTCTATAATGCAACATGAAACTTAGAGACTGGGTCTATGATATAACAACCCAATTAGTTGACCTTAAACACTCTCTCCTTCGTGGCTTGATTTTGTAACCTTGGATTGGGTCACCACTATGGTTTCAAACACTTTCTTTATCATTTGTTCCCCAAATCTCTTAAATTGATCCTTAAACAACTTGGTCGTCATTCCTTCCATCATCTCTTTCATTCGTTGTTCCACATATTGCGTGACGAATTCATCTTGACAAGCCTTCGTCCTACTCATTGCAAAACTATTTTGAGTGCTATGATGGCTACAATAAACTTGAATTAGCATGTATGCATTCTTTTATGCATGATATGTACATGAATGTATTCACAACACAAACAATTTACACATAGCATACAAAATTCTTCCAATCTTATTCGTCCCACACATAATTCGATGGCCAAAATAAGTTTCTAACCCTAGGATTTTTGGTCTTACTTTGCATAGCAATTGGGGATATGCAATGTCAATGTTAAGCTCTCATAAGAAAATCGCACACCAAAATAAATTGATTCAAGTCATTAAGGATGTTTCAAAGCCAATTAAAAAAAGACTTTAAAAATTAGGGATTTAAAAATCTACTCTCTTTACCATCTTATTTTTCGTGTATACTGCAGGTAGTCTTACTATTTGCATCTTTGATGTGTGTAGAAGTCACCACAAATAAAATTGTTCTTATAGAAAATTTGAATTTTGTAGAAGTGGTAAGTCCAGGTCGAACCCTAGAGACTGATTTTCTTATCAATTTTAATTATAAAAGATGAGAGGTTTTGAATGCAAATCGAAATTAAATAACAAAATAGAAAACAATGAAATGAAATTAAAAATAAAAATCATAATATTAAGATTTCAATCTAAAGAAAATTTGTCCAGGCCATAAATTAATCGATCTTCGACATTTATAAATTGTTTTCTTTTCATTATATACTTAACTAGAAATTTATCTAAAAGCTTCATATGCTTTATTCTTTGTTGATTAAATTAAATCAATCCTAGCAACCAAATTAATCCTTATTTCTAACATATTCGGTATTCAATTGGCAATCCTCATCATATCAGAAATAACATTAAGATCTAAAATATAGTTAATGACAAATAACAATTCAACAAACATGAATTATTTAATTTGCTCTATAATTCTTTTAGATAATCAATAAAAACTTGGATCATAATTATTGTTATATGATTACTTGTTCAATAAACCTTCCTAACAATTACAAATTAAGAGATTGATTAAGTAATTGAATACAATAGATATCAAACTAATAGACCTCTTAGTTATTTATCTTTGCATTCATAAAACATTCAAATACAAAGAAACAATAGATAGACAATTCAAATTGAACATGAACCTGATTGAATCTCTTGAATTGAAAAGAAAAGATTTAGCCACACATATTTATAAATCAATCAAAATTGAAAGAAAACAGTATGAAAGAAATAAAAGATTACAACTCATCTCTAAATTTAAGGAGAGAACATTTACACTATCCTTTAAAAATTAGGATAATAACAAAACTCTCAAATCTCTGTTTTCTCTCATACTTTGGATGTCCCTCACTTGCTCTCACTTCATATTTCCCAACAAGAATTGTTAGCCTATTTATAGGCTAAAGTTTTGCTTAAAAAAATCACCATACAATCTTTATTTTTTTTTTCAAATTGGTTGGTAAAATATTTCAAAGTTTGGTGTAAATTTTCAATAAAGATTGGTGAGATTTTTCTAAAGGTTGGTGTGGAATAGCAGAAAATTATGGCTTAATTTCGAACTGGATGTAAGAAAAATTCAAACTTGTGATCTTCATAAAATTTGTAAATCTAGAAGATGAGTTCAATTTGGACTTTTGAATCACTTGATTTGGATATCAGAAGAGCAAGAAATGCCCATTTTAATGCTAAAAATTTACACTGCACCAATTAGATTTTTGGATAGAATTAGACTCAACATTTGAAAGCCCAAATGAACTTAGATTTGTGCAAATCACACCTTCATGGAAGCTCAAGATGTCCTCTACAAAAATAATGCAGACCACTCTTACATTCTGGAATAGAAAGGCCATCAAAATTTCTATGGAATCTCTAAATGTCAAATCTGCCTCTACAAAAATAATTGTCTTTATGAGCACAATTTCATATGAATGACTTAAATCTAATTTTAATTACATGCATATGATAATCAACTCTAAAAATCAAATAAAATGTACCAAAACTAAATATCAATGGATTAAAAATAATAATAATTATGATCTCATCAAATTCTCCTACACTTAGCTTTTGCACGTCTTTGGGCAAAACAAAAACAAAAAGCACTTCACTTAAAATACCAACAAATACATGAGTAATGATTTTTTCTCAAGCTAGTACACTCACCAAACTTACAATTACAACAATTTAAAATAAAATAAAATAAAATGTTGAACCTTAAGGGTATTTCTGTCATTTTGATGCTAACAAATAAAATAGCAATAATGTATTTAACATACTTGTTTTCTAAGTTCATTGAATAGGGTATGGAGCATGATAGCAAGAATGAAGAATGGAAGACTAATCTTAAAAAGACAAAAAATGAAGAAATAACATGTTCACGCCCGTGACCTTATATGTCACGCCCGTGATAGAGCTTAGTGCCAACTATCCAGCATTTAAAGTTCACGACCACGAAGAATGATAGCAATCGTGAATGATCATATAAGTCACGAGCGTCAAAGAAAGTCACACCCATGAGAAGACATGACTAATTCCTCCAGAGAGCTTCACTGCTAGAGTCACTACTTGGATCACGGCTAGGAAGCATGTTCACGGCTGTGAATATATAATGTCACGCCCGTGATCAAATACTTCAAATCCTTCTAGAAATGCTTCACGACCAAAGTCACCACTCAAGTCACGGCTTGGAAGAACAGTCACGACCTTGACACTCATACTCACGACAGTGAAAGAGGAAAGAAAAACATGTCAGACGCGAAAATAAGAGTTGGTGCAATGGCTATTTCCGCATTAAATGCAACCAAATGGCTATAAGTCACCATGGAAGTATAAATGCAAGTCATTTATGAATCCAAAACAAGAGAATAGCTAATACTTTGGATCAAAATCTTATTGTAAGCCATTTGTGCATTTAATACTTTCAAAACAAACATTTATTCTCTATAAAAATATTTTTGCTCATTATTCTCTGAGCATTATAGATTTGTAAGTGTTTCTCTTTGTAATCTACTACTCAAGTGAGTTTGGGTATTTTGGGTTAAAAGTAGAACACTTGTAAGGGTTATTTGTGTGAGCCTTTAAAACACAAGGAATTGGTGTATTGTGTGAGCCATTAAAACACAAGGGATTTCTGGGTTAGGTGTGATCCATTGTTAGAAACACCATAGTTGGGAGTGAGCTTGTAAAACTCCATTGTAATACTTAGTGTGTTAGTGAAACTCCTAATTGAGATTGGGGAGAGGAGTAGGGTTTGTTAACACTAGAACTTCTATAAAAATTCTTGTGTGATTTCTTCCTACCCTTACTAAACTTAACTTTTTCTTTCCACACTTAAAAGTTAAAATCTTAATATCCAATACAACCCCCTTTCTTGGTTTAATATCTAGACAACAATTGGTATCATAGCTTAGCCTAGCATCAAAGCCTAAACAGCGCTAGCAAAGATTAAGATATGGCCAATGAAGGATTCCAAAGCAAGCCTTACTTTGATGGAGCAAATTATGCTCATTGGAAGTTTCGGATGGAGACATATCTGGATAGTGATGTAATTGAAGTCTAGGATAGTGTTCTGAAAGAATGGACACCACCAACTAAAAGAGGAGTTGATGGTGAAGAAGAAATTCTGTCAAGAGATGATTGGACAATGCCTCAAAAAAGAGCCAACTTCAAAAACAAGAAGGCAATGACAATTCCTTCAAGCTCATTATCCATTGAAGAATGTGGCAGAATACAACACTGCCTAATTGCTTATAGCATGTGAAAAACATTAGAAACCTATCATGAAGGAACAAAGCAAGTTAAATCCAAGAAGATTCAACTTCATACTTCAAAGTATGAGCTCTTCAAGATGAAATCCAATGAGTCAATTACTGACATGACCAACCGTTTTCTAGCCATCATAAATGGCATGAGAAAACTTGGAAAGCACTTGAGCTTGAAAGATATAAATAACAAAATTTTGAGAAGTCTTCCTCTCAAAGATTACGGTTCAAAAGTTACCAGTATAGAAGAGGCAAATGAAGACATGAGCATCATGAATACCAATGTACTTATTGGCAAACTTCTTACATATGAAATGGCAGTAAAAAGAGATAGAGAGCTTGAAGCAGAGCCAGAAAAAAGAAAGCCTCTACTTCAAAATCTCAAGAGGAAGTTGAAGATGATGAAAAAAATAGTGATGATGCAAATGAGGACATTGCTATGCTCTCAAGAAGGCTGAAAAGAATTATTGAGAATAGAATGAGCAACTCTAGAAAATTCAGGCAAAGAAACCTCAAACAGACTTCTAATGATGCACAAAGAAGTAAAGAGGAAGTAAAGTGCTATGAATGTGGGAAGAAAGTGCATATTAAACTGGAATGTCCAAGGCTCAAGAAGCACAAGGGAAAAGACCAAAGAGACAATGGGGAGAAAGGTCACAAAGCCACATGGGATGACGAAAGCTCTTCAAGTGAAAAAGATGACAATGAAAGTGAAGAGGTCAATCTATGCTTCATGGCAATAGAGGATCACGTCTCAGATAAGGTATACCTTAAGTCAACAATAATAAAAAATGCTTGGCTAGTAGACAGTGAATGCTCAAGGCATATGACAGGAGACAAAGAACTTTTCAATGAAATCAAAAGTATTGATGGAGGTAAAGTTACCTTTGGAAACAATGCTAAGGGTAAGGTAATTGGCTTTGGCTCTATTGGTATTAATAGTACTAATTTCATTAAAGATGTCTTGCTTGTTGATGGCCAAAGAGGAAAACAACACAAGTCATCCTTCAAATCCAAAAACATTGTAAGTACCTCAAAACCTCTACAACTCCTGCATCTAGATTTATTTGGACTTACTAGAATTGCAAGCTTAGGAGGTAAACACTATGCCTTTTTCATCGTAGTAGATTACTCTAGATTTACTTGGGTAATTTTCTTAGCTCAAAATAGTGATGCCTTTGAAACTTTCAGAAATTTTGCTAAAAGAGTTCAAAATGAAAAAGGATATTATATTTCAAAAATAAGAAGTGACCATGGCAAAGAATTTGAAAATTTTTCTCTTGAACATGGAATTTCACAGATTTTTTTATCTATTAGGACACCTCAACAAAATGGGGTAGTTGAAAGGAAAAATCGAACTTTAACTGAAATGGCTAGAACAATGCTCAATGAGTATGGTTTACCAACTTACTTTTGGGTAGAAGCCACAAATACTGCTTGTTATATTTCAAATCGAGTTTTCAAAAGACCTCTCTTAAACAAAATTTCATTTGAGCTATGGAATGGAAGAAAGTCGTTGATATCATACTTTAGTGTATTTCGATGCAAGTGTTTCATATTGAATACCAAGGACAACCTTGGAAAATTTGCCTCTAAATCTGATGAGGGTATCTTTTTAGGATACTCTACAACTAGCAAAACATATAAAGTATTTAATAAAAAGTCATTAATTGTTGAAGAATCTATGCATGTTGTTTTTGATGAATCTGGTAGACTTGATCTTGTGAAAGGTAGTGTTCTTGATGATGTTGTAGGTACCATGGAAAGACTTGACCTTGAAAATAGAAGAGAAGAAAATGATCAAGAAGATTCACATCAAGATGATTCTCTACCTCAAGCTCAAGAGGAAAACAGGCAAGAGCTCCCAAAGGAATGGAGATTGACAAAAGATCACCCCAAAGAGCAAATCATTGGTGATCCTATAAGAGGAGTAAGTACTAGATCTCATCTCAAACGTTTAGTTTTTGACCTTGCTTTTGTTTCTCAAATTGAGCCTAAAAATATTGATAAGACTCTTAATGATGAAAGTTGGGTGATTTCTATGCAAGAGGAACTCAACCAATTTGAGAGAAGTAAGGTATGGAACTTAGTACCTAGACCCAAGGAGCATCAAATCATAGGAAGCAAATGGGTATTTAGAAATAAACTAGATGAACAAGGGTCAATAACTAGGAATAAGGCTAGGTTGGTTGCAAAAGGATATAATCAGGAAGAAGGAATAGATTATGATCAGACCTATGCTCCTGTAGCTAGATTAGAAACCATAAGAATACTTTTAGCATATGCATGTCATATGAATTTCAAACTCTTTCAAATGGATGTAAAAAGTGCCTTTTTAAATGTCTTTATAGAAGAATAAGTTTATGTAGAACAACCACCAGGGTTTGAAAGCTATGATTTGCCCAACCATGTATTTAAACTTTCAAAAGTTTTATATGGTTTGAAACAAGCCCCAAGAGCTTGGTATGAAAGACTAAGTTCTTTTCTCTTAGAAAATAATTTTACAAAGGGGAATGTTGAGACTACATTATTCATTAAAAGGGATAAGTATGATACTCTAATTGTTTAAATTTATGTTGACGATATCATATTTGGGTCTACTAATGAATTTCTTTGTCAAGAATTTGCTAAGTGTATGATTAGAGAATTCGAAATGAGTATGATGGGTGAGCTAAAATTCTTCCTTGATCTACAAATAAAACAAGGCAATGAGGGCATATTCATCAACCAATCCAAATATGCCAAAGACTTACTTAAGAAACTTGGAATGGAAGGATGCATAAATGCCAAGACTCCAATGAGCACATCAACAAAATTGGACAAAGATGAAAAGGGTAAGAGCATTAATGAAAAGCTCTATAGAGGTATAATCGGATCACTTTTATATCTTACTGCCTCTAGACTCGACATAATGTATAGTGCATGCTTACATGCTCGCTTTCAATCATGTCCTAAAGAGTCTCATTTAAATGCAGTAAAAAGAATTTTAAAATATTTACATGGCTCATTGCATCTAGGTTTATGGTATCCTAGAAATTCATCCTTTAATATTATAGGATATTCAGATGCTGATTACGCTGGAAGTCTTTTAGATAGAAAAGTACTTCAGGTACTTGCCATTTTATTGGAGAATGCTTAGTTTCTTGGTTTAGCAATAAACAAGTCTCAGTTGCTCTTTCTACTGCTGAAGCGGAGTATGTGGCAGCAGGATGTTGTTGTACACAAATCCTTTAGATGAAACAACAACTTAAGGATTATGTCATAGTATGGACCATATACCTATTAGATGTGACAATACTAGTGCTATAAATCTATCTAAGAATCCCATGCAACACTCTAGAAGTAAGCATATTGGCATAAGACATCATTTTATTAGAGATCATGTTCAATATGAAGATGTTGTATTGGAATTTATAAGCACAGACAATCAATTGGAAGATATCTTCACTAAGTCTCGAAATGAGGAAAGATTTAATTTCATAAGAAGAGAGCTTGGTATGATTGATGGTTTAACTTTATGATTGCCAAAATTGTCAAACCTTGATTGATAATCTTGTATTTTTTTTGTCTTATCTTTTTAGATATGAGGTAGCTAATTTGATAGAAATATATGCTATAGGGGATAGAAGCTCTTTAGAAATGCTTTAGTCTTGTTTTAGACTTAGTTTTATTTAATGAGGATTTTAGGCAATTCACGCCCGTGACATATATTCACGGCCATGATCAAAATCGCCAAAAGCTCCAGTAGCTTTCACGACTTGCTTCACGACATTCTTCATGGATGAAGATAGTGAAGACTATGTTTCATGACCATAACCTTTTTCTATTACCCTCATGAAACTCTTTGTTCACGCCCGTGATGATTTTTCACCACTGTGAACATTTCCACCAAAAACTCACAGAAGCATTCACGCTTTGTGTCACACTCTGTTTCACGATCACAAGTAGTCAAGATTGTAATTCATGCTCGTGACTCGTTTGTCACCACCGGGATAGTTCATCATTCATACCTCTAATTTTCACGACCGTGAATAGTTTCACCTCTCTTTTCACGGGTAGAGCGTCTCTTCAGCAAACCGTGAACACGATATTTCACGCCTGTGAAGATGTTGGCTATAAAATATTTCTGCCTATTTTCTCTCATTTCAAACTCTCCAAGTTCTATCAACTTCTCTCATTTATCACCATTGAATACTATTTTGAAGATTCTGGTCACCTAGCAACTCATTCCATCTATAAATATATTCAAAAACTCATTCCATCATCAGAAATCAAACACCTTAGGTTATACTCCAAAATTTCCATTAGATTTTTCACACTTCAAAAGTTAATTTCTCAAATCAAAAATGGAAATCGACTTCTCCAAAGGTACAAGAAAAAAGTCTCATGCTCCAAGAAGGTACACGAACTACCTTCTAAACATTATTCCGGAGCATTGTCATCCAAGATACTCAGTTCTCAAGAAAAGACCACTCATTTCCTCTCGATCATTTGAGTGGCAAACCATCCGAACACTTGGACTCGAGACAAGCATGACGGAACAACTCCAGGCTTGTCATGTGAAGGATTTTGTCGATATCCATCAATCAATGCTGAGGGAACCAACTCTAGAGTTCCTGAGCACTCTGCAAGTCTCTCCTACCGGCATGGTGAAATTCCAAATTTGCAAGCATCAGAACACCCTTTCTGCCACAGAGTTTGGTGACATGTTCAACCTTCCCTCTGATAGTATCCTGAATGAGAGTAAGGTGGAGTTTTATGCTACTCAGGCATGGACTCATTTCGGGCTTGACTGCAGTTGGGATGTCAAGAAGATGAAAAGCACCCACCTTCGATCCCCAGTGCACGAGTATTTGCATAGGTTAGGAAGTCAGAGCTCTTTCTCCTGGAGATGGCCCGAAGAGGCCTAACAGTGGCTTTATCTCGATGGTTTGCAAACCATCTTTTATCAATTTCCACCAAGCCCTCCGGAGACATTCTGATTGGTGGGTACGTGACTCACCTTGCTATCAAGTTGGGGTACTTGAAGCTAGAGGAGCACCACTTCAACCTCATACTAGCACATCCTCGAGACTGACTAGACGTCGAGTCCTTTATCAAAATGGGAGCGGTTGTTCATGTAGTACATGAGAACAACATCTACTACCGCTTCACCAACACTGTTGGTGAGATTATTTGGGAGGACAATGACCTGGATGACTTCAAAGCTGGCCTCCAAGGAATCCAGCAGAGGAAGAGAGTTTGAGTTGAGATGGCGCCTCCAGAGGTTGAGCAGGAAATTGGACAATCCTCTTCCTCCACACCAAACTTGGCTTAGCAAGTGGCTGACCTCTTGGCACCATGATTTGAGCAATTGCAGGCTTCGATGGATGAGAGGTTAGAAAACCTCAAGGATTTCATGGAGTCTTGCATGGAGAGCCTTGAGGCGGAAGTAGCTCGCTTTAGAGATAGGATGTTCGGCTAGACTATATGTTAGCTATGTTATTTTCTAGCTTGTTTGATGTAGAAATTTCAATTTCCTTTCAAATCTTTGTATTTGTCTTTCTATATTAATATAATTGCTTTTGTTTTCCATTATGATTTATCTTTTTGTTATTCTTTTTGTTGATGACGAAAGGGGGAGAACCTAGCAATATATTATATTTAAAGTTGAAATGCAATACTTATTTTGAATCAAATGAATATGAAAGTATGCAAATGAGCTAATATACATTGAATATACCTTAAGTATACTTTGCATATACCTTGATGCATTTCATATACTTTGAATATACCTTAAATATACTTTTCATATACTTAACTTGTTTTAAAAAAAAAATTTGGTATACATTGGATATACCTTGCAATAACTTGCATATACCTAAAACTAGGAAGCATATTTTGATGCTACACTTCATCATTCTTTACAATTCTTGCACTTCAGTAATTTTTTATCTTAAGCAGCTTTTGAGGGAGAGGGAGAGACTTCTCAAAAGCATATATTGCTAGATTATTTGTCACCATAAAAAAGGGGCAGATTGTTGAACCTTGAGGGGTATTTCTGTCATTTTGATGCTAACAAATAAAATCGCAATAATGTATTTAACATACTTGTTTTCTAAGTTCATTGAACAAGGTATGGAACATGATAGCGAGAATGGCGAATGGAAGACTAATCTTAAATAGATTAAAATGAAAAAATAGCATGTTCACGCCCGTGACCTTATATGTCACGCCCGTGATGAAGTTTAGCGCCAACTATCCAACATTTAAAGTTCACGGCGATGAAGAATGATAGCAACCATGAATGATCATATCAGTCACACCCGTGAATAAAAGTCACGCCCGTGATAAGACATGACAAATTTCTCCAGAGAGCTTCACGGCCAGAGTCACCACTTGGACCATGGCTAAGAAGGATGTTCACGCCTGTGAAGATATAATGTCACGCCTGTGATTAAATACTTCAAATCCTTTCAGAATGCTTCAGGGCCAAAGTCACCACTCAAGTCACGGCTTGGAAGAATAGTCACGACCTTGACAATCATACACACAACCGTGAAAGAGGAAAGAGAAACATGTCAGACGCGAAAATAAGAGTTTGTGCAATGACTATTTCCGCATTAAATGCAATCAAACAACTATAATTAATTATGAAAGTATAAATGCAAGTCATTTATGAATCCAGAACAAAAGAATAACTATTACTTCGAATCAAAATCTTGTTGTAAGCCATTTGTGCATTTGATATTTTCAAAACAAACATTTATTCTCTGTGAAAATCTTTTTGCTCATCATTCTCTGAGCATTATAGATTTGTAAGTTTTTCTCTCTGTAATCAACTACTCAAGTGAGTTTGGTTATTTTGGGGTTAAGACTAAAACACTTGTAAGGGTTATTTGCGTGAGCCTTTAAAACACAAGGAATTGGTTTATTGTGTGGGCCATTAAAATACAAGGGATTTCTGGGTTAGGTGTGATCCATTGTTAGAAACACCATAGTTGGGAGTGAGCTTGTAAAACTCCATTGTAACACTTAGTGTGTTAGAAAAACTCCCAATTGAGATTGGAGAAAGGAGTAGGGTTTGTTAACACCCGAACCTCTATAAAAACTCTTGTATCATATCTTTCTATCCTTACTCAACTTAACTTTTCTTTCCGCACTTAAAAGTTAAAATTTTTAATATCCAATTCAACCCCCCTTCTTGGTTCAATATCTGGGCAACATCTCTTCTTGGTTCAATATCCAATTCAACTACCTTCGTAGTCAAACAACTGACTTTCTGGTCAATTGGAGGTCATGATGTGTCGCTAGATACTTCTCATGGCCTGCTTAAATTAATTATTAATTTAAGTGGCCAATATAGTAGGGAACCTAATGGGTTACATGCATTGAAGTTATGGAGAATGGGTAAATTGGTATTGGATGAAATCCAAAAATATGAGAGAATTATTTCGGGACGGATCATAATGAGATCGCAAGAAAAATTCATTTGGGAAGTTAATGGATCCGTATGGGCCTGTACGGGCTAGGCATACTACTGGCCTACCTAGCAGCAGCCCGCAGCAGGCCCAGCGCATACGCGACACAACGCGTAGCATGCTAGCACTGTTGCCATTGCCTTTCTTTGGCCTTAATTTGGCCATAATTGACATTCACTATTCATTAAGTTTCATTTTCTCCATTTTTGAATTTTGATATTTTTTGTGAATATGATTCAAATAGAAAAGACATCAAATGATAGAAGAGAGACATGAAAATATATTTTTTCTGAAAAAAATATTTTTAAGACACAAGAAAAATTCTCTCAATAACACTTTCAAAGCTAGTACTTTGAATTTGTTCAAATCATTTCTTTTGTTACTTTCTTCATTTTTAGTATGAAATATCATTAGAGACATCCTAGTACAGATTGTTGTGATTTACTACAACCTAACAAGATGAAGATTTGAATAAAAACTCAAGAAATTACATGGTATAATTTCTAACCTCTATATTTGATAAACTAGTTTTAATGGAACAAGCAAGATCCATGTGTCGAATTTTGAATTTTTATTTTTTTCCCTATGTTTATGAATGAAATTCATCTTTAAAAACCCACAGTGATATCAGAGCCACCTTGTGTCAATTAAAATTAATTTTAATTGAAAGTGCAATGAGATTGCATGGTTTTGATGATTTTGGATCAATATGTTTGAAAAATTGAAATTAATTTGTAAAATACGTTTTATGCATTTTTCTTTCTCTAATCTGATTATTGGATGATGAAGGATAATTATTTTTATTGAAAAACGGGTTGAATGTGATTCAAATAATTAATTTCAGATTTATTTCAAAATACTGAAAATTGTTTTTTTTTTATAAATATGTGTTGTTGTTTGGCTTAATTGATGGGACAGTTTATATTTTTCTTATAATTTGAATATGAAAAACTTATTTGTACATATTTAGAATATGTGCATATCTCTATAAGTTTCCAATAATTAATTAAAAATTATTTTAATTAATTCTTCAAACAAACACAAAAACATAACTATTTTGGCATACCCAGTAGGACTGTGTTGTTTGATTATTTTGTATGTGATTATTTTATTTTCAATACCTTGAAATAATTTTTATGTGATTAAAAATATGTTATTTTGATGTTATATGTATGCCAAAATTATTTTGCACGAATTTAAATGTAACACTCACTAATTAGAGTTTAATTTGAATAATTTAGACCATATAATTAAATTTGTTTTTGATTAAATAAAATTAAAAATATTAGCTATAAACAATTATGTGAAGATGATAATAACCATAATAATAATAATAATAATAATAATAATAATAATAATAATAATAATAATAATAATAATAATAATAATAATAATAAGAAGAAAATTAAAATTAAAAAAAAAATTAAGTGAACAGTAAAATGGACAGCGGCAAAAAAAAAAAAAAAAGGGGGCAGAATACAAAAACGGGAAAAGGGGCTGAAACCCAAATTCTCTTTTCTCCTTCATCTCTTCTTCTTCTTCATCCCTTTTTCTTCCTCCATATCTCAGATCAAATTACTCATCATCTTCTTCAAGAATTGCATCAAAAATCAGTCCAATTAAATCTGATCTTGGTAAGAAATATTTTCCCCATGATTATTGTGTTATTAGAACTCTTTAGGTTTTATTTTGACAGAATCTTGCACTATATTTTTGATTATCTTGTGACTCGAATTTGGGGATGTGTTAAACATAAAAGTTGTTTATCTATGTCTTGTGTATCTCTCTACCAAATGTTATTGAACGATTTTGAGTATATGAAGAGATATGGTTATTGGGGTGAAACTGGTTCTGGAATACGTATCAACCAAATAACCTACGGTTTTTATAAAAATTGACCATCTTATTGGCTTATTTTGATGTTGTGTAAAACATGAAAGTTGTAGGTATATATGTTATTGAGGTATCTGCCAAATTTCGTATGAATTGCTTTGTGTAGGTTGAGTTATTCTGAAATGAACCATGACTGTTCCTTGATTGAACTGGTTTCATATACCTGTGCAGTTCCGGTAAATTCGTCCTTATATTTCACCTATTTTTAGATCGAATTGGCCAAAGTGCAAAACATCAAAGTTTTACCCCTATGTCTTATCTAAATTTATGTGAAAGTTTCATCTTAAAATGTCATGTATTTTGTGAGTTATGAGCTGAACAATTAAACTGGTCGGGTTGATACTCTATGTTGAACCAGTTATATATCCTCCCATATTTGAGACCCTTAGAGACTGAATCAGGAAATTAGTTAAACATGTAAAACTTTCCCAATTAATGTATATAACTGTATAAAAAGTTTCAGAATAATTGAAGTTACACATTGAAAGTTATGAATTGTTGAATTGGGTACCTTGAAACTGCCTAAGGGCAGAAATCAGGTCAATATTTAAAATTATACCAAAAATTATGTAAAGGTTCAAAAATTCTAAAATTTTAGTATATTTTATTTTTAAATTTTATAGTTAATCAAAATCAAGAATCATACAAATTGGATAAGTGTAGAAAAAGTTATTAATCCAACAGTCCTTAGAGGTCTTATTCTAGCTTAATAGAAATTGAAATTATTTATTTAAGTTATATTAAGAATAAATATTTTATCAAGATATTAATTAATTATATTTTTAAATTAGGATTTCAACAAGAAGAAGACCATCAAAAGTGAGCAAGCTCTGAACTTATAATTTGGAAAAAGGAAAATACTATCGAGGTTTGTACATATATGTATTTTGTTTTGCCTTTATGTATGATTGTGTATATGACATAAATTACATGTCACAATGATGAAATTATATATTATGGCATGTTTTAAGGTTGTAAGAATGTTATTAACTATGAACTTAATTTTGTGTTAACATTTGATAAAATATTATGTTATTACATGGTTTTGAAATAAATTGTGAATATATGATTGTGTTAATATGAAATGAGTATTGGTTATAGAAACAAGTAATTAATTGTGTTAATTGACCATTTCTCTATCTGAGGACTAACATAGGATAGATGGTGCACCATTAAGGGGGGAATTACGGTACCGATATGGATATTATTTAGGGACATGGTGGCTTAAGCTCTGGGAGCGCCCCTGATCCTGATTATACACAGATGACATAATTATATTCAGTCAAGGTGGCTTAAGCTCCGCGAGCGCCCTTGACTTGAGATTATGGTGAGTAGGGCGGCTTAAGCTCCGCGAGCGCCCCTATTTCACACCCCATATCCGGATAGTCTGGGAAGGAGATTTGGGCTGATATTAATTAAAGACTATGGAATGAAATGTGAAAATTTATTTTTGACATAAGTGACAAAACATGAAATGCTTATAGGAAGTAATGAGAATGTAGTTATTGAATATGATTATTATGTTTATACTGTTATGAGATGTGGTTATTTCTTTTATATGAAATAAAAATTCAGTGTATCATGAATTATTTGAGACATACATTTGTGTGACTGCTTGAGAAAAACTTAATACCTATATGTACCACTAAGCTAGAGTTAGCTTAGCGTGAGTTCTTCTCACGCAGGAATTGGAACTATAGATGGTAGGAGGTGAAGTGGTCAAGAAGGAAATCCAAGCCCATATCAGCAGAGACACAAGAAGCATAGTTAGAGGGTTGGTTATGTATTATTATGTTTTTTTTTTAGTTTGACTTTGTATATGGTGTGGTAGACATATCTCATATATTAATATTGTGCATGTAAATAATTATGTAACATAATCGGGTGCTATATATATATATATATTTAATTAGAATAATTTTCCTAAACCAAAATAAATAAATATACTAAGTTATTTAACATGAAAAAAAAAAATTCTATTTGAGCAGATTATCGAGTTAAGCTTGTGACATTCTTCTTATATATGTGGGATTATCCCTAATATATAAGTGGGGCGTCACATTAAAATTTTAAAAAATTTTAGATATCATATGAGTCATTTTGAGTTTCTAAGTGTGTTGGTTCGTTTGTCTTAGTAATTTTGGCTTGTGGAAAAATATTTTGATTAACTTGAGCTTACCTAAAGATGATTAGAATGATGATTTGAAGTTCTAAAATTGTTTAGAAATTTTGGAAATTAATTTTGAATTAATTTAAGTTGAGCAATGGTAATTCTAGTATGACTAGAAATTGGTATGTATATTAAAATTAATTTTTTTTTATTTTGACATCATAATATTTTAATTTTAAGGTGAATTAATTTTGGAAATATGAAATTTAGTTTAATTTGATTAAATATTAAATTCTACATTGAAATGACATACAAATTAAATTAACCGAAACATTACGAGTAGACAATTTTGGTTCAAGCGTTGAATCGATTTTCAAATTGAAATTCAAATATGTCATTTTTTTTTATTTTATGCATTAGAGAATGTATGTTAGGGGTATATGGAAATGCATGATGGATGATTATGGACTTAGGCCCAATGTGATTGAGCATGCATGAATTTGTTTTGTTTTATAGTAAATAGGGTATGCATGTCACTATATCTCTTTCTTTCTTGTGTATTTTCTTATCTCTCTTTCTTTCTTGTGTATGTTAGGGGTATACTTGTGTATTTCAAGTATTTATATATTCTCTAATTTGATCTTGATATAATTTTTTGATGAATTGAATAAGAGGCCTATTATTTGATTTGCTATTGCAATTACTTGTTAATTAGATTGGCAAACCCGTAATTGTTTGTTTTATCTAATATCAGTAGCGAAAAATATAGTTGATTGTGGACAAGCTTTCGATTTATATTGTGGGAATATATTATTGGACTTAAATAAATCGAGCTTATATGTTTATTAGTTTGCATTGGGTGTCTTCCTTATTTATAATGTTGTTGTTGAGTTAAATCCTAAGAGCTTATTTAGGACTGCTTAATAACAAGAGAATAATTAAAGAGCTTGTCTTGATTATCAATTATATAAGGGAAAGATTAATTGCTAGAGCGTGTTAGAGACTAGAACTGTGTATTTGAAATAAAGTTGGTTTTATTTGTATCAATGATCAATTGAATTTTTCCAAGACTGATTATACCTTTGACTAGAGTTTTTCTCATATTATTTAATCTCATTCGATTTTTATACTATTTACTTATTTCTGAAAATTATTTTAAATTTTAGTTTTAAAATCCTCATTTTTTTATTACTTGTTTTAAAGAAATAAATCCATCAGTTCTTTGGGATTCGACCCTACTCATCGCTATTATAATTTTATATTTGGAATAGTAGGTAATTTATTTTTTTGGTTTCGATACTCGACAAATTTTGACGCCGTTGCCAGGGAATTGGTGTACATAGATTTATTTTTTTGTTTTTATTTTTATGACCTGTTTCACTCCTACAAATTCATTGTTATATGATCCTGGGATTGAAAAGATTGCTCATCGCTTAAGAAATGAGACTACAATGTGCCCATGCTTCTGATTTTGAAGTTAAAGAGGAAGACATTATGGCTATTAGAGAGCTCATCTTAAGAGATATAGCCACACCTTATTTAAATCAGCAACCACTTTGTATCGAATATCCAACTTTAGAGGTAGCTTTTGAACTCAAATATGATTTTATTCACTTACTTCCTACCTTTCGTGGACTTGTAGGTGAAGATCCTCACAAGCACCTTAAAGAATTTCATTTTCTTTGGTGTGCTATAGTATGAGACCACAAGGGATAAGCGAGGAACAAATCAAGCGACGTGCTTTTCCATTTTCTTTGGTTGATAAAGCTAAGGATTGGTTATATTATCTACCATCGGGTTTAATTACTATATGGAATGAGATTGTAACATCATCGACTTCCCACATATCTATTTTTACATGCATTTCATTTGCACATATGCATTTGCATATATTTTATTAGAACACATGTATTTCATATGTATTTTAATGGGATAATCTCACAACACACATTAGCTACGTGTCTGAGTATTTTGCAATTGTGTTGAATTGCACGTGTCCATTTTATAATTTAGTTGAGGATAACATGAAATTGAGATTTATGCAAAAAAAAATTATTAGATTGAATTATTGAAAAAAAAAACAAAAAGGAAGGAAAAAAAACAAAAAGTGAAAATGACAAAAGTGAATAGGTGGAGGTGGACCTTATCTTCTTCTTCACCATTCTGCCTCCCTCATTTCAAATTCATTTCTTCTTCTTCTTCCACCATTTCAGTTTAATTAGAATCTTACTTACATATTGTAAGATATGAAGAACCAAAGTTGGTACCCTAAAACTGCCAAAGGACAGAAAGAGGGTAGAAAACAAAATAGAATTGGAAATTCCACC
Organism: Triadica sebifera; assembly: GCA_023653625.1. Classification (NCBI taxonomy): domain Eukaryota; kingdom Viridiplantae; phylum Streptophyta; class Magnoliopsida; order Malpighiales; family Euphorbiaceae; genus Triadica; species Triadica sebifera. The sequence goes on along the minus strand of CM042901.1, from coordinate 18,447,706 downwards.
AAAAATTTTACAATGCTCTAATTGCTCTAAAATTTGAGAATGTTATATAATTATATGTTATTTTTAATTAGAAATAAGAATCACATTAATTGGACAATTTTATAAAAATTTATTGGCTAATGAGTCCCATAAGGTTACACTGCCTCATAGGAAAAATCCTAACTATCTATATGAACTATGCACATTAACTTGTTTAAGCCACATTAAGTTTCTCTAGTCATAGATTAATAGATTATATTTCCATATTAGGCTCACAAAAAATTGGAGACCTACAAGGAGGGGATAGAAAATATGTTAAGGGTCAGAATCAAAGGAGAAAAGTGAGTATAATTATCAAATGATTTCTTTAGTGCATATGAATATTGCTTACTATGTGATATGTGAGATAATTTATGGTTATGTGATTCATATGATTGTCATGATTTGACCTTGATAATGAGATGATGGATAATTTGTGACATATGAGGTACATATAAGTGGTATATGTGTGGTATATTTGAGATATATGTTTGGCATACGTGATATATATATGGTTTATATACAGTATATGTGAAGTATATGTTAGAGGAGTGCTCTAAAGGCAATCAACTTTAGCACTTATTGTACAAATTTATTTGATTAATAAAAGGTTTTTTCATTAATTTGATGTTCATTTGATATATGAATTGATAAGTGATCTTAAATCAATTAATGTAGTCCTTGATATAGAACATAACATGAAGAAAGTCATGATGAGATCATGATATTGAGATTCTTATCATGTGTAATTATGTTAGTATCAAAATTATTCCTGGTCATAGGATTAATGAGACGGGATATTATTAATCCGGACAGACTAGCACATGTTACACTTCTTGATTAGATCGAGTAGTAGATCTCAAAATCTATAAACATGAGATATTTAGAGCTAACATGTGGATGCTTGCTAAGTGTAGCTAAGTACATTGGACGATCAGCTATGAGACAATCATATGGATAATTTATTCAAATGTCAATGATAGTATCATCATAGTAATGATGCAAGTATCCTTAAACTTGAGGTACTCAAGGATATATTGAATATTGATTATGTATTTTGACACTATTCCTTGTTGCCTCAGGGAGGTTGCTCATAGGGTGGTGATTAGATACAGCTTGAGGTATTCGAAGGTAATTGGGTAACCAACAAAGGATTCACCACTCCAGATAGAAGGAGTGTATACCCATGACCTCTTATCGTGGTCATTACTCGGGAATCTTTGGCCAGAGTGGAAATGTCATAAAGATAGTTTTTAATGACATATCTAATAGAGTAATGAGCCTCAAGGACAAGAACTAACATTACTTGGACTAGACTTGACGTAGTCAGTTTAGTTGGAGTTGACACATGTCCATACTCTGAACCAAGTGGGGAATAGAATGGTAAAAGGAATAATTGCACAGAAATTGTCTATGGAAAGGTTCGTAGTCAAATCACTGAATTTTCGATCGGGGGTCATGATGTGTTGCTAGATATCGCTCATGACTTGCTTAAATTAATTGTTAATTTAAATAGCCAACATAACCGAGAACCTAATGGGTCACACGCATTGAAGATATGAACAATGAGTAAAATGGTCTTGGGTATGATCCACAATATAAGAGAATTATTTTGGGATGGATCGCGATGAGATCGCACGGGAAAAATCTTTCAAGAGGGTCACAGGCTCGTGTGGGTGAATTTGGCCTTAATTAGGCCAATTCTGTATAGAGGCTATCCAGAAAGAGCCAAATTAGCAGAGATCAGCAGAGGTAAAAGGTGTTAGAGATGATAGTTAAGGCACCAAGGGTTAACACTACTAGTGGGACACAGGGTAGAGGGGTAGAGGCAGAGGTAGAGGTAGAACTGGTACAACAGGTAGAAGGGTGATTAGATCTGAAGGTCAAAGTTCTAGACCCCTTGCATAGGCTATAGTATTTTCCATGACTAAGAAGGAGGGAGTTGATGCTCCCGAAGTAGTAATTGATAATATTTATATTTTTGATATATTAACATATGCATTGATTGATCCAGGTTCCATACATTCATTTATATCATTGTATATGGTATCCAAATTGTATAAAAAATATGAGCCTTTGGGGATTGAAATAAATGTGAACACTCCACTAGGAACAGTAGTAGATGTGAATAGTGTCTGTTGTGATTGCTTGATATGCATTGATAGAGCCGATTTGATCTTATTACCGCTATATGAATTTGATGTGATATTGGGAATGAACTAGTTAACTAGACATCATGCAATAGTGAATTTTTTTTACTAAGAAAGTAATTTTAGAATTATCCAACCTGTAATGACCCAAATTCCGGGTTCGTCATAAACTATAGTTTTCAAAATTGATCAGCATACCTGTGGGGTAAAAAATACACTCGTGAGTGAAAAATATTTTATTTAATCATCGGAAAATATAGGTTATAAATAGTCTAGAGGTAAAATTTGGAGTGAAAATTAGGTCAAATAAATCATTAAAAGTCAAAACTAAGAAAAAATGGGACCTGGTTTAATTAAATAGTTGGTTGACCGTACTTTGACCGGACTATGAAAAATAGCAAACGATATCTAAAAATTTATTTTAAGATATGGATGGACTCTAAATAATATTTAAGATTATTTGATAGTGAAAATGGAATTTTATGGTAACACTGAAAATTTAATTATCAATGCGATTTGAGTGAGCTGAACAAAAAACAGACTCCAATTGAGTTGAAAATTTTTGGGTAGACATATGAAAATATTTTATAAATTATGGAATCAAATTTGGTGAAATTGAGCTTGTGAAGGGAGAAAAATAATTTATAGTGTATAATTGGGCCTAAATGGGTTAGACTTTGTTTGACCCAAGCCCACCCAACTTAAGCCACTATAAATAGACCCAAATTATCAGAATTATGCTTTATCTCATTCCTCTCCTCCCTTGCTTGGCTGAACCATGTTTCCCATTTTTCTCTTCCAATGGAAGAAGATGGAGTCTAGAGGAAAAAGAAGATGCAAAAGTGTGTTTGGTTGGTTAATAGAGAGTGATAGTGGATTTAAAGGGGATGGCACAGAGAAAAATATGATTGTCTTACCTGCTTTGTCTACCCAGGTTTCACGACCATGACTCATCTTTCATGGGTGTGAGCCTCTCCTTCACGGTCATGAAGCAACTCTTACCGGCTATGAAACACCTTATCACGGTTGTGTACTAAAACCCGATATTCACGACCATGACACACATTGTCACGAAAGTGAACACATATGATTTTAGTTACTCTCAAACTTCCAAAACTCTACTTATTCCCCCATTTCTCACTAATAAAAAATACAAGTTATAGGCCCTAATTACAGGCATTACACTGTTAGTTGTAGATCCAGGAGTCAGATGTACCTAAGAAGACCCTTGGAACTCGAGATAGTTATTATGGGTTCCTATTAATATTTTGTAGTTGGATAGATGTAACAGTTGTAATCGTGGATTTATCAAATCTGGTGTTCAGATTCAACTTGGATTAGTTCGTAGTTATGGTTATTGATGGTATTAGTGTGCAAACTAGAGACAGGGAAAAACATGACCAATGAAAGAGAATTGTGCTACTAATTTTCAGAGAAAAACAATTATATGTAAAGTTAACAAATTTGAATTCTGGCTGGAGGAAGTTAGTTTCTTAAGCCATATAATGTCAGTTGAAACTGCATAAGCTTAAATATTTTTTATATATGACTTGAAGCTGGCTATCATAGTTTTTGCATTAAAGATTTGATGGTATTATTGTATGGAGAAAAGTGTTATATTTATATATGAAATACAAGAGTTTGAAGTCTTTTCCCTCATCGAAAGAGTTGAATCAGAGGCAAAAATGATAGCTTGAATTGATTAAGATCATAATAGTGCGCACGATTAACGACCAAGAAAGGCTGAGGTGATAGGGTGTGATACACTTTGATGCAGATGATAAGAACACTCCAAAACAAGATGGGAAGCTGATAGTGATGTTAGAGGCAGTAAAAAAGGTGGAGAGGTTGAAATATTGAGTAGAAGTTGATGGTATTGTGTGTTAAAAGCATAGAATAGGCGTACATAACTCAAAAAAGTTGAAGTAGGATAACCTTAAGAAAATATATAAGACAATATATATGATACAACCCAGTACTAATAAAAGTCATCAGAATCTGAAGACTCAGTATGGGTAGCCAGATATTAAGAAAGGTATCACGAAGCTTGTTGTAAGAGGATTGACCTACCTTGATTTTTGCATTGCACATATATATCAAAATGAAAATAGAAGATAAACTAAAGAATTAAGAAAGGAAAGTTGAAGGTAACTAGTTATTGAAAAAAGTCTTATGTTGATTCAAAGAGGTAAGATAAAGGATATGCAGTAGTTGATCAAATGATTCCAAGGATAACTTCCAGATGGGGTTGACATACGAGGAAGAATCTGTTGCCATTCATATTTGTGAATGAAGGTTTTGCAAAGCAAGAAGGTTCCATTAGATGAAATTTTATGGTGAAATCATTCTATAGAAGAGCAAGGAAATGATGAAGTACTTGTAACTTTCCAACACCGAATATGCAACTAAATTTTGAAGAAAAAATTTATTTTATGGGAAAAAGTGTCATATCTGCCAATTTAGGCTCAAAGTCATGCATATTGTGAAATCAACGCGTCTAAGTGACCAATGCCTAAATTCAAAATTTAATGGAAAAATAGGTAGAATAAAGATAAATAATTTATGAAAGCAATTAAAATGTGCCAAATGGTTAAAAAAAAGTGATCAAGAAGGATAAATGACTTAATTTCAAAAGTAAGGAAGTTTTGGGGCATAATTGCAAAATTTCCAAAGTCGAAAGAACAAAATGGATATTTTCCAAGTGAATAAAAATCAATCACAATTTTAACACATGCACCCTACCATGCATGAAATAAAGAGGGGAAATTTAATTGAAGGGAATTAACATGAAATTGGCATAAAAATCATATGTTGGTCAATTTAGTGGGTCCGATTTCTTTGATTTTTATCTTTTTTTTTTCTTTTTCCTTCTTTTTCCTCCTTTCTTATCTTCATTTTCTCTAGAATTTTTTGCCTTATACCATCCCTTTTCACATTTATCCTTTCCTCCATTACCAGAGCTTAGTTCTAGAGAGAAAAAGTTAGGAAATAGTGAGAAAGAGCATGGAAAAGCCATTTTTATGCACAAAAAACCAAGATGAAGCCAAATAAGTTAAGAAAGAAGAGGAAAAAAGCTGAAAAATAGAGAGAAACACTATTTAGTTTAACCTTGAAGGGATTTTAATGAAAGTAAGTAGTTCTACATCCTTCTCTCTCTTTCTTCCACTCAAAAACATGTTTTAGTGCTCCAAAATAGCTTATTTGTGAGAGTTGTTGTAACATTCAGTGATTTAGGCTTCGATTGCGCGTGACCGTAGTGAGGCGCGCAAGTTCAATCGGAGTCTAAATTTGAACCCATAAAAAAAATGACTAATAATAAGGGAAAATAATTAAGGGTATTATTATTTGGGAATTAAAAAGATTAGTGGTAGAATTAGAAAAAAAAATAAAATTTTCTATGAACAAATTTGGTATTATGGCAATTGTTGAGGGAAGAAGTGTGAATATGGAAGAAGATGTGGCAAATATGGAATTTCTGAAAGTTTAAATGTTAATCAAGATTAATTAACTTAATTAACCAATAAGAATTAGGATTAATTTAAATTAGTGGGACCCACACCTTAATCAAAGTATAAAAGTCAAAAATGGGAGGAATTCTCCATTCTTCCACCAAAATATCTAACTCTTCTTCATCTTCTTTTCTCCTCTCTTTGCTGTCCACTCTAGCCTTCCATAAGCCACCATTTTCCTTCAAATCAAGCTTGAAAATGGGAGGAAAGAAAGTAGTTTTGAGAGAGTAAAATTCAGAATTAAGGTGTTCTTTCCATAAAAGGAGCAAAGGAGCAAGAAAGAAGAAGGAAGACAAGAAAAGGGAGTTTGGTTAGGGGGAATTTGGGCCCACTTTGGGAACTCTTAAGGTGAGTTTATTCTTCTTAAATTCAACCTTTTTCCTTCCATTTGAGATCCATATTGATGATAGATGTGATTAGATTTTGTAGATTTATGTTATGTTGCAAGATTGAACTTGGAAAATGTAAGTTTGTGATTAGTTGATGAAAGTTGTAGTTAAAATTTGAATTAATGATATTTGATGTTAGTTAATTGTTTTATGGCTTAAAAACTAAAGAAAATATGATGTTAAAGGATGAATGAGGGGCTGTCATAATTAAAGAAATTTGGGGGAAATTGAAATTAACATAACAACACCACAATTGGTGATAAGTGAAATAGGATTTGATTGTTGAATTAAAGAAAATGAAGTGGGAACTAGGATGTGGTTTTTGGGCAGCCATGACATGAGAAGAGGGAAGTTTAACCTTAGTACATTTTAGCTCAATTAAGGTGTAAAATATATTAGGAGCATTAGAATATTATATAGACATGAAAAATATTGGAAACAGATGTTGGAATTGAAATATGGTATGGTTGTGTAGGAAAAATCAATGAACAAGTGAGAGACCCTCAAGAGGGTGACAAAGGCAAGGAGAATGCTAGCTAATAAGGGAAGGAAAAGAAGGTTTAAGGGAAGAACCAATACTGATTAAGTATGTTTTTCATTGATAAAAATCTTATATGTTGTTAATATGTATGAAATTATATATTAAGGTTTGATATATTGTGTTTGTAATATGTTGTGTGATTTGTTGTGGCTTTTGATATTTTATATTGCAATGAGACCAAATGGTGTGAAATAATTGAGACACATTAATTTAGTTGTAATTCTGAAAATTTTAGTATTAAAATGAATGCAAATGATGAATGTGGTTGAAATATGGATTGATGCCAATTGATGGCTCAGGTAAATAATTCTAGGAACAACCCTAACTATTTTAATGATAAATTGAATTCTGGAATTCCATTTTTTATGTTATTTATTGGAAATGAAAGCTAAGACACAAACATTTAATTGTTCTTCAGACCATAAAATCTAATTATGTCTATATTTGTTCAGAAAAATGAATGAAGTTCAAATCTAAAATCTGTCCAGAAATTTCAGGGCAGATATTTCTGTGATGATGTAGTATTTAATTGACCATAACTTTTGATTGAAAACTGGAATTTGAGTGATTTTTGATACATCTGAAAGCTAAGACAATAAGCTAAAAATGGGTAGAAGACCATAACTGCCAATTAGAATTATAAATGGACTAAAAATGAAGGCCAAAAATAGGTCCGAAATCTGTCATAGGTAAAACTATGAAATCTTGGGCTTTTGTATGTGTTGTGATTATTATATGTAATAATTAATGTGAATATTTAATTTATTGATAATTATAAATGTTTAATAAATTATTTATGTGTGAGATTTTAGTGCAATAATTATGGGAATAAAGAACAAAAATAAATAAGCATAAATATGATAATTGAATAATATTGACATTTTTGAAAATATTGGGAATTAAAATAAAAATAGTTAAGCCCAAAGACACCTAGACTAGAACTAGAATAGAGAATAGTTTGGCATGTCAATCAGGGTATTTAGGCACTCGGTGCCAAATATGAAGCCGGTAATGACAATTTATAAATGCGTTCGGCGCAAAATTATTAAGCCGGTGATGACAAAATTATTTAGCTAGTAATGACATTTTTATAAAAGTGCTCGGTGCAACATTATGAAAGCCGAAAATGACAATCCTGTTATTCCTAGTAGTTAGTTCAGTTATAGATATTATGGGCACAAGAAAATAATAATAATAATAATAATAATAATAATAATAATAATAATAATAATAATAATAATAATAAAATAATAATAATAATATCGAAGTATGTAATTTTTATAAATGTTATATGAATTAAAGTTGTTAAATATTGAATATTTGCTGAAATTTATTGATTTTGTATAATTTTTTATTTTATACCTTATTTATTAAATGGTTAATTAATATGTGAGAAAATATATATATATGTAAATTTTTTATCATTGAAGCAACACTAAGCTAGTAGCTTAGCACGAGTGGTTTCCACTCGTGCAGGTTAGAAGAGTAGCTGTAGAAATTAGAATTGTCAGAAGAAAAAGGGTATCCGGAGGAAAACAACTATAATCTTTGGTTTTTCTTTTAGTATATTTTGTTAAAAACTTTGTAAATTAAATTATTATTTTTACTTCATATAATGTATATTAAAGATATGAATTATAATGTAATAGAACATAGTTTGGATGTAAATTACTGTATTTTATAAATAAATAAAATTTTGAATATTTATGCTTATAATAATTTTTATTCCAGTGTCTGCAATATTTTCATAAAAAAAATTCTTCACTTCATTAATTTTATAAAACAGTAAGACAAGTAATGTTCACTTACCTTGCTGAACTATAGTGGGATAAGGGGGTGTTACAAATTTGTATCAAAGCTATAGGTTTAGACAATTCTTATTTAGTGGGTATGGGAAGATAAGTGTATGTTTTCAGTATTTGCATTGTTTTAAGCTACTATATTCTAATAAGGGACCCTTTTTCTGACAATATAGGTTTTAATGGATACGGAATCAAGGGGAAGTCACGAAGAACAAGAGGGTGATAATATAGCTAATTCAATTATTGATAGACAGTCAGCATCAATTAGAGCTTCGGAGCCCAGTGTGATAGCTCCACAATATGTTAAAGAACAGGCTAACCCGAGTCAGGTACCCTTTATGCAACAGATGACTACCTTATTACAACAGATAGCACAAGTTGTACCACCACCAACTCCACCAGCTCCCCCACAACAACCAAAACCCCAGGTTGATAAATTAAGAAAATATGGGGATACGGATTTTATGGGCAAGAAATAGGATGACCCAGCAGCAGTAGAATTTTGGTTGGAAAAGATAGAATGGGTTTTTGAGGAGTTGCAATGTCCGAAGGAGTACAAGGTTAGATATACAGTATCCCTCCTTCAAGAGCAGGCCTATGACTGTTGGAAGTTGGTGTTAGCGAAACCTCAGACTCGGAAACCTCAAACATGGGATTTCTTTGTGACAGAGTTTAAAAAGAAATATGTGCTAAGAATTTATGTGGATGAGAAAAAGCGAGAATTTCTCAATTTGAAGTAGAGGGGTATGACAGTAGTTGAGTATGAGATGGAGTTCACCAGGTTGAGCAAGTATGCAACAGGGATTATTAGAGATGAAGCTGACAAATGTCATAGATTTGAAGATGGCCTCGATGAGGAGATTGGATATTTAATGGGTTTCCACCAGCATACAGATTTTGCTACGCTAGTGTCCTCTGCCATTAGTGTTGAAAGGAGGAAAAAGCTGAAGATAGAAGAGTTCTCTAAGAAATAAATAGCTAGTGTGGCCCAGACATCGGATAGGAAATGACGGATAGTACCCAGACCATTTCAGTCACGGTTGGCTGGGCAGACATTTTCTGGTAGGCGGGGTCAGCATTTTAGACCCGCAACATCATCTACTAGTTCACCAGCATCATTTCCTAAGAGACCAGCTCCGGTTGTATGTTAGCATTGTGGTAAATCTCATACAGGAGAGTGTTGATGGTTAACTGGGGCATGTTTGAGATGTGGAGCTACTGACCATATGAAGAGAGATTGTCCCAGACATAGTACAAGCAGTACGACACCAGCACAGACTATGGCCCCGGTACAGAGCTGTGGTAGAGTTCGAGGCTAGTTTAGAGGTGGTCATACCAGACAGAGTTAGGGGTCTCAGAGACAGTTGACAAACCTGGAGGTAGTAGAGCTCCAGCTCGGGCATATGTGATGAGAGCCCGTGAGGACCAGGATGCACCATATGTCATTGTTGGTAAATTATCTTTATTTAATTTTGATTTATATGCATTGATAGATCCTGGTTCCACACATTCATACATAAGCATAGCTGCACTTAGACAAGAAAACAGATACCTGAGACCTTAGAATATGAGATAGTTGTGACCAATCCGCTGGGACATAGTGTGAAAGTGGATCAGATTTATAGAAATAGTTCAATAATAATTCAAGATAGAGAATTTCCAGTAGACTTAATAGAATTACCTTTTCATGAATTCGATGCTATTCTGGGTATGGATTTGTTGACAAAGCATGGAGCTATAGTCGACTGCCGATCTAGAAAAGTTATACTTAAATCCCAGGCAGGATGACACCATCATTCAAGGTAAAGGTCAAACATGTTTGACCAGTGTTATTTCTGCATTAAAAGCTAGAAAATACATTAGGAAGGGATGTGAGGCATACTTGGCCCATGTGATAGATACCAGGAAGGGGAGCCCAAAACTCAAAGACATCCCCACAGTGTGTGAGTTCCCAGATGTGTTTTCTGAAGATTTATCGAGGTTACCACTAGATAGGGAGATAGAGTTTGCTATTGATGTAATTCCTGGTACAACCCTGATATCAATTACTCCTTATAGAATGGCACCTGCAAAATTGAGAGAGTTGAAGGTTCAATTGCAGGAATTGCTAGACAAGGGGTTCATAAGACCCAACGACTCACCATGGGGTGCTCCGATGTTGTTTGTGTAAAGGAAGGATGACACCCTACGATTATGTATTGATTATCGACAATTAAATAAGGTGAAAATTAAAAATAAATACCCACTACCTAGAATTGATGATTTGTTTGATCAATTGAAGGGAGCAGAAGTATTCTCTAAGACTAATCTCAGATTTGGGTATCACCAATTGAAAATCAAAAAATCAGATGTGTCCAAAACAGCCTTCAGGACTTGATATGGCCACTATGAATTCCTTGTTATGCCATTTGGCTTAACAAATGCACCAGTTGCCTTTATGGATATGATGAACAGAATTTTTAGGCCTTACCTTGATCAGTTTGTGGTAGTTTTTATAGATGATATCCTGGAGTATTCGAGGGACAAGGGAGAACATGACAAACATCTCAGAGTAGTACTGCAGACTTTGAGGGAAAATCAATTGTATGCAAAACTGTCAAAATGTGAGTTCTGGTTGGAACAAGTAGGATTCTTAGAGCATTTTATTTCAGTTGATGGAATCCATATGGATCCTAATAAAATAGAAGCCATTCTAAGTTGGAAGTCTCCTCGCAATGTAACAGAAGTTCAGAGTTTCCTTAGATTAGCTGGCTACTATAGAAGGTTTGTGAAGGGATTTTCAAGCATAGCTTCACCACTTACCAAGTTGCTCAGAAAAGAAACTAAGTTTGAGTGGATAGATCGGTGTCAGACAAGCTTTGAGAAACTAAAAGTCATGTTAACCGAAGCACCTGTTTGACCCAACCTATGCCAGGGAAAGATTTTGTGATATACAGTGATGCCTCTCATAATGGGCTAGGTTGTGTATTAATGCAAGAGGGTAAAATAGTTGCTTATGCATTTAGGCAATTGAAGCCTCATGAGCTAAATTACCCTACTCATGATTTGGAGTTGGCAGTAATAGTGTTTGCTTTAAAAATATGGCGACATTATTTGTATGGCGAACGGTGCTACATATAAACAGATCATAAGAGCCTCAAATATTTTCCCACACAAAAGGAGTTGAACTTAAGGCAAAGACACTGGTTGGAGTTAATCAAGGATTATAATTGTATTATTGATTATCAGCCAAGCAAAGCCAATGTAGTAGCAGATGCCTTAAGTAGAAAACACTGGCAAGTATAGTTTAAATTTTCCTCAATTATAATATAATATATAGAAATTAATAGTAAATTAAAAATTAGACTCATAATTTATTTTGGCAAAGTTACGGGTCCAACCTACTTTAAGGCAACAAGTGAGAGAAGCTCAGAAGCAAGATCTGAAATTGATGATAATTGTTGAGGCAGTGAAAAAGGGGAGAGACTTGAATTTAAGGTTGAAGATGAGGGAAGCATAAGTTATAAAGGAAGATTGTATATGCCAAATGATAGCGGATGAAAGCAAACAATTCTAAAAGAGGCACATAATACAACTTATTCCATGCATCCAGGAAGCAATAAAATGTATAAAGACCTAAAGACTCATTATTGGTGGCCAGGAATGAAGAAGGATATAGTGGAATATACTTAAAATGCTTGACATGCCAAAAAGTGAAAGCCAAGCACCAGGTACCATCTGGATTGTTGCAACCTATTGCAATTCCAGAGTGGAAGTGGGAAAGGATTATGATGGATTTTGTATCTGTTTTTCCTTTGACACAAAAGAAATATGATGCAGTATGGGTAATTATTGACAGGCTTACTAAATCGGCTCACTTTCTACCAGTTTGGATGGATTATTTGTTGAGCCAGTTAGCAGAATTATATGTCAATGAGATAATTCGATTGCATGAGGTGCTAGTATCTATTATTTCTGATCGAGACCCACAGTTCACATCAAAATTTTGGAAAAGTCTACAGCAAGCATTGGGGACCCGATTACTTTTAGTACAACATTTCACGCACAAACAGATGGGCAATCCAAACGAGTTATTCAATTACTGGAAGATATGCTTAGAAGTTGTGTAATTGACTTTGAGGGTAGCCGGGATAAGTACCTATCATTGATGGAATTTGCATACAACAATAGCTATCAAACTAGTCTCGGCATGGCACCATACGAAGCTTTGTATGGAAGGAGAATAGAACACCGTTATGTTGGACATAACTTGGTGAAAAGAAGTTCATGGGGCTAGAATTAATGCAGTAGACAAAGGAGAAGGTAAAATTAATCCAAGATCGGTTAAAAGCTGCAACTGATCGACAAAAGTCCTATGCCGATTTGAAAAGAAAAGACATTGAATATGCTGTCAGAGATAAGGTATTTTTGAAATTTTCACCTTGGAAGAAAGTACTTCATTTTGGTAGAAAGGGGAAACTGAGTCTTAGATTTATTGGACCATACGAAATACTTGAACGTGTGGGTCCAGTGGCTTACTGGTTGGCCTTACCACCAGAATTGGATAAGATCCACAATGTATTTCATGTCTCAATGTTAATGAGATATAAATCAGATCCAACACATGTAATACCTATGGAATCAATAGAGGTACAACCAGACTTGACATATGTTGAAGAGCCAGTGAAAATCTTAGCTCGAGAAGTCAAGGAACTACAGAACAAGAAGGTACCATTGGTAAAGGTCCTATGGCACAATCATGCAGTAGAAGAAGCGATATGGGAGAGTGAAGAAATTATGAGAACTCAGTATCCTCAACTATTCAGCTCCAGCCAATCAGGTAAATTTCGAGGAAAATTTTTTTTAAGGGGGAGAGAATTGTAGCATTCAGTGATTTAGGCCCCAATTGCGCGTGACCGTAGTGAGACTCGCAAGTTCAATTGGAGTCTAAATTTGAACCCATAAAAAAATGGCTAATAATAAGGGAAAATAATTAAGAGTATTATTATTTAGAAATTAAAAAGATTAGTGGTAGAATTAGAAAAAAATAAAATGTCCTATGGAAAAAATTGGTATTATGGCAATTGTTGGGGGAAGAAGTGTGAATATGGAGAAAGATGTGGCAAATATGGAATTTCTCAAAGTTTAAATGTTAATCAAGATTAATTAACTTAATTAACCAATAAGAATTAGGATTAATTTAAATTAGTGGGAACCACACCTTAATCAAAGTAGGAAAGTCAAAAATGGGAGGAATTCTCCATTCTTCCACCAAAATATCTAAATCTTCTTCATCTTCTTTTCTCCTCTCTTTGCTGTCCACTCTAGCCTTCCATAAGCCATCATTTTCCTTCAAATCAAGCTTGAAAATGTGAGAAAATAAAGTAGTTTTGAGAGAGTAAAATTCGGAATTAAGGTGTTCTTGCCATAAAAGGAGCAAAGGAGCAAGAAAAAAGGAAGAATGAAGACAAGAAAAGGGAGATTCGTTAGGGGGAATTTCGGCCCACTTTGGGAACTCTTAAGGTGAGTTTATTCTTCTTAAAGTCAAACTTTTTCCTTTCATTTGAGATCCATATTGATGATAGATGTGATTAGGTTTGGTAGATTTAGGTTATGTTGCAAGATTGAACTTAGAAAATGTAAGTTTGTGATTAGTTGATGAAAGTTGTAGTTAAACTTTGAATTAATGATATTTGATGTTAGTTAATTGTTTTATGGCTTAAAAACTAAAGAAAATATGATGTTAAAGGATGAATGAGGGGCTGCCATAATTAAAGAATTTTGGGAGAAATTGAAATTAACATAGAAACACTACAATTGGTGATAAGTGAAGTAGGATTTGAGTGTTGAATTGAAGAAAATGAAGTGGGAACTAGGATGTGGTTTTTGGGCAGCCATGACATGAGAAGAGAGAAGTTTAACCTTAGTACATTTTAGCTCAATTAAGGTGTAAAATATATTAGGAGCATTAGAATATTATATAGACATGAAAAGTATTGGAAATGGATGTTGGAATTGAAATATGGTATGGTTGTGTAGGAAAAATCAATGAACAAGTGAGAGGCCCTCAAGAGGGTGACAAAGGCAAGGAGAATGCTAGCTAATAAGGGAAGGAAAAGAAGGTTTAAGGGAAGAACCAATATTGATTAGGTATGTGCTTCATTGATAAAAATCTTATACGTTGTTAATATGTATGAAATTATATATTAAGGTTTGATATGTTGTGTTTGTATTATGTTGTGTTTGTAATATGTTGTGTGATTTGTTGTGGCTTTTGATATTTTATATGGAAATGGGACCAAATGGTGTGAAATAATTGAGACACATGAATTTAGTTATAATTTTGGAAATTTTAGTATTAAAATAAATGCAAATGATGAATGTGATTGAAATATGGATTGATGCCAATTGCTTGATCGAGTACAGAATTCTAGGAACAACCCTGACTATTTTGATGATAACTTGAGTTATGGAATTCAATTTTTTATGTTCTTTTATTGGAAATGAAAGCTAGGACACAGAGATTTAATTTTTATTAGACCATAAAATCTAATTATGTCTATATTTTTCCAGAAAAATGCATGAAGTTCAAACCTAAAATCTGTCCAGAAAATTATCGGCAGAAATGTCTGTGATGATGCAGTATTCAATTGATCATAACTTTTGATCAAAAAGTAGAATTTGAATGATTTTTGATACATCTAAAATCTAAGACAATAAGATAAAAATGGTTAGAAGACCAGAACTCCCAATTAGAATTATCAATGGGCTAAAAATGAAGCCCAAAAATAGGTCTAAAATCTGCCATAGGTAAAACCATGAAATCTTGGGCTTTTGTATCTGTTGTGATTATTATATGTAATAATTAACGTGAATGTTTACTTTATTGATAATTATAAATGTTTAACAAATTATTTATGTGTGAGATTTTAGTGCAATAATAATGAGAATAAATAACAAAAATAAATAAGTATAAATATGATAATTGAATAATATTGGTGTTGAATCTTGAGGGGTATTTTTGTCATTTTGATGCTAACAAATAAAATAGCAATAATGTATTTAACATAATTGGTTTCTAAGTTTATTGAACATGTTATGGAACATGATAGCAAGAATGGATAATGGAAGGCTAACCTTAAAAGGACAAAAAATGAAGAAATAGTATGGTCACGCCCGTGATGAAGCTTAGCGCCAACTATCCAACATTTAAAGTTCACAGCCATGAAGAATGATAACAAACGTGAATGATCATATCAGTTACACCCGTGAAAGAAAGTCACACCCGTGAGAAAATATGTCAAATTCCTCAAGAGAGCTTCATGGCCAGAGTCACTACTTGAACCACGGCTAGGAAGGATGTTCATGCCCGTGAAATAATAATGTCACGCCCGTGACCAAACATTTTAAATCCTCCTATAATGCTTCACAACCAAAGTCACCACTCAAGTCACGGCTTAGAAGAACATTCACGACCGTGACACACTTATTCACGACCATGAAAGAGGAAAGAGAAACATATCTGGCGCGAAATTAAGAGTTGGTGCAACAACTATTTTCGCATTGAATGTAACCAAACGACTATAATTCGCCATGGAAGCATAAATGTAGGTCATTTATAAATCCAAAACAAGAGAATAGCTAATACTTCAAATCAAAATCTTGTTGTAGCCATTTGTGCATTTAATACTTTCAAAACAAACATTAATTCTCTGTAAAAATCTTTTTGCTCATTATTTTATGAGCATTATAGATTTGTGAGTGTTTCTCTTTGTAATCGACTACTCAAGTGAGTTTGGGTATATTGGGTTAAGAGTAGAACACTTGTAAGGGTTATTTGTGTGAGCCTTTAAAACACAAGGAATTGGTTTATTGTGTGAGCCATTAAAACACAAGGGATTTCTAGGTTAGGTGTGATTCATTGTTAGAAACACCATAGTTGGGATTGAGCTTGTAAAACTCCATTGTAACACTTAGTGTGTTAGTGAAACTCCTAATTGAGATTGGAGAGAGGAGTAAGGTTTGTTAACACCCGAACCTCTATAAAAATTCCTATGTGATATCTTCCTATCCCTACTCAACTTAACTTTTCTTTCCGCACTTAAGAGTTAAGAAATTTTAATATCCAATTCAACCCCTTTCTTGGTACAATATTTGGGCAACAGTTGGTGTCAGAGCTTAGTCTAGCATCGATGCCTAAACAGCGCTAGAAAAGATCAAGATATGGCCAATGAAGGATTCCAAAGTCTCAAGCCTTACTTTGATGGAGCAAATTATGCTCATTGGAAGTTTCGGATGGAGGCATATCTGGATAGTGAAGGAATTGAAGTATGAGATAGTGTTCAAAAAGAATGGACACCACTAACTAGAAGAGGAGTTGATGGTGAAGAAAAAATTCTATCAAGAGATGATTGGACAGAGCCTCAAACAAGAGCAAACTTGAAAAACAAGAAGACAATGACAATTCTCTCAAGCTCATTATCCATTGAAGAATGTGGCAGAATACAACACTGCCCAACTGCTTACAGCATGTGAAAAACTTTGGAAAACTATCATGAAGGAACAAAACAAGTGAAATCCAAGAAGATTCAACTTCTTACTTCAGAGTATGAACTCTTCAAGATGAAATCCAATGAGTCAATTACTGACATGACCAACTGTCTTCTAGCCATCATAAATGGCATGAGAAATCTTGGGAAATAGCTGAGCTTGGAAGATGTAAATCATAAAATTCTGAGAAGTCCTCCTCTCAAAGATTATGGTTCAAGAGTTGTCGGTATAGAAGAGGCAAATGAAGACATGAGCATCATGAATACCGATGTGCTTATTGGCAAACTTCTTACACATGAAATGGCAGTGAAAAGAGATAAAGAGCTTGAAGCAGAGCCAGAAAAAAGAAAGCATCTAGCACTAAAAGCCTCCACTTCAAAATCTCAAGAGGAAATTGAAGATGATGAAGAAAAGAGTGATGATGCAAATGAGGACATTGTTATGCTCTCAAGAAGGCTGAAAAGAATTTTGAGAAGAGAATGAGCAACTCTAGAAAATTCAGGCAAAAAAACCTCAAACAGACCTCTAATGACTCACAAAGAAGTAAAGAGGAGGTAAAGTGCTATGAATGTGGGAAGAAAAGGCATATTAAACCGGAATGTCCAAGGCTCAAGAAGCACAAGAGCAAATACAAAAGAGACATTGGGGAGAAAGGTCACAAAGCCACATGGGATGATGAAAGCTCTTCAAGTGAAAAAGATGACAATGAAAGTGAAAAGGTCAACCTATGTTTCATGGCTATAGAGGATCACGTCTCGGATAAGGTAGGATCACTTCACTCATACTCTTTCAATAATGATAATAGTGATAATAATAGTAATAGTGAAGATGATGAGGAGAAAAGCCTAATGGAAGTATTGAATCTATAACTAGAGAAATATAGAAGTAAATTCAATACTTATAAGAATAACATTTCTAATTTGAAAATCAAAATGGATGCTTTAGAAAAGAGAACTTAAGCTTAAATCATCTAATGAATCTCTTCGAAAGTCATTAGATGAGTACTCTTCAAGATCCTCAACTAAATCCTTGCTTAAAGAAAACAATATTTTGAAAAATGAAGTTGAGGAACTTAGAAACTCCATTTCAAAATTTCACTAGGGAAAGGAGAGTTTAGATACTCTCATTGTGTCTCAAAGACCACCCTTAATTAGACATGGTCTAGGATTTAAGGGTACATCATCATCTTCTCACAAAACTATTTTTGTTAAGTCAAGTGAACCTCACATCTCCACATTTGCTGTAACAGCCCCAAGGGCTAAGTGCACAAAATACACAAAATCTTATATACATAAGAGGGATGATCAAGGGTTGGTAAGCCTAAGAAGGAAACCTCAAAAGGCTAATCATGCCTTTATGTATAAGAAGCATGCACCTAGAAAAACACCAATTTATCAAGCTTGTGTATGCCATTGCTCTTAAACTCAACCTAATAGAAATATGGCATTTAAAAGCATTGTAAGACCAAAAAGCATATTTAGAGCTAAACAGTGTAATTATAGTATGAAATTTGGTCACATAAATAAACATTGCTGGACAAGGAAGGCTCATTGGGAACCTTCATGTGCTAACCCTCAAGGACCCAAGCTCATTTGGGTACCTAAAAACCATACTTGAATTGTGATTCTATAGGTATGCCTCAAGTCCACAATAAACAAAAATGTTTGGCTAGTAGACAATGGATGCTCAAGGCATATGACAGGAGGCAAAGAACTTTTCAATGAAATCAAAAGTATTGATGGAGGTAAAGTTACCTTTGGAGACAATGCTAAGGGTAAGGTAATTAGCATTGGCTCTATTGGTATTAATCGTACTACTTTCATTAAAGATGTCGTACTTGTTGATGGCTTGAAACATAACTTGTTAAGTGTAAGTCAATTATGTGATAAAGGAAACAAAGTAATCTTTACTTCCATAGAATGTCTTGTAACCTCTATTAATGGCTAAGAGATATTTAAAGAAAATAGAGATGTCAATACCTACATAATCGACTTACACAAAATATCTAACCATTCCTCTAAGTGTCTTGTGACTACTAGTAATGAATCTTGGTTGTGGCATAGAAGGTTTGGTCATGCAAGCATGGATTTAATTCAAAGCCTTAGCATAGGAGAGTTGGTAAAGGGACTGCCAAAAGTCAAATTTGAAAAAGAAAAGACATGTGAACCTTGCCAAAGAGGAAAACAACACAATTCATCCTTCAAATTCAACAACATTGTAAGTTCCTCAAAACTTCTACAACTCCTGCATCTAGATCTTTTTGGACCTACTAGAATTGCAAGCTTAAGAGGTAAACACTATGCCTTTGTCATCGTCGATGACTACTCTAGATTTACTTGGATAATTTTCTTAGCTCAAAAGATTGATGCCTTTAAAACTTTCAGAAACTTTGCTAAAAGAGTTCAAAATGAAAAAAGATATTGTATTTCAAAAATAAGAAGTGATCATGGCAAAGAATTTGAAAATGAAAACTTTGAAATTTTTTGTCTTGAACATGACATTTCGCGGAATTTTTTATCTCCTAGGACACCTCAACAAAATGGGGTAGTCGAAAGGAAAAATCAAACTTTAATTGAAATGGCTTGAACAATGCTCAATGAGTATGGTTTACCAACTTACTTTTGGGCCGAAGCCACAAATACTGCATGTTATATTTCAAATCTAGTTTTCAAAAGACCTCTCTTAAACAAAACTTCATTTGAGCTATGGAATGGAAGAAAGCCCATGATATCATACTTTAGAGTATTTGATCCAGGTGTTTCATATTGAAAACTAAGGACAACCTTGGAAAATTTGCTTCTAAATCTGATGAGTGTATCTTTTTAGGATACTCTACAACTAGCAAAGCATATAGAGTATTTAATAAAAAGTCATTAACTGTTAAAGAATCTATGCATATTGTATTTGATGAATCTAGTAAGCTTGATCTTGTGAAAGCTATTGTTCTTGATGATGTTGTAGGTACCATGGAAAGACTTGATCTTGAAAATGAAAGAGAAGAAAATGATCAAGAAGATTCATATCAAGATAATACTCTACCTCCAGCTCAAGAGGAAAACAGGCAAGAGCTCCCAAAGGAATGGAGATTGACAAAAGATCACCCCAAAGAGCAAATCATTGGTGATCCTACAAGGGGAGTAAGTACTAGATCTCATCTCAAACATTTAGTTTCTGATCTTTCCTTTGTTTCTCAAATTGAGCCTAAAAATATTGATGAGGCTTTTAATGATGAAAGTTGGGTGATTTCCATGCAAGAGGAACCCAACCAATTTGAGAGAATTAAGGTATAGACCTTAGTACCTAGACCCAAGGAGCATCAAATCATTGGAAGCAAATGGGTATTTAGAAATAAACTAGATGAACAAGGTTCAATAACTAGGAATAATGCTAGGTTGGTTGCAAAAGGATATAATCAGGAAGAAGAAATAAATTATGATGAGACCTATGCTTCTGTAGCTAGATTAGAAGCCATAAGAATACTTTTAGCATATGCATGCCATATGAATTTCAAACTCTTTCAAAAGGATGTAAAAAGTGCATTTTAAATGGCTTTATAGAAGAATAATTTTATGTAGAATAAACACCAGGTTTTGAAAGCTATGATTTGCCCAACCATGTATTTAAATTTTCAAAAGCTTTATATGGTTTGAAACAAGGCCCAAGAGGTTGGTATGAAAGACTAAGTTCTTTTCTCTTAGAAAATAATTTTACAAAGGGGAATGTTGACACTATATTATTCATTAAAAAACATAAGCATGATACTCTAATTGTTAAAATTTATGTTGATGACATCATATTTGGGTCTACTAATGAATTAGTTTGCCAAGAATTTACTAAGTGTATGACTAGGGAATTCGAAATGAGCATGATGGGTGAGCTAAAATTCTTCCTCGATCTACAAATAAAACAAGGCAATGAGGGCATATTCATCAACCAATCCAAATATGCCAAAGACTTACTTAAGAAATTTGGAATGGAAGGATGCAAAAATGCCAAGACTCCAATGAGCACATCAACAAAATTGGACAAGGATGAAAAGGGTAAAAGCATTAATGAAAAGCTCTATAGAGGTATGATCAGATCACTTTTATATCTTACTGCATCTAGACCCGATATAATGTATAGTGTATGCTTATGTGCTCGCTTTCAATTAAGTCCTAAAGAGTCACATTTAAATGCAGTAAAAAGAATTTTAAAATATTTACATGACTCATTGCATCTAGGTTTATGGTATCCTAGAAATTCATCCTTTCACATAATAGGATATTCAGATGCTGATTATGCTAGAAGTCTTTTAAATAGAAAAAGTACTTCAGGTACTTGTCACTTTATTGGAGAATGCTTAGTTTCTTGGTTTAGCAAGAAACAAGTTTTTATTGCTCTTTCTACCGCTGAAGCAGAGTATATGGAAGCAAGATGTTGTTGTACACAAATCCTTTGGATGAAACAACAATTTAAGGATTATGGTCATAGTATGGACCATATACCTATTAGATGTGACAATACAAGTGCTATAAATCTGTCTAAGAATCCCATTCAACACTCTAGAAGTAAGCATATTGATATAAGACATCATTTTATTAGAGATCATGTTCAATACGGAGATGTTGTATTGGAATTTATAAGCACAGAGAATCAATTGGTAGATATCTTCACTAAGTCTCTAAATGAGGAAAGGTTTAATTTCATAAGAAGAGAGATTGGTATGATTGATGGATTAACTTTATCATTGCCAAAATTGTCAAACCTTGATTGATAATCTTGTGTTTTTTGTCACATCTTTTTAGGTATGAAGTAGCTAACTTGATAGAAATATATGTTATAGGGGATAGAAGCTCCTTAGAAATGCTTTAGTCTTATTTTAGACTTACTTTTATTTAATGAGGATTTTAGGCAATTCGCGCTCGTGACATATATTCACGGTCGTGATCATAATCGCCAAAAGCTCTAGTAGCTTTCACGTCTTGCTTCACGTCTTGCTTCATGGTTGAAGGTAGTGAAGACTATGTTTCACACCCATAACCTTTTTCTATCACCCCCCGTGAAACCCTTTGTTTACCCTCGTGACGCTTATTCACAACCGTAAACATTTCCACCAAAAACTTACGGAAGCGTTCATGCTTTGTGTCACGCTCTGCTCACGGTCACAAGTAGTGAAGATTGTACTTCACGACCGTGTCTCATTTGTCACCACCGTGATATTTCATCATTCACGCCCATGACCTTTAATTGTCACGACCTTGAATCATTTCACATCCCTCATCATGGGTAGAACGTCTCTTCAGCAAACCGTGAACACGACATTTCACGCCCATGACTTAGCTTTCACACCCGTGAAGATGTCAGCTATAAAATGCAACTCTCTTTATCACCATTCAATACCATTTTGAAAATTTCGGCCCCTAGCAACTCATTCCATCTATAAATACCTTTAAAAACTATCTTCATCATCAGAAATCAAAACACCTTAGGTTCTATTCCAAAATTCCATCAGATTTTCTCTCTTCAAAAATATATTTCTCAATAAAAAATGGAGCCTGGCTCCTCCAAAGGTACTAGAAAGAAGTCTCATGCTCCAAGAAGGTACACGGACTACCTTCTAAACATTATTCCGAAGCACTTTCATCCAAGATACTCGGTTCTCAAGCAAAGACCACTCCTTTCACCTCGATCATTTGAGTGGAAAACTATCAGAACACTTGGTCTCGAGACAAGCATGACAGAACAACTCCAGGCTTGTCATCTGAAAGATTTCATTGATATCCATCAACCGACACTGAGGGAACCAACTCTCAAGTTCCTTAGCAACTTGCAAGTCTCTCCCACCGACACGGTAAAATTCCAACTTTGCAAGCATCCGAACACCCTCACTGCCATAGAGTTTGGTGACATGTTCAACCTTCCCTCTGATGGTATTCTTAAAGAGAGTGAGGTGGAGTTCTATGCTAATCGGGCATAGACTCATTTCGGGCTCGACTGTAGTTGGGACGTCAAGAAAACGAAAAGCACCCACCTTCGATCCCCAATGCACAAGTATTTACATAGGTTTCTAACCTATAGCATTTTTTCTAGAGGAGACAACAACAGATTGATTCAGAAATTCGATCTCTTTCTGGAGATGGCCCGAAGAGGCCTAACAGTGGCTTTATCTCGATGGTTTGCAAACCATTTACTATATATTGCCACGAAGCCCTTCGGAGACATTTGGATTAGTAGGTATGTGACTCACCTTGATATGAAACTTGGGTATTTGAAGCTAGAGGAGCATCACTTCAACCTTATACCAGAACATCCTCGAGACCGACTAGACGTCGAGTCATTTATCAAAATGGAAGAAGCAGTTCGCATATCCTCCAAGGAATCCAACAGAGAAAGAGAGTTCGAGTTGAGATGGCGACCCCAGAGGTTGAGCAGGAAATTGGACAATCCTCTGCCTCCACACATAACTTGGCTCAGCAAGTGGTTGATCTTCTGGCACCACGGTTTCACCAACTGCAGGCTTCGATGGATGAGAGGTTAGAGAACATCAAGGATTTCATGGAGTCTCGAGGCGGAAGTAGCTTGCCTTAGAGACGGGATGTCCAGCTCCAAATCTAGCTAGACTATATTTTAGCTATGTTGATTTCTAGCATGTTTGATGAAGGACTTTAAATCACTTTTCAAATCCTTGTATTCTTCTTTTAATATTAATATAATTGCATTTGTTTTCCATTATGATTTATCTTTTTGTTATTTTTTTGTTGATGACAAAAGGGGGAGAACCTAGCAATATATTATAATTAAAGTTAAATGCAATATATTTGAAATACTTATTTGAATCAAATGAATATGCAAGTATGCAAATGAGCTGATATACCTTAAATATACCTTAAGTATACTTTGCATATACCTTGATGCAAGTTATATGAATGAATATGCACTTGATATACTTTGAATATACCTTAAATATACTTTGCACATACTTAACTGGTTTTAAGTAAAAAATTGGTATATATTGGATATACCTTGCATATAACTTGCATATACCTAAACTAGGAAGCATACATCCATGCTATACTTCATCATTCTTTACAATTCTTGCACTTCAATAATTTTTTATCTTAAGCATCTTTTGAGGGGGAGGCTTCTCAAAGGCACATATTGCTAGATTATTTGTCACCATAAAAAAGGGGGAGATTGTTGAACCTTGAGGGGTATTTCTGTCATTTTGATGCTAACAAATAAAATAGCAATAATGTATTTAACATACTTGTTTTCTAAGTTTATTAAACAGGGTATGGAACATAATAGCAAGAATGGAGAATGGAAGACTAACCTTAAAAAGACAAAAAATGAAGAAATAGCATGTTCACGCCCGTGATGAAACTTAGTGCCAACTATCCAATATTTAAAGTTCACGGCCATGAAGAATGATAGCAACCGTGAATGATCATATCAGTCACGCCCGTGAAAGAAAGTCATGCCCGTGAGAAAACATGTCTAATTCCTCCAGAGAGCTTCATGACCAGAGTTAATACTTGAACCACGGCTAGGAAGGATGTTCATGCCCGTGAAATAATAATGTCACGCCCATGATCAAATATTTCAAATCCTTCCAGAATGCTTCACGGCCGAAGTCACCACTCAAGTCACGGCTTAGAAGAATAGTCACGACCGTGACACACTTATTCACGACTGTGAAAGAGGAAAGAGAAACATGTCAGACGCGAAATGAAGAGTTGGTGCAACAACTATTTTCACATTGAATGCAACCAAACAGCTATAATTCGCCATGGAAGTATAAATGCAAGTCATTTATGAATCCAGAGCAAGAGAATAGCTAATACTTCGAATCAAAATCTTGTTATAGCCATTTGTGCATTTAATACTTTCAAAACAAACATTAATTCTTTGTAAAAATATTTTTTCTCATTATTTTCTGAGTATTATATATTTGTGAGTGTTTCTCTTTGTAATCGACTACTTAAATGAGTTTGGGTATATTGGGTTAAGAGTAGAACACTTGTAGGGGTTATTTGTGTGAGCCTTTAAAACACAAGAAATTGGTTTATTGTGTGAGCCATTAAAACACAAGGAATTTCTGGGTTAGGTGTGATCCATTGTTAGAAACACCATAGTTGGGAGTGAGCTTGTAAAACTTCATTGTAACACTTAGTGTGTTAGTGAAACTCCAAATTGAGATTGGGGGAGAGAAGTAGGGATTGTTAACACCCGAACCTTTATAAAAATTCCTATGTGATATCTTCCTATCCCTACTAAACTTAACTTTTCTTTCCGCACTTAAAAGTTAAGAAATTTTAATATCCAATTCAACCCCCCCTTCTTGGTACAATATTTGGGCAACAGTATGCATTTACTTGTTTGTATAAAAGTTTGTAATGTGTTTTAGTACTATAAACTTTTGTGAGAAAAGTGTAAATGATATTTTAAACATGGACGATGATTCGGTTAAGTTTTTTTTAAACAGTGATGATAGCTTAAACTATAAAAGTTTTTAGAAAAAAAATACATACTATGTTTTCTAAAAACAATGAAAACGAGGATTAGAGAGGAAATTTTGTAACATCCTCTTGCCTAACTTCCAATACAGTATGATGATGGGGGTTTTACAACTCTAGACTTTGATGGAGAAACAGTTGTATAAAAAATTATCTAAATGTGAATTTTGGTTAGTAAAGGTTGCATTTTTGTGACATATAGTGTCAATAGAGGGCATTAAGGTAGATCCTAGCAAAATAGAGGTGCTCATCAACTAGAAACAACATCAAAATGTGACAAAAAAAAATTTCCTTAGTTTGGTAGGTTATTACAAGAGATTTGTGAAATGATTCTCCACTATAGTTTGCACCAATGAGAAAATTGCTTAGGAATGAGACTAAATTTGAGTGGACAGACCGGTGTCAGACTAGTTTTGATAAATTGAAGTCTATATTGACAAAGGCACCTATGTTGACACAATTGATCCCGGGGAAGGATTTTATAGTGTACAATGATGTTTTCCATAATGGGTTTGGCTGTGTACCAATGCAAAAGGAGAAAGTAATTGCTTATTCCTTTAGTCAATGAAGCTCAATGAGATGAATTATCCTACACATAATTTGGAGTTGGCAACAATAGTGTTTGCTATGAAAATATAGAAACACTACTTGTACGGTGAATGATGCTATATATATATATATATACACACACACACACACATACGATAAGAGTCTCAAAGACCTACCATCAAGAAAAGAGTTAAACATGAGGCAAGGCACTGGTTGGAGTTGATAAAAGATTATAATTGCATCATCGACTACCAGCTCACAAGGTGAATATAATGGTCGATGCCCTTAGTTGGAATACCTTACCAGGGAAACCAAAAACTCAATATATTTATAACATCGTAACCTATAATTAATTATGAATTAATGTATGACTGAACCTTTATGATGACATAATTATAGATTCAACCCATCTTGAACCAAGGAGTAAGTGAGGCCTTGAAGCAAGTTCAAAAACTAGTAGAAATAGATGAGGTAGTCAAAAATGGGAAGAGACCTGAATATTCAATTGGAATTGATAGTAGTATAAGATATAAGGGTAGAATATGTGTGCTAAATGTTGCAAGAGAAAAAAAGTAAAGTTTTTACCTTTAGGCAATTAAAGCCGCATGAGTTGATTTATCTTACACACAACCTAAAATTGGCAGCAATAGTATTTGCTTTGAATATATATATATATATATATATATATATATATATATATATATATATATATATATATATATATATATATATATATATATATATATATAATTGCATATGAGTTAAATATGAGGCAAGACACTGGTTGTAGTTGATAAAAGATTATAATTGCACGATCAACTATCAGTTAGGCAAGGTGACTATAGTGGCCAACGTCCTTAGTCAGAAAAATCTGCCAGGTAAGCCGAAAACTCAATCTATTTATAACATCATAACCTATAATTAATGATAAATTATTGCATGACTTAGCCTTTATCATGAAAAAAATTGCAGGTTCAACCCACCTTGAACCAACAAGTAAGACCTAGAAGCAAGACCAAAAACTGGCAAAAATAGTTGAGATAATGAAAAAAACGGAGAGACCTGAATTTTCAATTGGGATTGATAGAAACATAAGATGGGCATAACAAGTATGCTAGATGTTGGTGAATTGAAGCAAGACATTCAGAAAAAAGGCTCACAATATAGCTTACTCAATGCACATTGGGAGCAACAAAATGTATTAACAGTTGAAGACTCATTACTGGTGGCCAAGAAGGAAAAGAGATATAATTGAATATATATATCAGTAGGTGAAAGCAGAAAATCAATTGTCATTGAGATTATTGCCAATTATCTCCATTCCAGAGTAAAAGTGGAAAAGAATCATTATGAATTTCGTGTTTAGTTTGCCATTGACACATAGGAACTACGATGTTGTATGGGTAATTGTAGACAGAGTATTCAAATTTGCTCATTTTTTACCAGTTAGAATGGGCTATCCACTTTTTTGATTGGTAGAACTATCACGGTGTGCCAATCTCCATGATTTCTTATGGAGACCCTCGATTTACATCTAAATTTTGAAAGAATTTGCAGTAGGCCTTGGGTACTCAATTTTAATATAGCATTCTACCACAGATAGATGGATAATCAAAACTGGCCATACAATTATTAGAGTATATGATTAGAAGCTTGAGGGTAATTAGGACATCTTTTAAAGGTTTATGTTTTTTCTACACCACTTTCAACAGATACGTCTCGATCTTTTCAGTTGAAGGAAGAAGCAAAACAAAACAAGAAAAGTTGTTCCAGGGTGGAGAAAGAGTTGACAGGAGGGAATCAACTTCTAAAACCATGTTTGAGCCAGTCCTGTCAACATTGTAGGGAAAACCTTTCACAAAACAAAATCAAATTAGTATTGCAATGACATAATTCTATTATAACGATAAAAAAAATTTGTGGAACCATAGTTCCATAATTAAAATTAAAATAAGATTTTTTGAATCTTTGCAAGAATGGTTCAACCAATGTCACCCTTATAAAAGCTTCTAGATTTGTCTATTAGATTACCAAACTACTATGTGTTTCTCTTTAAAAGGACGGTTTCATTGACATTCCTACTAACATCTTTTGTCCATCTACGTCCTCTTTCACCCTACATATATTGGAGGTGAGGGGTTACATGGGGGTTACCTCCTGGTTCTTTTGAAGAATAACTAAAAGGATTTTGTATTGGGAAATTGTAACCATAATGAAGTGGTTGGTATGGTTGGTGTGACTATAGGAACATTATTTATGTCGACCCCATAAAAGTTTGTGGAACCGAAGGTAAATGGGTAAAGGTTGGAGGATACATCATTTGAGGGGAACATTTATGGGGTGTGACATTTATGTTGGTAATATTAAGGTGGGTAGAAGCCTTATTGGAAAGACTGATGTAGGGGGTGGCATTTGGTGTAAAAAGAGGCTCATGGTTGGGTTTGTATTAGGCTGAAGGTTGTTGAACATAGGATTAGAGGTGGCTTCTACAATTGAGACTATAGTCGACTAGTTATGGGTGCTGGCATGTGTTTGATTTGAAGGAAGATGAAGGTTCATCTGTGAAGTTGTTCCATTGAAGGATTGATGACCATTAGAATAAGTTGGTTGAGAAGCATCTAATCCACTTGATGAACCAAAACTTGATATTATGTATCCAAATAGTTGCAAAGTTGGATCCATCATCTTCCAGAGCGAGGAAAACTCACTTATTCCACGCTCACCACATTAAATGAAAACTGAAAAAATATACTAAAAACTTTATTTTATTAACAAGAAATATATTACATCAAGGAAATCACGATTATCTGGAGAAAAATATTTTTTAGTTTGAATAAGTGTCTAACCCCTTTTGCTTTGGAATAAGAAGTTATAGTAGCTATCTTTAATTCCTTTTGGTAGAGGGAAGAGTCGTGGTGCATAATTTCCCACTTCTTGCTTATTTGTAGCCATCATGAGATTAGTGGAGAAATTAGACATATTTGGCATGTGCCCTCATTTATAACTATAAGTTGGGCTGTGAATTGCCTTGGGCTTGGAAAAAATCACGTGCATTGATCAACCTCCTTCTCAAATGTAACCCTCTAGACTGATCATATACTAGCCTACTCCAAATCCGAGGTTCTCCATCTTCCTCACAAAGTATTTGACAGAATGTGTGAGAAAAATATGCATTCACGGAATATTTTGATATCCTCATATGTGGGCAACTCTTATCGATGACGACAACAGTAAAGGAAATGTAGAAAAAGGGTGTTGATTTTGGTCATGATTTTATATTCTATTGAATAAAAGAAGAAGAGCTCTAAGTAGTTTGTTGATGAAAAAAAATTGAGGGATTTGGATAATTGGGTAATGCGATTCAGTTTTGCATTTGGGTCTATAGTTGTATTGAGAAACGCATTTAGATTCACTATAAATTTAAGCAAACGAAAACTAAGGATTTGAGAATTAATAAATTAGGAATCCAATTAAACTGAGTCATAATTTAGGAGCTAAATTGTCGATGGCCTATATCATGGAGGTTGGGATCAAATGAGAGACTAGCTGAACTTTCAGTTGCTCGATTATGGTGCAGACAATATAATGATTAACTTACAAGCTAACTGACTTAACTGATCATGGATAAATTTATTGAAATAATCCTATATATAATTATAAGGTATATGTACCATAAAGAACCTTTTATTTAAGCTATATATGAGTTATATGTTTATTGTATATACAAAACACTTATGAGTTATGCCTCACATATACTAAATATATACTTCACATATACTTTTATCATAACCGTTTCTTATAGGACATATATATGTTTTGGATGCAAAAAACCTTGTCTTAATTATAATATTTATTTTATTATTGGTCTACATAAAATTTAATTTGAATAAATATTTTCATAAAACTTTGTTATTTTTCGTTCGACATACTTGACCGAATTTATTAGTAAATTTATAAGATAATCAAATTCTACACCATGTACATAAGGTGACTATAATTTTGTATAAACAATAGAATAATGAACATTAAGAAAAAAAAAAGAAAAAGAAAAATCATTCACTGATCACCATATTCAAAATTTTCCAAAAAAACCAAAGGTAACAGCAGTAGAAAACAATAGGGATTCTATTTTGTGAACTCATGCAAGGACCAAGTCCCCATCAAACAGGTTGGCTAATGGCTAATTATTTATTTATTGGAACAGAGGTTGGCTAAGCCAGTTTTTAACCCTTTCCTTCGTGAAAATAATAACCCTTTAAATTTGTTTATATATATATATATATATATATATATATATATATATATATATATATATATATATGTATATATATTGGATGCAGAAAGCTACCCCCGATATATGGATACGATCCTATTTTTTCCTTTTGGCTTATCTATTTTACATTTTCACCCTCCTTTTTTATTTTCTTTTACAGTTTTTGCCATATGAATCCATCTAAAATCAAGCCGTTAGTTTCGAATTAAATATTTTATTTTCTGGTGCAGGTCTCATTCTCTTTTGAGATAAAAGTGACTCTACTTTCCCACAAAGAGTTATAGCTTAGTTGTCTTGTGGTTTCGATTCCATTTGTGCTTTCAACAACGCGAATCTATGTTTTCTATGTTTCAATAGGATTCCATTTGTTTGGATGTGCTTGAAAGTCAAGAGATGAATCGCAGAAACACAAGCAACTCTCTTCTTCATCGTGATTACAGAAGATTTTTCTTTCCAAATCTCTTTTTCCCCGGCACAAATTCATTAGTCTTGGGTATTTATAGAGCTCTTTAGCTTTCTAATGAAGCTTTGCATAAATTACAAAAATAAAAATCTAGAAAGCTTACAAAATGTCAGAGAGCTCTAGAAAATGCTGGACTATTCTGTTTTTATATTGCTGAAAAAACTATCAACATTTCAAGATCTTTAACAAATCTGTGATCATATATGGAGATCAAAGGCCTAATATGCATCCTTCTTGTCTTCTATTCATACCAATTTCACAAGACCCACAATTGTCCCAAAATCTTCGAGGATTAATTCTCATTTATATCTAAAGAAAACATATAAACTCATGCCAGTATTAGATCAAACCCCGAACTCTTTAAGGTGCAGTTTCTTTTTGCGAAATTCCTATTGCATTAAAGAATTTATAATTGTATACACGCACTAGTATGTTTTTATCAAGTGTTGATCGAGGGATGATAAGCTCTCACCACATACCCTGCTACTGCTACGAACAGGCAATATGGCAATATTACACTAGGATCAAGCAGATATCTGCTTCTGATAGTTACAGGACATGTAATTTAGGTTGCAGTAGATTGTCTACCCGCTAGATAGATTTTGTACCTGGAGCTAGGAAGCGATGCAAGAACTGCACAGTTGATTTTATAAGTGTCCTGCCATTTAAAAAGAACACAAGCCAAAATTAAAAATAAAAGAAAATAAACAATACACACATGCATGTTAGTTAATTTTTTTTTTAAAAAAAAAAGAAAAGAGATAAAATGTACAAAAGAACTAGAGCGAAAAATTCCTGATAGAGTAAAACCTCAAAAAACACTTCAGTAGCCTTATGAAAATGGAACTATAAAATTCTAACTTGCCTTTGGTAATGCTGATACATTCTTTTTGCTTTTTTCATTGAAAGAGTGAAGGGAGACTTTAGAATGTGACTAAATATTGCATCTAAGCCAAGTAATATATTCCTGTGCCAGTTGACAAACTGAATGTACTAGATATATCTGAAAAGGAAAACATTTACCAGGGATAAAACCAGTTCAAATTAGCTGTCTTCTTTTTGTTTTCTAATCCGTCTTGTATGTAATTAGAGTGAACGAGCCTCTGAAATTTTGCTGATAGCTCATGATAAGACTGAACGGATGACGGCTGGACTTGTTGAACTGCAGACTTTAGATGTTGCATTGTTACTTCTGAAGCATCAATGGACTCCTAGAAAGGTATAGAATTTAGAATCAAATAAATGAATAAGAAACAAGCAAAGTATAAGAGACATCAAAAGAACTTAGAAAACCTCAAGGGCAGCAATCGCTGCTTCCCGGCAGATAAATGATATATCAGCTCCAGTACAGCCATCAATAAGATGGGCTAGCTCTTTAATGCTGACATCAGAACTGCATGGAATTTTACGCAAATGGATGCGAAATATGTCTTCCCTATCAGTCTCATTTGGAGGTCCAACATACAGAAGCCGATCAAAGCGTCCTGCTCAGATCTTTTACAAATTAGGAATAAACTGGACAGCAAAAATCTGGAAGTAAAATAGTACCAAAAATAGTGTGCAAGCATGCATGCACGTGTAGAGAGAGAGAGAGAGAGAGAGCACCTGGTCTCAGAAGGGCAGGATCAATCTTGTCAGGACGATTTGTAGCAGCAATCACAGTAACATTAACTCTTTGATGCAAACCTAATTGGGCAAAAATAAGCTCAGGTTAAAAAGGGGGGAGCATTATATTTTTACATCCTAAAAAGATTACTTCTCAGGAAAATATCACTAACCATCCAATTCAACCAGAAGTTGAGTCATAACCCTATCAGAAACTGAAACCCCATCATTTTCCTTCCCACGAACAACAGCAAGACCATCAATTTCATCAAAAAATATGATCGATGGTGCATTGGCATTGGCTTTGGCAAAGAGAGATCTTACAGCCTTCTCTGATTCACCAACCCACTTGCTAAAAAGTTCTGGGCCCTTCACTGCAAAGAAATTTAGTCCAGCTTCAGAAGCTACTGCACGTGCCATGAGAGTTTTGCTACAACCCGGAGGACCAAACAACAATACACCAGTTGGGGGACGGGTACCAATGCGCTTAAAGGCATCCTGGTGTCTCTGAGGCCATTCCACTGCTTCCATTAGTTGTGCTTTTACCTCCCTTTGGCCTCCTACATCTTTCCAATTAACTTTCGGAACCTCAAGTATTACCTAGAAGTAGAACAACAGAATTGAAGACATGATGAACAGAATTGATTACCAACTCTGCTAAGTTCTATCCCAGCACCATTTCATAGAAAATCTGATTAGAATGACAATCAAATTCAGTCTATATCACTTACGAGCGAGACA
This sequence comes from Triadica sebifera, assembly GCA_023653625.1. Taxonomy (NCBI): domain Eukaryota; kingdom Viridiplantae; phylum Streptophyta; class Magnoliopsida; order Malpighiales; family Euphorbiaceae; genus Triadica; species Triadica sebifera. Next base: position 18,414,639 of record CM042901.1, on the reverse strand, counting down.
CAGAGGGCTGTGGATAAACAAAAAGAAGAAGCTTCACATTGTATTTCAAGAACTGCAACAATCATGTTGGGGTAATGCAAATAATATGCATGCGCCTGGGTTCAGGTATTATCATGCAACTGTTCCAAAAGCAGCCCCAGTATCTTTGGCAATTGTCATTATGAAAAGCTAATTAACAATGTCATAACTAATACAGAATGCAGACGGTTGATGGAAGAGTTCTACCTAATTTCTCTGGTAACACCAGAATCCTCTTCTCTCTCTGACTGCTTTATGATAATGGAACACAGCTAGTGTATATTGCAAATATGAGATGCTCAAAGAGCTTTATATATGTAAATGTCTAAGTTAATGTGCAATCTAATCAGCATGCACTTGAGGTCTGTAACTTAGATATAACATTTACTGCAACTTCTAGTTCAATGCTCAACCATCTCTTAATTTTTTCCCATGTTCACGGGATAAAATATTAGAGTTTTATATAATGGTGGATCTGAGTTCCAAATTATACTTTGAGCAAGATAGATTTTCTTGAACAATATGGACATTTTAATCATACCTCTCGCATGGCACTAGGCCTCACTTTCATCCTTGCCTTCTCAATATCTTCAAATTTTAGTCTTAAAGTATTTTCTTCTTCTAGCAAAAGTTCCTCCTTAGAAATAGGGCTAATGACATTATCCAAGCAAGAAGGTAAAGAAGTGTCTTGCACTTCACTCAGGCAACCAGATTCTTCTACCATACTGGCCGATTGACCTTCACGTGCAACAGATGATACCTTAGAAAGCATATTATTATGAGACTTAGCATAACGTCTAAGACAAATCAAGGCTGCCTCATTGCAAAGAGCAGCTAAGTCAGCACCCACAAAACCATGTGTAACCACACCAAGGTGTTGAACCTGCATATCTGAAAGAGAGTGTTCCATTTCACTGAGAAGAGTATTCAATATATCCAGTCGTTGCTTGGGAGATGGAACACCTGTATTCCAAAAATAAAACATAAGAAAATAAAAAGGGACAAGTAAACAAATAAAATACATGGCACTAGGTTGTTCCCTATGAAGCATTTAATAGTGAATCAACAGCAAAAGTACATCTACCGATCTACTTCGCCTAATCTCATTTGTGGTTCTTCAAAATTTTCATGCTAATACATGTTATGAACCCCAGATCATGTCACCTAACATCAGATTTTAAGCAGCACTAGTTAAAGGAAGTTGCGACCTTGGAACTCATTGGAGAGAGCTGCCTATCTCTCACTTGAGTTTTATTGGTAATAATTTTGCCTCTTGAGTAGAGGTTACATACCAACAGTAAAATTCTTAAAATAAGAATTCTTTTCTAACTAGGAAACTAGATATTTTTCTAACTAGGAAACTAAATAATACTCCTAACTAAGAAATATAAAGAATCCTACCAAAAATAAAATACCGCCTAAACCAAACCCCTAATTTTGGGAATTAGATCCGTAACATAAATCCCTCCTTGAAGACAGAGCTTGCCCTCAAGCTCGTATTTTTCTTGAGCTTTGCCACCATCATATTCAATTATTTCCAAACAAAATAACTTCTTGCATTGATTTCCAGCCAAGTACGGTACATCATAAATGTGGGAACCTGCATTTACACCTAGTCAAATCCTAACAAGGAACCTCCCTCCATTTGATTGTTCTTTAATAGAGAAGATGCAGCAGAACCTCGCATTCCAATTTTTGGAACTGCTTGCTGCCACCCCAGGACTAGACACTGACTGTCTTTGGAAGGTATGAGACACAAGTGAAATTATAAGTGTAAACAACAAAAAATTGAGAGAATTATTTCATCTTCATTGATAGGTAAAGGGCACTATATATACAGCCCTAAGGAATACAATTTAGGAAGTAAATCAACCTAATTAAGAAACAAATCAACATTTACTAATTAGGAATATTTACAGAGGTTAATTAGGAATAATATCTTCTTATAATATAACACTCCCCCTCAAGTTGGATCATAGATATCAATCATGCCCAACTTGTTGCAAAAATAAGAAACCCGAGCTCCATTGAGAGCTTTTGTAAAGATATCTCCTAACTGCTCTCCAGTCTTCACATAAGCTGTAGAAATCAAATTCTGTTGAATTTTCTCACGAACAAAAAGACAATCTATCTCAATGTGTTTAGTTCGTTCATGGAAAACTGGATTTGAAGCAATATGAATTGCAGCCTGATTATCACACCATAGCTTTGCTGGAACTGTTACTTTAAGACCAACCTCATTTAAGAGTTGAGAAATCCATATAACCTCACATGAAGCTTGTGTCATTGCTCTATACTCAGATTCTGCACTAGACCGTGATACCACATTTTGCTTCTTACTTTTCCACGACACTAAATTATTACCAAGAAAAACACAATATCCTGTAATGGACCTTCGATCAATCTTGGAGCTAGCCCAATCCGCATCTGTGAAACACTCAATATTAGTGTGACCATGATTCTGATACAATATTCCCTGTCCAGGAGCTCCTTTTAAGTAACATAAGATTTGTTCTAAGGCTGCCCAATGATGTGTTGTAGGAGAAGACATAAATTGACTTACAGTACTTACTGAATAAGCAATGTCTGGTCGGGTTACTGTGAGATAGTTTAACTTTCCAACTAATCTTCTATATCGTTCAGGATCATCAAAAACATCTCCTTCCTTTGAGAATTGTTGGTTAGGAAGTATTGGAGTACTGTATGGTTTGACTCTCAGTTTCCCCGTTTCTTTTAACAAATCCAAAACATATTTCCTCTGAGACATGAAAATCCTTTTTTTACTTCTTGACACCTCAATCCCCAAGAAGTATTTTAGGTGCCCCAAATCTTTAGTATTGAATTCGCTTTGCAAGAAGGATTCTAAGGATGAGATTCCCTGTACGTCACTTCCAGTGATAACAATATCAACTACATATACAACGAGTAGAACAATGCCAAACGTGGACTGCTTATAGAAGACAGTATGATCAGATTTGCTTTTTTTCATCCCAAACTTCTCTACCACCTGACTGAATTTTCCAAACCAAGCTCGAGGACTCTGTTTTAATCCATACAATGATTTTCGAAGACGACAGACTTTTCCAGACTCCCCCTGAGCAACAAATCCAGGAGGTTGCTCCATATAAACTTCCTCCTCAAGGTCTCCATGCAAAAAAGCATTTTTAACATCAAGCTGGTGAAGTGGCCAATCATAAGTAGCTGCCAACGAAATAAACAAACGAACTGAAGTCAATTTAGCCACAGGGGAAAAAGTATCAGAATAGTCCACTCCATAGGTCTGGGCATAGCCCTTAGCCACCAAGCGAGCCTTGAGACGAGCTACTGTTCCATCAGAATTAAATTTGACTGCAAAGACCCACTTGCATCCAACTGCTTTCTTGCCAACAGGTAAAGCTACTAGATCCCAAGTACCATTATCAGTCAAAGCACCTATTTCCTCAAGCATCGCATCATGCCACCTAGAATGAGATAAGGCCTGGTGAACAGACTTTGGAATTCCTACAGAATCAATAGAAGCCACAAACGAACAAGTAGAAGACAAACGATCATATGTGACATAAGAAGAAATAGGATATGTGCACTGGCGCTTACCTTTTCGAAGAGCAATAGGCAAATCAGTGTCACTGGACATTGGATCTAATGACGAAGAGGAGACCGGTGTCGGAGTCGTCACAGGAGGACTGAGTCTGCGAGAATAGACTTGGGTAATAAGTGGTTTTGGTGGAGGTGGTGACAGCGGAATGGGAAGTACACTGGAGTCTGGATAAGTAACATGATATACTAATAGATTATCATCCTCTTGGGAACCAATAGGTGTAGATGGAATAGTAAAGAAAGGAAGATGTTCATGAAATGTAACATCAGCTGACACAAGATACCTATTCAGGAAAGGAGAAAAACACCTATATCCTTTTTGAAGACGAGAATATCCCAAGAAGACACATTTTAATGATTTTGGATCCAATTTGGAAACTTGCAAACGAACATCACGAACAAAACAAGAACATCCAAAGATTCGAGGTTCTACAGGAAACACAGATTGATTAGGAAACAATATTTTATAAGGAATCTGACCATTAAGTACAGCAGATGACATTCGATTAATCAAAAAACAAGCTGTAGAAACAGCATCAGCCCAAAACTGTTTAGGAACATTGGTTTGAAATAAAAGAGCCCTAGCAGTTTCAAGAAGATGCCTGTTTTTTCTCTCAGCTACTCCATTTTGTGATGGTGTATCAACACAAGATGAATGATGGAGAATTCCATTATGAGCCATATAAGACTGGAACGAATCAGAAAAATATTCTTTGGCATTATCACTTCTTAATGTTTGTACAGGCCGACCAAACTGAGTTTGTATTTCAGCACAAAAATTCTTGAAATGTGAAAGCAACTCAGAACGAGATTTCATGAAATAAAGCCATGTTATACGAGAAAAATCATCTACAAAAGTAACAAAATATCTGAAACCAGTTTAGACATAATGGGACATGGTCCCCAAACATCTGAATATATTAACTCAAAACTATGACTAACCCTTTTATTAACTCGAGAAACATAAGATAAACGGTGATGTTTTGCAAACTGACAAGACTCACAATTTAAAGAAGATATACTAGTAAACTGAGGACATAACTTCTTCAACAAAGGTAAAGATGGATGCCCCAACCGACAATGAACTTCAAAAGGAGATAAAGTACTGGAACAGACAATGGTCTGGGGTATCTGGGTATCCAAAATGTACAAACCTCCTGATTCTCGTCCTTTACCAATAATCCGCTTCGTCGAAAGATCCTGAAACAGACAATGGTCAGGAAAAAATGAGATATAACAATTAAGAGCACGAGTGAGTTTACTAACGGATACCAGATTAAAAGAAAATTTTGGTAAACTTAGTACAAATGACAAAGACATTGTGGGTGTGAGATTGACAGTGCCAGAGCCAAGGACAGAAGACGTAGAACCATCTGCTAAAGTGACTGAAGAAGAAAAGGTGTGGGATTGAAAAGTGGAAAAGAGACTAGACTTACCTGTCATATGATCTGTTGCACCAGAATCAATGACCCACTGGGATGAAGAAGAAAGAAGACATGTATTGGTTTTACCTGTCTCAGCCAGGGCAGTGATGGATGAAGAGGAGTTCTTTAGTGCTCTTTGATACTGGGTAAATTTTGCAAACTCATCGGAAGAAATTGTAATGGTTTGATCTGCAGATGGATGAAGAACATCATTTGTAGTGACAACATGAGCTGACGGAAACCCAAAAGACTTCTGATTTTTCTTAAGCAATTTCTGACAAGTCCTTTTAGTGTGACCTGATTCATGACAGTAGTAGCAAACTACTACTCCCGAGTCTTGAGCTCCAACATTTCGTCCACTATTGCTACCACCTCTGTTACTACTTTGAAAACGAAACCGGCTAGCTGATCCGTTATTGTGACTTATAAGGGCACCAGGTTGTTGAACAAATGAGACATGAGAGCTAGTATCTGTACGCAGGACCCTAGTAAAGACCTCTTTTAGAGAGGTAATCTCAGGATTAGATAGAACCTGTGATTTAGCACCATCAAATTGAGGATTAAGACCAGCAAGAAAACTCATAATAGCCATTTGTTCACGTTGAGTCTGTTGAACTCTGATATCAGTACTGAAAGGCAACAGAGCATTTAATTCTTCATAAGTACGTTTGAAGTTCATGAAGTAACTCTGAAGGGACTGGTCCTGTTGTTCAGCCCGGTAAAATGCCTTGCAAACATCAAAGATACGTGAAATATTTCCTTTACCAGAGAATAGAAAAAATAAATAGTCCATTAGTTCTTTGACAAACTCACAGTGAGAGACATGACCAACGTACTCATTTTCAATAGAATTACGGATTTGCAGATATAACTGAGCATCAACCCTTAGCCATTCACTACGTGTTTCATCAATAGGAGGGTCTTCAGTTAAATGATTATCCATAGATATACTCCGTAGATACAGACGGACAGTCTTGCTCCAGTCTAAATAGTTATTTCCATCTAATTTTTGTTCTGTGATTTTAGACAAGATGGGAATAACACTGGACATAACCATATTTTTCTGTTCACCCGTCATTATAAACTCAAGGAACACCCGAACAACACCCAGCAAGTCAACTTCACTTAAAATAAAATCAGCAATGCCCAAACAACAACAATAATAAAAAAAGCAGCACTGAAAAACAATAGGACAGAAAGGACAGAACGGAGACACTTCCCTGATGAGCAAACCAACACGACAGAAGCAACCCTCTGGCCGGGGCGACCGTCGGAGAGGAAACCGGCGAAAGTGGGTACCGTGCACGCGCCCACACACGCCGGCGCGTAAGAAACTGGGCAGAACTTTGCGTTGCGCGTGAAGGTCACGCGCTGATCGTCCGGTGACCGGATTCTGGGAAAAACGCCGATCGGAAGGCGGCGCTCCTCCTAGGACAGGCGGTGATAAAAAAACAACTGATCACTCACAGGGGTAATTCTGCTCTCTAGGGCAGAAAGTAAATACCCAAAAAAATCAGATGCTAATAACTTTCCCTCCTAGCTCTGATACCATGTAAACAACAGAAAATTGAGAGAATGATTTCATCTTCATTGATAGGTAAAGGGCACTATATATACAGCCCTAAGGAGTAAAATTTAGCAAGTAAATCAACCTAATTAAGAAACAAATCAACATTTACTAATTAGGAATATTTACAGAGGTTAATTAGGAATAATATCTTCTTATAATATAACAATAAGGAACTGCTACGCCTGATTTCATCAATTCAGCATTTGGGCATGTTGAGAATTTTAGAGAAAGAAAAAAAGAAAGACAATGGAACTTGATTGAATTGAAATCTCAGTTTCTATATACATGGAAGTATGGTAGTGCTTATATAAGCACATTATCCACTACTTGACACACACAACCCCACTTAAACATGTTGCCATTACATACACTACTCCACTACTAACAATAAACCAATAATTTAACACACTATTCCACTACTTGCAATAAAATAGGACACTAACAACAAAATAAAACACTAACATTAAGTTTAAATTAAAATTTTAATTTTTTAATTTTTGAATCATTCTTCAACACTCTCCCATGATTCAAAAATTAACACTTCTAATTGATTTGTATTGGAGCACTTATCTCCAACTATTGATGCACTTCTCATCAAACCTTTTGAAGTACTTCTCTTCAACTTGTTGATGCACTTCTCACCAACCTCATGCTATTAATTTTTCTTGGAGCACTTCTCTCCAATTCTCTAAAAAGTATTTATTCTTCTTGTACTTCTTGTGTCACGTTTGCTTGCTCATCATCTTTCTCTTTACCTTGCTTGGTTGATTTTGTGGATGTGTTCTTGATGGATATATTTGTGCTTGGTGTTGCTGCCATTTTCTTCATAATTTTGGTTTAATTTTCTTTTTTTTTTTTTAAACTCACCCATTGAAGATGAACTTGGCTCTGATACCATGTTGGAAATTTTAGAGAAAGAATAAAATAAAGACAATGGAACTTGATTTAACTGAAATCTCAAATTCTATATACATGGAACAAAGTACGGTAGTGCTTATATAAGCACATTATCCACTACTTGACACACACTACCCCACTTAAACATGTTGCCACTACATACACTACTAGCAATAAACCACTAATTAACACATTATTCCACTACTTGCAATAAAATAGGACATTGGTGGATTATAATTAACAAGTTCACTTTGAACCTAGATATTTTAGAAGAATTTCAATTAGGCTCCAATCAAATGGAGAATTTGTTGTTGGTTTTAAGAATCAGTATTCAGATATTTGAAAGGTTTGCCACAAGTCCAAAGTCTAAAACATACTTCAGATGTGAGGAGGTAGCATGCTAAAAAGATGATAAAAAATTTACATCTAAAAAGGGAGGCAGAGGGTGGAAACCATCACCTATTTCAATTTCCCTGTCCAGTCTTCCAGGCCGTCTCAGTGCAGGCTCGATGCTTTCAGGCCTGTTTGTTGCAGCAATTACGAGTAGTCCATCAGTCTGACTAATCCCATCCATCAGATTCAACAACGTCGCCACCATTCTTTGAGATAGTTCTTCACCTCCATCTTTCCATGCAGGTGCAATAGCATCCAACTCATCAATGAACACCTGTAAAAGGAAAAACAATTTTAACCATCTAGATATAAAAAGGAGTATTTTGTGAATTCTGGAAAAAGCATAATCTTTATTATCGCAAATGCAATCCCCATTGACCACAAACTTATAGGATTATAGATACAAACAATACAGTTCAACTTTAAACACGACATATTTTATTGCATAAATCAATAAGAAGAAAAATATGCACAGAAGAAGGAAATTAATATGGAATTCATTCTTGTTAAAGTGTTTAATCAAACCAGCTCTCCAGTCTCCTCTGCACATATTTCTGCAAATGAACTTCTATTACCAAACTGAATATTGATGATGAGAAGAAAAAAGCAAAATAAATAAATAAATCAATTCCCTCATGAAATATTTCTTTAACTTTCAAAAACATGCTTCCAATGAAATTGAATTTGAAGTTCTTAAACTGCTTTTTACCTCTCATTCTATTAAGTTCAGATATTGGAAGTTTGCCATATCAGCATGCAATTTAGATTGAATCTAACTCTTTCCCATTAATTTGACCAATGTGCCACTTTCTTTCAAGAGCCTAACCAGGACATAACTCGCAATTTAGGATAACAAAAGATGTATGGTTTTTTTTTTTTTGCCTCCGAAAGGAAAACAACAAACTCAAAAGCTAAGCAACAACATAACGAGAAAACATGGGACCAGCCACATCCCCCACAAGATGCATCGAAACGCAATTAGGCACAATGTCATGCCAAATAAAAGGAACTTGCTGATCAAAGCAAGATTAGCTAATCCATTGACCACTGAATTCACCTGTCTATACACATGAGAGAGATGAACTTCCCAATCTCTCCAACAAAGCAGAGGTTCTCTTAATCAGATCACCATTCCTTCCCGCTTCGTGGCTTTTCGAGCGAATGGAGCTGATCACACTGTAGTTATCAATCCGAAAAGCTATTCTGCTCCAACCTTTTCCCAAGCAAGATGTAGACCAATGAAAAGTCCCCAAAGCTCTGCACTGTATGTGCTACAGTGATCGGGGAAAAAAACACCTAGCCATGTCATTTCTATCCCTGAAAACCCCACCAGCGGAGGCAGCTGAGATGCTTCGTCAAAAAGCATATATTCGGTTTTGAATGCCAGGGAGAAGTGGGTAGGAGTGGGGAGAAGCAGTAGCAGGGATAGGATACAATGGTGATGTCCACACCAGAAAATGATACCAAAATAGGATGAAACAAAAATAAGTTTGTACAATTGAAAAAAGGATGCACAAAGATTGGCTAATTTTCCATCCTGTTGACTTCATGTTTCCACTTCCAGTATGTTCAATACACATAATGGAGCTTTAGACTACAACAGATATGAAAAGATAAATTTTTATAATTGTTTCAGCAATTTAACAGCAAAACTATTAATCTAGTTGAAACAAATTATATTTGACTATTCATTCTGTATAAGGAAGGCATAGATTCCAAAATATTAGAGCAAAAATTAAGGGAAAGAAAAACAGAGAAAAAAACCTAACCACCGCAGGTGCTTCTTGACTGGCTGAATAAAAAACATCATTAATTGCTTGCTCGCTTTCTCCATGATATTGACTTATTATCTCAGGTCCATTCAATGAGAAGAGGTTGACACCAGCATCAAGGGCACATAATTGAGCAAGAGAAGTCTTCCCTGTGCCAGGTGGGCCATGAAGAAGCACTCCCTTTGTTGGTCGTAAACCAAGACTAAATAGTTGTGTCAGTGAGTAAGACTAAAAAGCTCATCATGCAGAAAAACATAAAATTGAATAATGTGAATGAATAGGTTGTCACAGGATTTTTTTCTCAAAAAAAGTTAAAAAAAAAAAAGAATAATTTATAACCTCAGGTAAAAAAGAAAAAATAAGAAACATGAGACATACACATGTATCAACCCTACCCCATGCAAAATAAATACCAGGCCTACTTGAAAAGGATAGTGACATTCTTATGATTTATGTGGAGGCTGTCTAAAGTTTAGCCTTTAAATGCCATGAGATTTAATTATAATCCATATCCGTAGAATGATTAGTAGCTTATCATGGTTTCAAATATCTGACATTATATTAGTTGATAATTGTTGAATGGGACATTATGCCCTGCATATAAATGACAGAAATAATTGTAAAGAGGCCTTTTTTCCTTTGCTGCATTCTCCAGCATTTCTTCCCTAAGATCCCTTCTACTCCAGCCACCATTTCATGTTCTTTTTTTTTTTTTTTACTTCCATCCTAATCCATCAAATCTCTTGCTAGATAAAATTTTAGCTCGAGTTCGTTTTAAACAAGGCAAAATAAAGTCAGGACTACATTTCAAACTTTTCACACTTTTTTATGTATGCGAGCCAAGATTGAATTTACTGTTGCTGCTTTTGCAAATATGTAGTTAAGAACATTTGGTTGATGTTATATATATGACTTTTTGGTTCATAAGGTTAAATCTTTAAATTTTATTTATTTAATGCATTTTGCAAATTTTTACGAAGACAATTTGCAAAGTGATAGGCTGTTATATTACAGCCACTGCAACCCTATTTTTGTCACACATGCCACAACTTTAATGTTATGCGGGTTGTACAATTCTAGCACTAATGAAAACGCATCTAGCTCAAAATTCTCTAGAGAAGACAAAAATGTAAAAACAATAATAATCACAATGAAATTTAACCATGAAATTTGTTCTTTGCACTATGTAAACAAATAAATAAATAATAAAAAAAATACAAGAGCGCCCCTTGAACAAAAGGATTACTGCTGTTGTTGTTATGTAGGTTCTTACGCCCAAAATACTTTTCATTCAACCAAAAAACTAAATATACCTTGGAGGCTACAATCTTACATAGAGAAATAAAACTTTGGAGCCCAAAAAAATAAAATAAAATAAAATTTTCACATTGCTAAAGAGTTGTACCAAATATGAAATATCCTAAGTAGTCACATAAAATATCCTAAGCAAATTAAATTACTTTTTAAGTTTCCTCACAGCTAAGAAGAAGAAGAAGAAGAATTATTAAGAGGTCCTCTTTTCTGAGGCAGACTAGGATTAAGATTAGGACATGGGTATGCTTATTTGTTGGAACATGAACTACATCATTCTACTGCTCCACGACATCAGACGATTATAGGAAAGCATAGTTGAGATCAACCTCTGCCTTCATCAATTCTTTTTGACCAGCCTGGGTCTGGAAACCTTGGGTACAGCCGTATAGCCTTACATTAGACAAAAAAAACCTAAAAATGCTAAAGAGTTCTACCAAATATAAAATATCCTAAACAAGGTAAATTATTTTTTAAGTTTCCTAATAGTAAAAAACGAATATAAATATTAAGGGAGCGTTTGGGATTACTGTTAGATGTCTAAAAAGCAGGTTTATAATTTTTTTGATTTAATTGACTGATTTTTTTAATTTTTTATAAACTGCTTTTCTCAAATCTGCTTCTGGCTATTTGCTTAACAGATGATAAATTCAAGCTATTTGCTCTTAACATTACAAATTCACTAAGGAAAAAATTTTCATCAGTTTGAAACACCTAGATAGATACAAAGAGAGGTAGCCCATTATAATTTATAAGGTTTAAGGATGTGAAACAGCATTTGATTTGCATTATTGACAGAAATTATAATGCTTAAGGTAGTTTTATCATCACAAATATAATCCTGATATTTTATTGTCTGCACTCTTTATCCTTAGTAAGTGTCCTAATTTATAAATATGCATTTTAATCAATTACAAGCATAGATAGACAGAAAAGATCTTCCAGCATAGCATTTAATTTTACACCAAAGAATAATAAAAAATGATAAATTAACAATTATCTAGTAGAAGGTTAAAAAAAAAAAAGAACATACCTTGACAAAGTGTTTTTCACGGATGATATAATTATGTCCTTCAGAACCGCATATTCTTTATCTAGACCACCTATTTTTGTTCCATCGTGTACCATAATACCTTTTCCAGGCTTATTTATAATTTGCATTAATGGCTTGGTGGTATTACAGGGAGTTTCAGTTGCTGAATTCAATGGCTGATGTAAGTCAGCTGGTGAATTCATTGGCAGATGCAAGTATACTTTTGTATCATGGTTAACAAAAAAGGCATCTTTCACATAATCCGCAGATTCAGGAGCTTGAGGATAGACAATGTGACTTTTTTCTCTTGTAAAATCTCGATCCAGACCATCTCCCAGCACTTTACTTGCCCTTATAACACGAAAAAAGCACAGCTCTGAAAGTACGGGAATGGCCACAATATTTCCACATATAAGAGTACGAGAATATAACCATGTGGTAACACAAGCCTGCAGAAGTTGTTTTGCATTTTCATCCTTTAAAACTTCTTTGATATCAAATAAGTCAAAATAATTATTATTTGGATTGGAAAAATAGGATTCATGTCTTGATGAAGCTAACAGACTAGGGCTACTGGAGCTTAGCTTTGGCTGACACAATGGTGTCCGAGGGGACGAAATTTTTCCATTTTCAGATTGCTCATGTGTCTTTTCAGTAGAATTCATCACAGACATCAGATCATTGCTCAGTTTTTCCCTCTTCTTAAAAGGAACCATTTCCAAGTACAATTCATAGCAACTGTGAAATGTGGGACTGTCAACCTTTCTATCATGTGCTTTACAATCTCCATTTACAAGACCACTTAGAAACTGATTCTGTATAGGGTAAACAAATACAACTCTTCCTAAAGCAGGACAACCCATTGTGTAAGAAAGGTTGGAAGACAATCGCACTCCATCCTTCAGAGCCTGGATAAATATGAACCATCAATTGATGCTATAAAATGTGAAGAACACACAAATTCTTGTTAAAAAATGATAGAAATAGAACACTAAACTGTTTCACTGTAACAGAGCAGCTTCTCAAAGTAATAATAGAGTGAAAGCCTTATTCCATTTATAAGCTATTATATAATTTCCCATATGTCCTTGCTTTCAAATATCAAAATATATATATATATATATATATATATACACACACACACACACACTAATAAAAGAAAAAATCCAGCAGTATCACTTAGTGTTATATGCAGTAAAATCACAAACAGAAAACATAATTTCAAAGAGCTATGAAGAACAAAATATATCTAATGAATACTCTTTGCAACAAACATTATTTCCTCATTAAACATATGTGAGTCCAATCAGTCATCAGAGAATCATCATTGTTTCAATGTCTTTTCTTGACATGCTTTCCATGGATGAAGGTTGAAAGCTAAAAAATTCAACAACCTATAAGCATAAAAAATTATCTACATGGCTTCTGCGAAGGCATTGCTCAATCCGCTAAAACTTGCCCCTTTTTAATGCATTTACCCCACCGAACCTGAGTTTTTTGGTGCATACACTCCAACAGCGCTCATCCATAAACCGGTTACTGGTACAAATAACATAAAGAAATGTAACGAATGTTTATTGGAAAAAGCAACCCCAAAGATTTGAGACCAAAAGCAGTTAGCAGTGACCATTGAATAACAATACTTTATGAAAGACAGGGCTTATAAACTTCTTGTTTTCCTTAATAAAGTCCCCGGTGTATGGTCCAGAGACTCATGGTAGACCCTGAGCAAATATGACAGGTCAAAAAAGTCCCTAACATACGGTCCAGAGACTCATAGTTGAACAGAGCAAGTATAACAGCTATTAACTTTTGCCCAACAGGAAGAAGGAATTGCATGGACTAGATTTTGTAACACATTAGATAGGAGTGGAATTTATTATTTCATTATATGCAACAAGTATGGATTAGTGGCAATTATTTAGGCATGATATTTGGTGTATAGACTCTCCTCTAAAATCCTATTTGTGTGTTTCCTGTTTGCTAGGAATGAGGCTCTTTGGTGAGACATTGTGCATAATGACACATGCAAACTCAAATGCAATGATATCATATGATTTAGTTCATAGACAACCACATAATAAAACAATGGCTTAGTCAAAAAGAAACAGAGAATATTAATGCAATTAAATATTGATTATTGATGTTATTTAAGCACACCAATGCTAAGTTTTCCAAATTCATTGCATTGCTATGCAACAATTCTAGCATTATTTCATCTGCTGGTATTTCAAAAAGAAAAAAACAAGAGATATGTTCAAACCTTGGAAGAAGGAAAAACCATCGCTAAAGCAAAGTAGTTCCCCACTTGACCAGTTGTCTCATCCAGAGTGTCAAACTCAAACTGCTGAGTGCATTCTCCAAATATTGGGCTGAGAGGAACACTATTTGAAAATCCTCTCCCTGAAACAGCAAGAGAAACCTGCAACAAGATTAGAATGATAAATCCAGCAACAAATTTAATCAAAAGAAGAAGCAGAAGAAGTCGCATCTCTTAAACAATCATGTGAATGAGCTTCATCAACCACTACAAGGATAAGACAAACCAATATGAGACATAAAGCACCTTATGCAGGAGCCACATTACTGTAGCATTTACTGTTCAGGCTACCATACCAAAATATTTTAAGAATTTTTATATCTTTTCTTAGTCTTTGATTATGTTATTATCATTCAAACCTAGTTCTACAAAGATGTCATATTCTAGACCCAGTTCTTTCAGGAAGCTATGTTATAACTTGTACATAGAAGCTGTCATGTTTAAATATAAGCAGAATTTTATAAGTTGACAGAGCCAGGATTTTCTGTGGGTTTGTTTTCCTTGTTTTGAGAAAAACCCAGCCTTCACTTGTTACTTTTTGATCTATTTTTTGTTTTGCTTTTCAGTAATTTGGTTGTTTATCCACAATCCAAGTTGGATTAGGATTCTTAGCTTCATCGGCATAAAAATTTGCAATTGTTAAAGACAATAAAGTAAACAACATCCAAAACAGTTACTGGGCTAATACATTTAATAATTAGCAAGGTGAAGATCTATAAATGCTAGTCCCAACAAAGAAATCAGCTTCCATAAATAACAACATGCCCAGAAGAAAACAAGTATCACCAATATGAGAAGTCGAAATGGAAGAGACATCACGGATACAAAAAATGCAAATAAGAAAACCAAATTTTTAGAGTATAGAACAACAAACAATAACTGTAGTGAAATGTTATAAAGGAATAAGAATCAAAAGATAGTGATGAAGATAGGAAAATACCGATACAATGGAACCAGGGAAAAGGGAAGAAGCAACCATGGAAGACTCTGACATCCAAATTTTACAACCTCTAGACTCAGTCTGAACATCAGTGATTCGGCCAACGAAAGCAGATTTACCAATCCAAGAAGGATATCTGGTTGATGCTTCTTCCAAAGAAGAGATGGGATCATGCTCACTAATTTCCAAATCAGTAGAATATATCAACAATGGATTCTGAAGAGATGGAGAGTGGTCCGAAATCGACAGCCTGGATGCTGACTTGGAATGCTTCTTGGTCTTTGAAGGCATCTCTGCTTAAATCCTAGAGCACAATCACTTGCTTTTCTGCCAACAAACTTTAATTAGACTTGAGTAGCTCCAATTCAGCGATTAGCGACGGAAAAAGTCCTCGCAGAGAAGAAAAGAAAGAGAATTGCACTTGCAATCTTTGAAGACGACAAGCATAGCAACTCTGATAACGCAGCTGCCAGAAGGACTAATTAGGGTTAGTTAAGATTGTTGCTGGCTAGGTTAGGGCAAGAGAATAAAAGATATAGACACTGAATTATCAGCGGAGAGAGAATATATCGTCTATTAGGGCTGGGTTTGTTCGAGAAAGAAAAGCTGGCAATTTTGAGGAAGATGTCATTAAACTCAAAGATTAATAAATTAGTAATAATTATATAGAAAATTATATGCTTAAATTTTATCATCCTACTAAATTATAAAAAGTTAATGAGACAATTAATAATAAAATATTAAAATAATAGTTAAAATAATTAGTAATTTATGATAAATACAAATTATTTAGCATAAGTACTTATTGTAAAGATCATACTAATTTTTATAAAAAATGTTTACATAATTTATTATTAACGTTGGTGAATAAGCAGTGTTGTTTGGAAAATAGTTCTATCAGTGGTTGGTAAAAGAATTGTGTTGTTTGCATCATTTTTTTTTTTAATAATTGCTGAAGGAGTTGTGTTGGATGCTGGATTGATAGAAATATATGGAACAGTGGTGTGTTAGTAAGGGTTCAAAATTTAGCATTGCATTTAAAACAAATATTTTTAGAAAAAAAATTATTTTTAATTTTTTAAAATTTTTAAAAATATTTTTAATAAAAATTGGTAAATAAATAGTTTTTTTAGAAGTTGATTTATGAAAAGTAGTTTATAAAAAATTAAAAAAATTAGTCAATTAAATAAAAAAATTATAAATCTATTTTTTTATAGCTAACAATAATTTCAAATATCTCATAATTATTTTTACGGTAGTGTTACTGATTTTGGTGGAAGGACATTAATAGAAATTTATTATCCGTACTATTGTGAATTCCAAAATCAAATTCACAACCTCTCACTAAAGCTTTTCTCTTACTTTTGAATGGAATGTCTTACAAATTAATTGCTAAGGCTATATATAGACTTACACTTTCTCAATTGATGGCCAAAATTAATTCTCACCTATTTTGATGGATGGTTGAAATCATTTCTCACCTACCGTCTTACCTACCAAATGGATGGTCAAGATTAATCTTCACCCACAAAATAGATGGTCAAGATTAATCTTCATCAACCACCTTACCACCAAATATTTTGTCAACAAAAGATGCACCGTTCATCTTTTATTATCATTTATTTCTGATGCATGTGTAGTTTGACCAACAATCTCCCATTTGAAGACTGGTTTCAATCTGTCTTCACACCTCGATCAATGCAGCAGTCTTTTCTGGTCTTGTTACTCTAGCAGACCAACTGAAGTTGAGCACAACTTCAGTTTGTCGATAGTCATCGCCTTTGTCAACATATCCGCTGGATTCCAATTTTCTTGGATCTTTTCTAGTACTAACACATCATCCTCCAATAAATATCTGATGAAGTGGTAATGAAGCTCAATATGTTTGGTTCTGGAATGAAATGCTGAATTTTTCGTCAAGTGTATTGCACTCTGACTATCATTATGCAAAATATTCTTCTCCTGTTTGAATCCCAACTCAATTAACAAACCTTAAAGTCATATCATCTCTTTACTAGCTTCAGTCACTGCTATATACTCAGCCTCTGTAGTGGATAAAGTGACAATCTTCTGTATTTGTGACATCCAACTAACAGTTGTAGTTCCAACGGTGAATATATAACCGGTGGTGCTTCTTCAGTGATCGACTTCACCTCCAAAGTCTGCATCTACGCAGCCTTGTACTTTTAACTCTCCTATACCAAAGTACATACACTTCTCCATGGTGCCTCGTAGATACCTCAAAATCCACTTGACTGCTTTCGAATGAGTTTTTCTTGGATTTGACATAAATCTGCCGACAACTTCCATTGCATGGCCAATATCTGGTTTAGTACAGACCATTGCATACATCAAACTCCCAATAGCTGAGGCATAAGAAACCTTAGCCATGAATTCTCTCTCTTCCTCCGTTTGAGGGAATTGATTCTTGGATAGGCAAAAGTGACTGGCCAAGGGTGTGCTAACTGGCTTGGCATTGTTCATGTTGAATCTCTGCAAAACACGGTTGATGTACTCTGCTTCAGATAACTACAAGAACCCTCTATGCTTATCTTTTGTGATTTGCATTCCAAGAATCTTCTTTGCTAGACCCAAGTCTTTCATGTCAAACTCTTTTGACAATTGCTGCTTCAACCTTCTGATATCATCCATATTTGAACTTGCTACTAACATATCATCGACATAAAGTAGCAAAATGATATAACTGGATTTATATCTCTTGAAGTAGCAACAATGGTCGGCATTGCACTTCTAGAAATCTTTCTTGTGCATGAAGCCATCAAATTTTTTGTATCATTGTCTTGGGGCTTGTTTCAGGCCATACAAACTCTTCTTAAGTTTGCACATCATGTTCTTTTTCTCTTTTTCTAGGAAACCTTCTGGTTGATGCATGTATATTTTTTCATCTAAGTCTCCATGAAGAAATGTGGTTTTCATGTCCAGCTGTTCAAGATGAAGATCTTCAATAGCCACAATACTCAATACTGTTATGATAGTATTGAGCTTCATAATAGGAGCAAAAATGTTGGTGTAGTCAACTCTTTCCTTCTGTTTGAATCCTTTGACAACAAGTCGAGCTTTATATCTCTTGAGACCATCATGCTCTTCTTTTACCCGATACACCCATTTGTTATGAAGTGCCTTCGTCCCCATGGGTAACTCAGCTAGTTCCCATGTCTCCCATCTCCAGTCTGACAAGCTTCATCATAGCATTCCGACTCCCCTCTATCAGTCAACAAAAAGATAGTTCATATAACTCTTGTTAGACACTTGAGGCCGAGAAGACATTCTTAATACAGGAGATGGAGTAGGAGGTTGTGGTGTGTTGAATTGATGCACACTGCTTGGTCCAACAAGTTCTTCTGGCTGAGTTCTTGCTGCAATGGGTTCTGTCATGGAACTATCTGGGATATCATCTGCATCTGCAAATACTGACTCATTCTGTTCTGAGTTGTTGGCGACTGTTTTATGCATGTCCTTGTGCATCACCCTTTCGTCAAAAATCACATCTCTACTATGGATAACCTTTTTGTTTTTGTCATCCCAAATACGGTAGCCAAACTCATTCTCACCATAGCCGATGAAAATGCATTTCTTGGATTTGGGATCAAGCTTATTCCTTCCTTGATCACTGATATGCACATATGCTACACATCCAAAAACTATTTGATGTGATAGTTTTATCTCTTTTTGGTTCCATACCTCCTTTGGTATTCTGTGCTCCAATGGAACTGATGGTGCTCGATTGATTAAGTAAGTTGTTGTATTGACTACTTCTCTCCAGAAGTGATTCAGTATACCTGACTGTATACAAATACTTCTGGCTCTTTCTGTCAACGTTCGGTTCATACATTCAGCTACACCATTGTGTTGAGGTGTGCCTGGCACGGTTCTCTCCATTCTGATACCATACTCATAGCAAAACTTCTTGAATCTGGTGTCTTCATATTCACCACTATTGTCGGTTCTGAGCTTTTTAATCTTCAGACCTGTCTCATTTTCAAGCATAGCTTTCCATCTTCTGAAAGTTTCGAATACTTCAGACTTATGTTTTAGAAAGTAAACCCATACCTTCCGAGAGTGATCATCGATGAAAGTTACGAAGTTGTATTTCCAACTAATGGATAAGATGGTCATTGGTCCCTAAACATCAGAGCGAACGAGCTCTAACCTTTCTTTCTTTGGGGTTCTACCACTTGTCTGAAAGCTGACCCTTTCTGCTTTCCAAGTATGCAATATTCACATGTGTCTATCTCCACTGACTGTAGACCTGGAAGTTTCCCCTTTGAATGCATAATCTTCATTCCTTTTTCACTAATATGGCCTAGTCTCTAGTGTCATAGATTAGAATTTTCATTGTTAGCTGCAACTATGATTGAACAACGTGCTCCTGCTGTCATGTAAAGAGTGTCATTCTTTTTGCCTCGAGCAACCGTCATTGCGCCCTTTGAAATCTTCCAATCATCACCATGGAAGATCATAGTGTAGCCTTCGCTAGCCAACTACCCTACTGAGATTAAGTTCTTTCTCAGGTCGAAAATATGTCTGACATCCTTCATCTCCCAAATAGACTCGTTCAACTTAATCTTCACTACACCTTTATCAATAATAGCGCAAGGTTGATCATCACCAAGATATACCTTTACAAGGTTTCCAAGGACATACCTTCCAAAGAATTCTTTCTGTGAAGTAGCATGGAACGATGCTCTAGAGTCTAACACCCAAGACTCCTCTTTGCTTTCCAAAGAGCATATCAATGCGTCATTGCCTCCAGATGTGGAAGCAACATTTGCCTCTACCTTTGCTTCCTGGTTTTTCGGTGCACTCTTGCACTAATTTTTGTAATGCTCAATCTTTCTACAATTCTAACATTCAACAACTTTCGAACTATGGGAATTACTAAGATTCCTGGATTTGGACATCCTGTCCTTTGATTTACCTCGGTAGTTTGACTTGCCTCGTCCATTGCCTCTGGTTGAATTTCTTCCTCTTGACTCTGTATGCAAAAATGAAGAAGTTGATGATTCACTCGACTCTCTTTGTTGAATTTCTTCACTAAGAACCAAATCACGAACATCATCAAATTTTAACTTAGTGCTCCCTGATGAGCTACTCACAACCGTGACAGTAACATTCCAACTTTCTAGTAGAGAAGACAAAAGTATTAATATTCGTACTTATTCATCAAATTCAATTCCAACCGAACTCAATTGGGTTGTGACTGTATTGAGTTCATTGAGATGTTAAGCTATCGATGTGCCTTCTATCATTCTCAAGTTGAACAAGCGCCTCATGAAGTGCATACATACTAGAGAGAGTCATCATAAGACCTGTCGTGGTCTTTTTCTTTGCTATGTTGAAAACAACATTGCGGGATAACGTCAATTGGATAACTCCGAGAGCTTGTCTGTCTAGAAAACTCCAGTCTTCTTCCTTCATAACCTCTAGCTTCTTTCCTGAGAGAGGTTGATACAAATTTCTTTGATACAAATAATCTTCTATTTGATTTTCCAAAAGCCAAAGTCTGCTTCATCGAACTTCTCAATTTTCACCTTTTCTTCGTATGCGGCCATCGCTTCCACTCGAATCTGACTTCCTTTGGATCGTTTCTGACAATTTTTGTGAACCATCGTGTATTAGAACACCTTCATGGATAATTTGGTACAACTAACCAAATTTCACTATTCATAAAATTCATTATTTATATGAATAGTAATCGCTCGAAAAAAAGACAGAAAAAACTCAACCAAAGCTCTGATACCAATTGTTAGGAAATAACGCCGATTTCCCTATAATCAGATTTTTGAGAAAGCGAAGAAAATGCGAAATAATAAGACACGAGTTGATAACGGAGTTCGGCCAATTATGCCTACGTCTCCGGACTGCTACAAATCTTTTACTAAAAGGAAGAGAAATTTACAAAGTGTTTACAAACACTCACAACTCACAACCTCTCACTAAGGCTTCTCTCTTACTTTTGGATGGAATGCCTTACAAATGAATTCCTAAGGCTATATATAGGCTTACACCTCCTCAATGGACGATCAAGATTAACTCTCACCTACTTTGATGGATGGTTGAGATCATTTCTCACCTACCGTCTTACCTACCAAATGGATGGTTAAGATTAATCCTCACCCACCAAATAGATGGTAAGATTAATCCCCACCCACCAAATAGATGGTCAAGATTAATCCCCACCCACCAAATGGATGGTCAAGATTAATTTTCACCTACCAAATATTTTATCAACAACAGATGCACCGTCCATTTTTTATTGTCATTTATTTCTGATGCATGTGTAGTTTGACCAACAATATCACCTATCCATATTTACCATCTTATTGCCTTGTATTTTCCTATCTCAATCTAAAGATTTATACGATTAATTATATACAGCTGCTTGTTCTTGATATTATCAACTATCTTTATTTTTCAATTTGAAAAAGTTATTTTTGTTGAGTTGTTTTGTAGGGAACCAAGTTAGTTTCTGTCCTCAAATGGATATTTGGTCATCTGCCTCGTAGATATTATCAGTCTCTTGTATTTAGTCCAATTGTTTCTCTAATTTGTCACTAGATATGGTGAAACTTGTATCCATCAAAGTTATAATATAACTCCCCTAAGTATTGTATTAGAATAATGCCAAAATGAAAATGTTGGTTGTTGGTAATATTTTTTTTACTAAACTTTTGTAAGAAAAGAAGAAGTTGGTAGAATCTGGACTAAAAAATCGTTTGATTATCTAACTCAAATTCACGATTTATGGGAATCAATTTATTTGATTCGAAGGAAGGTTGTTTCCTAAGTTTAATTTTATCTTTTTAAGAGGAAAAACATTAAATTAAATTTTTTTGTCCTAATGTAACAATAAGTTCATGTTATGCACATACCATAACATTAAAAAATCTCAATTAATAAAAGTTGTGCGTACTTGAAAATTTTTTAGTTTAATATTTTTTTATTTTTTTAAAATTCTTTTCTATCAGTTTTTCTTTAGTTTAATCTAACTTCATTATTATATGTCTATGACTATGTAATCCTTAAGTCTTCACCACAATTAACTCATAAAAGAAAGGGAGGGTTTGCTTAGAAATTCCCTAAGTACAAAACCTAAGTTATCAATATATAATTTCTAAAAAAATTAAATAATGCCAACAAAAAATAAGTTGAGCATTTGAAGTATTGAATTTTATTTTACTGTTAGCACCCAGGGATGTCAAACTCCCAAATGAAATTATCCTTATATTCTTCCAAGATATTTATCTTCTCATAACAAATTGAACTACAAAACTAAATTGCTTGAGGGCCACAGGTTGCTTCATCTTCCTTCACAGCCTTCACTACGACATTAAAGATATTTGATAATAAGGAGCTAATTTTTCGTAGCCCATTGATAAAATGGATACTAAATAAACAAAATATGCATGTCTCATCTTCACTTCTAAAGATAAAGTTGTCTCATACACAGCTCTCATAGTATAACTACACTCTATATTGTTGCTAATATTTGCTTAAGTAAAGCCTAGAGCATTACATAGAGCTAATGCTTGTTTTAGATGCATTCACGCCTTGAAATACAATAGTAAGAATTTTATTTATTTGATCTTGATCCGCAACATTTGGAGAGATTTCCTTGCACAGATATCCAAGAGTCACCAAGGTTGCTTGCTTAACATGATCTTGTAGTAATGCCTGCAATATTTCAATTACCTAAAAGGCAGTTGATCGACCATGACAATGGAGAAGAGAGTCTTTAGCAAAAATGTCTTTATCTATTTTTTTTATGAGGTTTGTTATTTGGCATTTTAATATCAAACCTGCTAATTTATGGCTATCAACAAGCTTATCATCATTATCTAAATCTTCATAAAGTCAATTAAAAGATCAAATATTCAAACTACCATAGTCTAGAGCTGTAAAAAAATATGACATAATCAGAGAGTAAAGATATAAAGTTGAAATCAACAAATTAGGAAATAGAGTTGAGCATTTGAAGTAATGAAATTTATTTTGTAAGCAATAATAATAATAATAATAATAATAATAATAATAATAATAATAAGACAAAATGAAAGCTTAATAGAGAATAACTCACATACTCTTACATAATTTGAATCCAATGTCATTACAAGTTAGCACAAAGAGATGTCAAACTCCCAAATAAAATTACCCCAATATTCTTCCAAGATATCTATCTTCTCATAACAAATTGAACTCTAAAACTAAATTGCTTGAAGGGCCACAGGCTCTTCATCGTCCTTCACAACTTTTCACTGTGACATTAAAAATATTTGATTATAAAGGGCTAATTTCTCATAACCTATTGATAAAATAAATACTGAACAAACAAAAGATGTTTGTCTCATCTTCACTTTTAGAGACAAAGTTGCCTCACACACAGCTCTTATAGTATAACCACACTCCATATTGTTGCTAATATTTACTTAAGCAAAGCCTAGAGTTTAGCAGCAACAAGCCTAACATCAATGTTTGCTTTAGATGCATTCACACCATGAAATACAATAGTAAGAATTTATTTATTTGATCTTGATCCGCAACATCTGGAGAGATTTCCTCGCACAGATGTCTAAGAGTCACCAAGGTTGCTTGCTTAACATGATCTTGTAGTAATGCCTATAATATTTCAATTACATAAAAGGCAGTTAACCAACATTTAACACCCACCAATTAGGAAGTAGTTAAAAAATGGATTAAAGAGGTTTAAGTGTGTGTTTAAGAGTTTTATTAAGGGAAAAAGTTAAAAAGAAATGAGAAAAGTGAGGTGTTCCAATATTCATGCCCATGAATTAAGTATCATGATTGTAAATGTCATTTTTAGGTAATCCATGCTTGTGAACAACATCAGATATAAAGAGTATTAGTTCATTCTTTTCTCTCTCATTCGTCCATTGATATTACTCAAAGTGTACTCACAAGTGCATGAACTAGTTGTAATACCAGCAAGTTACTCCCGAGATTGATCTCTCAAGGAACTTATTGACTTTGATTCTTAATTAACTTTAAATTACCAACACACAATGAATTAAAATCCTAAACACTCTAATTCAGGATGTTAAATTGATTAAACTAAAAAGAGAAATAATTATAACTAAAACTGAAGTAGAAAGTGACAAAGGAAATTAATGAGAGAAGAAACATGAATTTATCTCACAACCCACAGATCACATATATTTTTACAATTTAGCTACTAATGAAATAAGATTTTATAGCTCTCACTTTTAAGATACCAATTAATCAACCAAATGAATTAACTAATGTTCAGCTCAATTTTTAAGTTAAATTACAGATGATGTGTCTAATAATCTAACCTTAACATGTCCATTTAAAGTTGAATAATTGGTGATCAAGCAACTATCAAACTAAAAACTTAATAAGCACAATTGAAACTGAAGAAAAATCTTGCATTCATTAAAAAGGCAAAAAGGAGTCACACAAACTGGAGTTGTTCACTAAGCACCATTAAAGTATCTTAATAACAATGGTCATGAATATTTCAATTACTAAGTTAAATATCAAAGAAAATAAAGATGAGAAAATCTCTAGAATTCAATAAGGTTTCTACTAAGCTTATCATGGACTCCTCAATCTCTGTATTTCCCTATCTCTCTATAGCATAAAACAAAACTATAATTTATAAACTAAAAAGTCTTACTTGAAATCTAACTCTAAATATATACAACTTCCTGATTTAAAAGATAATCTCCCACAAAGTTGATCATGATATTGACATTTATCTTCAAAGTCTGGGCCTACTTGATCAGAATCATAGTTGAATTACGACTGGACTCTACAGCAAAAAAGGGTGTCATGCACGTGACACACCCTCACATGCATGACTTCTTCTTTTTTAGTTCAGCAATCCTCACAAACACTTTGATTCTTTACGTGCAAGATAGAAAATAGAGATATGTAAGTGATGCATCTGTATTGAATCCACTCACCTGCGATAAAAGGTCAGACTTCAAGATCTTTGCACTTATAAGGAAGAACTCCTCACGACCTCAACAACCCTTGACACACATGACAACTTCTTATGTGCATGAGGCTTCATGGTTAAACTCTCCCTTGACACACATGACACCTTCCTCACATGCGCGAGGCCCTTTGCTACGCTCTACTCTTCTTCTTGCTCCCTTATAAATACAAAAATAAAACTATTAAGTACCTAAATATGTCAAAAAATAATAATTAAGCTTCTAAAAATATAACTAAAAACTATATTAAATAATAACACACAAAATCCCCCCATACTTAAATTTTGCTTGTCCTTAAGGTTGTAAATGAACTAAACTGAACATTAGTGAGCTCGAACTCGGCTTATTTAAGTTTAAGCTTTTATACTTGAGCTTGAGCTCGACTCATTTGAAATTTATCAAGTTCGCGAAAGGTTCGAGCTTAGCTCATAAAAAGCTCGTTTATTATATTTAACGAGCTTAGCTTGAGTTTGACTCGTTGACTAATAGTAACAAAAGTTTGAGTTCGTCTTATTAATGAATAATGACAAAAGCTCGAGTTCAGTTTGTTAATTAATAATAACAAAAGTTTGAATTCGACTCATTAACTAATAATGACAAAAACTCGAGTTAAGCTCATTAACTAATAATGACAAAAGCTCGATCTCAATAACAAAATTATAACATAAACGAGCCCTAAATGAACATGTTCACGAGCTTTTAAATGAACACATTCATAATCTTTTAAATGAACATGTTTGCAAGCTTTTAAATGAACATGTTTGCAAACTTTTAAATGAACATGTTTGTAAGCTTTTAAAATGAACACATTTGCAAACATGTTCGCGAGCTTGTAAACCAACACGTTCGCAAGCTTTTTAAATGAACATATTCATGAACGTGTTCGTAAACTAATAAATAAATATGTTCGCTAGTTGACAAACCAAACAATATTAAGCTCGAGCTCAAGCTCAATAAGATTTTTGAGTTCGGCTCGTTAATAGTAATAAATGATTTCGAGCAAGTTTTTTCTCGAATCGAGACTAGAATAGCTCGCGAGTAGCTAAGTTCATTTACAGCCATACTAGTCCTCAAGCATTACCTAAAAATAGAGAAATATTCAAAACATGTTTAATCGACAAATATAACTAATACACACAATTATAATCTTCACATTTCTAAGTTTCACTAATGCACCAACTGACTTACATCAAATTTACATATTCAACATAAGCTCAAGACCATCCTAATACTGTTTCTATACTCAAAATTAAAAACAACCTAATTTAATCACATCAATGCCTCAATGTATATAGTGACAAATAATATACTCAAGCTACTTATTATGAATAGCTAAAACTCATGTATCAAAGCCCCACACTTATTTGCTTGATGAAAACTTTTACTTTATACTTTAATTTCTATTTATTTAGAGTTAACAATTCTTCCCTAAATCATAGTGAATTTTTCTTATTTTTTTCAATTTCTTTCTTCTTTTTCTTTTTCTTTTCTTTTTTAGAAACACACTACGCTCATTTAGGGTGCATACTCATATCCTAGGTAGGATAGCGAAGTAGATAAAACAAGTGCATCTTATGCTCTTTCTTGATATTTTTGTTAACTCTACAACTTACTTGAGCTTTTATTTTATTTCATAGTGATTAAGGACTTAACATATAAGTTAATACCTTTTAATAATTCATAGCTTGAGCATATTATTGATACTATATAAATAGGGCAATAAATAATTAAACTGAACTGCCTTCAATTCTAAAGTGTGAAACTAGCATTAGAATTGTCCTAAACTTAATCAAACTATGCAAATTCAACTTAAAGCCAAAATCTAGCATTCCTTCATTAACTTGCTTATGAAAAAATAAAGAAAAAGAAATCATGCATACTAGTTAAAACAAAATAAATAACATGATTTTTTATAATTTTCTTTTTCTTTTTTTCTTTTTTTCTCTCAAAATATTTTAACATAATTAACACACAAATTAGCGAACAAAATCTTTCACCCTAGAAGATATAATTTCTCCTCCACATTTATATGAGACATCGCCCTCAATGGCTTTTAAAAAGCAGAAAAGAAATATTATAAAGGAAAGGATTACTCCTCTAGTATGAAAAATGTCTCACTATGATGGAAGAGGAAGGCATTCTAGAATTTGGCATAAGAGAATAGTACATTGGGCACTAGTGTGCTCCAAGTGATATATCCTGTGGTCCATACGATCTAAGCATTGCATAACTCGCTGCATTTTAGGGATAGAGGACTACTTAGGCTCACTTCATTATGGTTGAGGTTGTTGCTCATCTGGATCTACATTGACTTCTTGCTATGAAGGCTCACCTCTGTCACTTGGTAACACTAACTATCAGATCGTATCTCTTTCCTTAATAACAAGGTTAGATTGCTACAAAGAAATATTATTGAAGTTTCCTTGGCTAGGAATTAACATTAGATTATTAGCTAAAACATTAAAAGCGCAAAAATGTTTAACAAAAGTCTAAGATGTTTGATGGTGTAAAGCATATATTTAAAAATAAATGCAAAAGTGCATACTCTAGTCCTAAAATGCATACATCATAACAAAAATAATTCAATCTTAGAAACTTTATTACTCTCTAATTTTTCAAATATTGCATGACATATGAACTTATGAAATAGAACAATACATGAATCATTGAAGCTCATTATTGAAGCATTCCTAGGGTTATAATAGAGCTCTCCAGTCAACACTTACCAAATTTATCAACATTAAAATTATCAAGCATATTATTAACTCTTTCAATAAAGAATTTAAAATTCTTCACATAGTCTTATGTGTCACTATACACCATTTGTCTAATAATATAAATTTCATTTGAGCACATGTCTTATTTATTAGCCCTTGTAAAATTCTAAAAGTAGCTTTATAAAATTAGGTCTATCATGGTAATGAACTCAGTCCAACTTAGGCACCTAGCATAAGCTTTTATAGTGTTTAAACTATTTAATTGCTTTAAACTAGCAAAATCAAAGAATTTGCATGCAATCACAATTCTAGACAGATAATGTTCATATATTGTTCCTTCTTCACCAGAATAAATTGGAAAATGACCATTATAGCTTAAGGAGATGTCTATTTTTTCATGTTCTAAAGCTTCATTGGCACTGTCATGTGAAACTTCTTCATCCTCACACTTATGACATAATGGTGTTAGGTCACATAAGCATGACAACTCTTCATGCCTTTATGATGAGCTTCTAGTCTTGAGCATCTTTTATTTGTTGAAAAATGGAAGAGAAAAGCTGAACTAGTGATGGGTTTGTGAGATTTGATGCTAATTTGAGGGAAAATGAGAAATTAAAAGGAATTTGGAAGTTAGGGTTTAGGAATAATTGAGAGAAAATAAAGCAAAAGGAGAAAATTTGAGGGAGAATGACATGGTTGCGAGATACATGCACAATTTATAAAACATGTAAGCAATACAGTGAAAAAAAAACAAAGTGTTATGCAGTTGAGAAAGTCCTCACCTCCTTGACACTTTGATTACCTTATGGTGTCATGTGCATGAGGCAATCCTCAAGCTTGTGACACCTTTCTGCCTTACTGACTTGTTATGGCTCCTATTTCATCGAACTTTCCCTTTTCTAAATGTATTCTGAAACACATATTAGAGTTAGAATTCAAATAAAAACTTTAAAAAATTAATCAAAAATGAAAATTGAAGCTAATAAACTAAAAATAATAGAAAAGACTTGTGTTGCCTTCCAAAAAGTCCACATTTATTGTCTAGATAACACATTGCTGACTAAGGTCCTTTTTAGGGTGAGTGGACAGTTATTCGAAACTACTCATCCATTTTTGTATCTCTCACAATTTCACCATACTTATTTACATATGAGTTTCCTTTAGAAACAAACTTATCAACCATAAACAAAAAAAAACTAATTTGTAATAAGTAAAGTTGAAAAGTCACATACTTCAATCTCATTAGTCTCACCCAATACTTTCATGGTTAGTTTTTGATACTTAACATCAATATGGGTGTCCGTTATGGGCATAAAAGGTATGCCAAGAAGTATTACAAAACTTTCTTTTAAGCTTGCATTCTCAGTATCCATAACCACAAAATTAACAGGCACTATTAACTTACCAATTTATCATTAACTCTTTAACCTCTGTATTTCCCTATCTCTTTTTATAACATAAAACAAAACTATAATTAATAATCTAAAAAGACCTACTTGAAATCTAATTCTAAATATATAAAACTTCCTAATTTAAGGATAATCTCTTACAAAGTTGATCTTTAGATCGACATTTATCTTCAAAATCTAGGCTCTACTTGATCATAATAGGAGTTGGATTATGACTGAATTTTATAGCAAAAAGAGGTGTCATGTGTGTGACACCTTCAAGTGCATGATAGCTTCCTCTTTAGTTTAGCAATCCTCACGTGTACTCTGATTCTTCATATGCATTATAGGAAATAGAGATATGTAAATGATGCATTCACATTGAATCTGCATGCTCACAATAGAAGGTCAGTGTAATGCCAGATAATTTAGGCCACGGTTGCGGTTAATCGAAATCCGACTCTTCGAATAGATCAGGGTCTAAATTCGGACATGAAAGAAAAAAATTAAAATGATAATAAAATATGAGAAAAATATTTTGGATATTATTAATTGAGAATTTTGAAGTTCGGAATTAAAATTTGGGAAAAAATAATTTTTCGTTGAACGAAATTGGAAATTGCAGTATTTTTGGCATAGATATTTTAAGAAGGCATAAAAATGGGAAAAGAATATTCTTTTGATTAAAATAAAGTAAGAGTGATTTAAATTAATGGACCAATGAGGGATAAAATTATCTAATTAATCCTAACCACCCACCTAACCTAACTATAAAAAGTCAAACTCTACTTTTTTTGTCATTATTCCTCTTCTTCCTAATCTAACCAAAGAAAACTCTCCTTTTTCTCTCTTGTAGCCATGACCCTCATCTCCCCTTAGTTCTTCTACTTCTTTCTTCAATTAAAGCTAAAGTTATATGGTAAAAGTTGGATTATGGCAAGCTCATCAAGAAAGTGAAGCAAAGTGAGCATAACCAAAGAAGAAGAAGGAAGAAAATAAGAGAAAAAGAGAAGAAAAAATTTTAGTCATTTTGAAAATCTTCAAAGGTGAGGTAAGATTTTCCATTTTCTCACTTTTCTACTTCTCTTTTCTTTGATTTTGGAGTTAGTTACCATTAAGGGTATTAATTTAGGGTTATTATTATGTTAATGATGATTAAGGGTGGATTAGTGTGATTAGTGCTTGATTAGTGTGAAAATTAGTGTTATGCCAAGGAAGTGAAAAATCTTTGAACCAAAATCAAAGAGAAAGTAAGGGCAAGGAGAAAGCTAGCTAGGAAGAAAAGAAAAGTGAAGAGAAGTGAATTTTTGAGGTATGTACATTTGGCAAAAATTTCAATATAGAAAAATGTTGATTTTGATTTTGTGATGTTTGTGAAATTGTGTATGAAATTTTGGATATTTGGTTGAGTGATGAATTGGTGATTAAATGATTCCATGAATGTGAAAATAAAAATTAGAATATGAGGTTGATGCATGAAGATGGAAATTGAAGGAATTAATTGAAGTGCTGGAAAATTCGTCTTATGAACAGTGTCTATTTTTCTGGTCATAACTTGAGTTCTCAAAATTTGTTTTAATTGATTCTTTCTGGGTTGAAAAGTTAAGAAATAGTGCTTCAACTTTCATTCAGACCATTAGATCTTAATATGTCTGAAATTAGGTAAAAATGGACTCAAAGTTCGAACTAGAAATCTGTTTAGCAAAATACTGGGCAAATTGAAATGAACATATCTTAGAAAATAATTCATAACTTTTGCTAAAAAATTATGTTTAATGTGATTCTAATTGGAAATTAAATATAAGACATGTACCTATAATTTTTTAGTCGATCACTTATCCAAATTCCATCTAAAAATGAATAAAAAATACAGGGCAATATCAGACAAAAATGCTGTCCAAAATAGGACAGCTTGTAAATATGTGTTGATTATGGAATTTTGTGATAGAAAAATATATTAGTTGGCTTTTCTTATAGTTATAACGATTAAATGAGCAATTATGAGATGGTAAAATATTTAATGGGAATTATGGCATTTATATGGAATTTATATTAGTATTACCTGCATAATTTACGTAAATAATAATAAAGGTAACAAATATAATTAAGCCTTATAACATCTAGCCGAGAGCTAGAAATGAAGATAATTTAGTATGCCATTAATAGGGTAGAAATGTAGGCATTAGAAAATAGTGTTGAGATTTAATTTACGTAGGCACTAAGAAATAGTGCTGAGTTGAAATTACATAGGCACTAAGAAATCATGTTAAGTTCAAAATTTATGTAGACACCAAAAATGTGCTGAGTTATTATTGAAAATGTAAGTATTAAATACCGAGTTATAAAATAATTATGTAGACTTCGAGTATACTGTCGAAGAGCAGAAATCCTGTATCTAGTATTTAGTTCCGGTCTAAGATGTCGTGGGCTATCAAATAAATAACATAAAAAAATGTAAATTATTAAATTGATATTTCAAATTGTATATCTTGTATTGTTAAAATTTCAAGCATGCTTAATGAATGAAATGTTATAATTAATGAATTATATATTTTGCATGACAAAAATAGTTTTAATATTATTTGAACATTTGACATGCTTAGTAAATTAATTGTAGTTTCTAAACTTTTATTTTAGAAATATTTATATAATTATTGGATAGTTGTCAAACATACCACTAAGCTAGTAGCTTAGCGCATATGTTTCATGCACAGATAAATAGACGTAGTTGTTGCGTTAGAGAGACTGAAGATAACAGTAACTCCAAGATCAGATTGCAGCAGTTTATTTTCTTTTTGTACATTTTGGAAATGGTATTGTAAAATTAAATTTTAAAAATTTCTTTTGATGTAAATTTGTAGCATGTAAGATTTATAAGGATTGAAATTTGTAATTAATATATATTTAGTATTATTGTAAATATATTTCTAAATATTATCATTTAATGAATGAGTTCTTTTAAATCAAAATATTTATGTAACTACACATGTAAATGATGTTAAAAAAAATTTATACAATAATCTGAGTATTGTTTTTTTTACAAAAAGAAATGAGTTTAGTAGCACTTCCATACACTATGAACGACTAGTAGAGTAAGGGAGTGTTACATTTGGTGGTATTAGAGCTTAGGCTAATTAATTCTTAATCAGTGGGTATAAATTAGAAAATGTGTCTCATGCATATGCATAAAATGCTGTAATTATCTAATTTGGGTCCCTTCTTCTGGTTTATAGGTAGATATGGATTTGGGATCGGAACAAGATTTCTCAGAAGATGAACTAAGTAATAGTCTTTCAGACTCAGCCAATCTCAGACAACCTCCATTAGTGAGAGATTCTGGGTCGAGTGTAGTAGTTCCACTAAGAGCATAGGGACATGCTAATTTAGGACAGGAGCCTTTTATGGAGAAGATAGCGAATTTGTTGCAACAGATAGTACAAGCAGTTCCACAACCAGCTCCACCTGCTCCTCCACCTCAACCAAAACCCTGGATTGATAAGCTAATAAAATATGGGGCCACAAATTTTATGGGAAGGAGAGAGGATGACCCAACAGCTTCAACGTTTTGGATGAAATCGACAGAAAGGGTGTTTAAGGAACTCGAGTGTCCAAGGGAACAAAAGGTTAGGTATGCAGTGTCCTTTCTAAAAGATCATGCCTATGACTAGTGGAAATCAATCTTATCGAAACCCTAGACACCGAAACCACCTTTATGGAATTTTTTCAAGGTAGAATTTAGCAAGAAATATGTGCCTAGAGTTTATGTGAATGAAAAGAAAATGGATTTTCAAGACTTGAAGCAAGGAAGCATGTCAGTGGCCGAATACGAGATGGAATTCACCAGAATGAGTAAATATGCAATTGGAATAATTGCTGATAAGGCAGATATATGTTGTAGATTTGAGGATGGGCTTAATGATGATATTGGAAATATGGTTATAGCCCTTCAGCTTGAGAATTTTGCTACACTAGTATCTTCAACCATCAGTGTGGAAAAGAGGTAAAAGAGAAAGAGGACAAAAGAGCCGCCACGGAGATCGACAATTAGCATGGCTTAGACATCAGGTAAAAAGGGGCAAATAGCGCCTAGGTTTTTCCAGTCATGGGGTTTTGGACCAACCTTTTTAGTTAGGCAAAGTCAACAGTCAAGTTTAGAGGTCTACAGCTAGTGCACAAGCTTCGGGTAACAGGAGATTCATATTTGTCACATGTCAACATTATGGAAGATCACATGTAGGTGATTGCTGGTGGATTACTAGAGCATGCATACGATGCAAATCTACTGAGCACAAACAAAAAGATTGCCCCAGAGGGAGAGGTACAGGTGGTGTAGTATCAGTTCAAGGTCAAAATGTCACTTGAGGTAGAGGTAGAGGACATGGACAGTCTGAAAGCGACAGGACTGGGCATAGTGTATCAGAATTAATGAATAGAGCAGAAGGTAGTTGTGCCCCAGCCTGAGCATATGCCATGAGAGCTCATGAGGAGCAAGATGCCTTGCATGTCATTATCGGTAAATTTTCTCTTTATGATACTAATTTATTTGCACTGATAGATCTGGGTTCTACACATTCATATTTATGCATGTCACCACCTAGTCAGGGTAATATGGTAGCAGAGGAATTATATTATGATATATTAGTGACAAATCCTTTGGGTAATGGAGTGAAAGTTAGTCGAGTCTATAAAAATAGTCCAATCAAAGCTCAAAATGTAGAATTCCCTGCTGACCTGATATAGTTGTCATTCCGTAAGTTTGATGCAATATTGGGGATGGATTGGTTAACTCAGCATAGGGCAGTGGTGGATTGTCAGTATAAGAGAGTGACTTTCAAGAATTAAGGGCAAGATGATGTGATTGTCTTGGGAGAGAACTGACCATACTTAACTAACGTTATTTTTATTACGAAGGCACATAAGCTTATCAAAAAGGGATATGAAGCGTTTTTGGCACATATTGTAGATACCAAGAAAGGGAGTCTAGATCTCAGGGAGATTCCTACAGTATGTGAATATCCAGATATCTTCCCTGAGAACTTGCCAAGGTTACCACCGGTCAGGGAGCTAGAGTTTTCCATTGAGGTTTTTCCAAGCACAGCCCCGATATCTATCACTCCCTACAGAATGGCACCTGCTGAGCTAAAAGAATTAAAAGTGTTGTTGAAAGAGTTATTAGACAAAGGGTTTGTTAGACCAATATCTCACCTTGGGGGTGCTCCGGTTCTATTTGTGAAAAAGAAGGATGACACCTTTCGTATGTGTATTGATTACTGTCAGTTGAACAATATGACAATTAAGAACAAATATCCCTTGTCGAGAATAGATGACTTGTTTGATCAGTTGAAATGAGTAGGGGTATTTTCTAAAATTGACCTCAGATCAAATTATCACCAATTGAGGATTAGAGAATCATACATTTCGAAAACAACATTTAGGACTCAGTGTGGTCATTACGAGTTCTTAGTAATTCCTTTTGGCCTGACAAATGCCCCAGTAGCATTTATGGATCTAATGAATAAAATCTTTAGGCCTTATTTGGACCTGTTCGTGGTGGTGTTCATAGATGATATCCTGGTGTACTCCAGAAATAGAGAAGAGCATGATCAACATCTTCGTATTGTCTTCCATACCTTGAGAGAGAATCAATTATATTCAAAGTTGTTGAAATGTGCATTTTGGTTGGATGAAGTGGCCTTTCTAGGGCATATTGTCTTAGCTAATGGGATCAGAGTTGACTCCAACAAGGTAGAGGCAATCCTCAACTGGAAACTACCTTAGAATCTGACAGAGGTGAGAAGTTTTCTTGGTTTGATTGGTTATTATCGGAGGTTCATGAAAGGATTTTTAATGATAGCTTCACCACTAACAAAATTGCTTAGAAAGGAGACCAGATTTGAGTGGACAAATCGGTGCCAGAGTAGTTTGGATAAGTTGAAGAAAATACTGACAGAGGCACCAATGTTGACACAGCCTACCACAGGAAAAGATTTTGTGGTGTATATTGATGCTTCCCTTAATGGTTTGGGCTGTGTACTAATGCAAGAAGGTAAGGTGATCGCTTATGCTTCTAGACAACTGAAGACTCATGAGAGAAATTATCTGACACATGATTTGGAACTAGCAGCCATTGTATTTACATTGAAAATATGGCAACGCTACCTGTATGGTGAGCAATGTTATATCTATACAGACCATAAAAGTTTGAAATATTTACCTTCATAAAAGGAATTCAATTTGAGACAGAGGTGATGGCTCGAATTAATCAAAGACTACAATTGTATCATTAATTATCAGCTAGGTAAGGCCAATGCGGTAGCTGACACTCTGAGTAGAAAAACTCTGACAGGTAAATGATAAAACTTAAATTTATTAAGTGAACAAGATTCAAAAAAATGAAATAATAAGTTCTTTATATATTATTTTGGTAGAATTGCGGTTTCAACCCACATTGATTCAACAAGTAAAAGACAATCAGAAGCAGGACATGAAATTAAAAGAAATCTTTGAAATGGTGAAAAAGGGCGAAAAACCAGAATTTACTATTAAAGCAAATGGGAGTTTAAGGAAAAAGGGCAGGTTATGTGTACCAAACATACCAGAATTGAAACAAGATATTTTGAAGGAGGCTCACAATGTTATTTATGCAATGCATCTGGGAAGCAACAAAATGTACCATGATTTGAAGGCGTATTACTGGTGGCCAAGAATAAAAAAAGATATCACAAAGTATACTACCAGATGTTTAACTTGTCAGCAAGTGAAGGCTGAGCATGAAGTACCAAGTGGATTATTGCAATCAATTGCAATTCCAGAGTGGAAATGGGAAAGAGTTACAATGAATTTTGTTTCTGGTTTTCCTTTGACACAAAAGAGGCTTGATGCAGTGTGGGTAGTGGTGGACCGGCTCACCAAATCAACTCACTTTCTACCGATCAAGATGGATTATCCACTTAACCGTTTGGTAGAGAGCTATGTTAATGAGATAATTCGTTTACATGGTGTGCCAATTTCAATCATTTCAAATCGAGACTCAAGGTTCACTTCACAATTTTGGAAAATTTTGCATCAAGCCATAGGTACTCGACTCAATTTCAACATAGCTTTCCACCCACAAACATATGGACAATCGGAGAGGGTCATACATATATTGGAAGATATGTTGAGGAGTTGTGTGATGGAATTTGAAGGTAGTTGAGACAAACATTTTCCATTAATAGAATTTGCCTACAATAATAGTCACCAAATCAATATCGGTATGACAAACAAATTAGCTCTACCACTAGAGCTAGACAAGATTCACAATGTATTCCATATGTCCATGTTGAGAAGATATCGATCAGATCCATCTCATATCATATCAGCAGAACCAATAGAGATACAACCAAATCTAACTTATGAAGAGGAGCCAGTGGAAATTTTAGCTCGAGAAATGAAGGACCTACGGAACAAGAAAGTACCATTGGTAAAGGTTATATGGAAAAATCATAATTCGGAAGAGGTGACTTGGGAAAACAAAGAGGTGATGAAGGCTCAGTATCCACAATTGTTCCACTATAATTAAAAGGTAAATTTCAAGGTCAAAAAATTTTTTTAAGGAGGGAAAAATTGTAATGCCCGACTATAAAAAGTCAAACTCTACCTTTTTTGTCATTATTCTTCTTCTTCCTCATCTAACCAAAGAAAACTCTCTCCTTTTTCTCTCTTGTAGCCATGACCCTTATCTCCCCCTAGTTTTTCTTTTTCTTTCTTCAATTAAAGCTAAAGTTAGATGTTAAAAGGTGGATAATGGCAAGCACATCAAGAAAGTGAAGCAAAGTGAGCATAACTAAGGAAGAGGAAGGAAGAAAAAAAGAGAAAAAAAAGAAGAAAAAATTTTAGTCATTTATAAGATCTTCAAAGGTGAGGTAAGATTTTCCATCTTCTCACTTTTCTCCTTATTTTTTCTCTGATTTTGGAGTTAGTTACCATTAAGGGTAGTAATTTAGGGTTATTATTATGTTAATGATGATTAAGAGTGGATTAGTGTGATTAGTGCTTGATTAGTATGAAAATTGTTGTTAGGCCAATGAGGTGAAAAATATTTGAACCAAAATCAAAAGGAAGTAAGGGCAAAGAAAAAGCTAGCTAGGAAGAAGAGAAAAGTGAAGAGAAGTGAATTTTTGAGGTATGTACATTTGGCAAAAATTCAATATAGAAAAATGTTGATTTTGATTTTGTGATGTTTGTGAAATTGTGTATGAAATTCTGGATATTTGATTGAGTGATGAATTAGTGATTAAATGATACCATGAATGTAAAAATAAAAATTAGAATATGAGCTTGATGCATGAAGATGGAAATTGTATGAATTTATTGAAGAGCTGGAAAATTCGTCTTATGAACAATGTCTATTTTTCTGGTTATAACATGAGTTCTCGAAATTCATTTTTAGTGATTCTTTTTGAGTTGGAAAGTTAAAACATAGGGCTTCAACTTTCATTTCAATTATTAGATCTTAATATGTCTGAAATTAGGTGAAAAATAGACTCAAAGTTTGAACTAGAAATATATCCAGCAAAATACTGGGCAGATTGGAATGAACATATCTTAGAAAAAAATTCATAACTTTTACTAACAAAATCTATTTAATGTGATTCAAGTTGGAAATTAAAGGTAAGACATGTTCCTACAATTTTTTAGATGATCACTTGTCCAAATTCCATCTAAAAATAGATAAAAAGATAGGGCAATATAAGGCAGAAATGCTACCCAAATTGAACAGCTTGTTAATATGTGTTGATTGTGGAATTTTGTCATAGAAAAATATAGTAGTTGGCTTTTCTTATAGTTGTAATGATTAAATGAGTAAGTATGAGGTGGTAAAATATTTAATGGGAATTAATTCATTTATATGAAATTTATATTAGTGTTACTTACATAATTTATGTAAATAATGATAAAGGTAACAAATATAATTAAGTCCTATAATATCTAGTCGAGAACTAGAAATTAGGATAATTTAGCATGTCAATAAAAGGGTAGAAATATAGGCCCTAGAAAATAGTGCTGAGATTTAATTTACCTTGGTACTAAGAAATAGTGCTGAGTTGAAATTACGTAGACACTAAGAAATAATGTTGAGTTCAAAATTTACGTAGGCATAAAAAATGTGCTGAGTTGTTATTGAAAATGTAGACATTAAATGCAAAGTTATAAAATAATTATGTAGGCACCGAGTATACTGCCGGAGAGCAGAACCCTGTATCCAGTGTTTGGTTCCGGTCTAAGATGTCATGGGCTATCAAATAAATAGCATAAAAAAATGTAAATTATTAAATTGATATTTCAAATTGTATATCTTGTATTGTTAAAATTTCAAGCATGCTTAATGAATGAAATGTTATAATTGATTAATTATATATTTTTGCATGATGAAAATAGTTTTAATATTTTTTTGAATATTTGACATGATTAGTAAATTAATTGTAGTTTATAAATTTTTATTTTGGAAATATTTGTATAATTATTGGCTAGTTGCCAAATGTACCACTAAGCTAGTAGCTTAGCGCATGCATTTCACGCTCAGAGAAATAGACGTAGCTATTGCATTAGAGAGACTGAAGATAAGGGTAACCCCAAGATTAGATTGCAGTAGTTTTTTTTTGTACATTTTGGAAATGGTATTGTAAAAATTAAATTTTAAGAATTTCTTTTGTTGTAAATTTGTGGCATGTAGGATTTATAAGGATTGATATTTGTAATTAATATATATTTGGTATTATTTTAAATATATTTCTAAATATTATCGTTTGATAAATGAGTTCTTTTAAATCAAAATATTTATGTAACTAGTTACACATTTAAATGATATTAAAAAAATTTATACAATAATCTGAGTTTTGTTTTGTTTTGTTTTTTTATATAAAAACAAATGAGTTTAGTAGCATTTCCATACAATATTAACGACTAGTAAGGGAAGGGAGCGCTACAGTCAGGGTTCAAGATCTTTATGCCCTCGATCAAAGTCTTATGCCAGCGACAGAAGTGGAAGAACTCCTCACGACCTTAATAACCCTTGGTGCACATGACAACTCCTCATGTGCAGGAGGTTTTTTTGTTAAACTCTCTCCTCACGTACGTGACACCTTCCTCTTGTGTGTGAGGCTCTTTGCTCTACTCAGCTCTTTTTTTTGCTTCTATGCAAACATAGAAATTAAACTATTTAAGTACCTAAACATGCTAAAAAACAATAATTAAACTTCTAAAAACATAACTAAAAACTACATTAAACAAGAACACATCATCCATTACCTAGGAACCCTAGTTCATCAAAGTTTCCCTTCACATTAGAAATGTTCCCCACTGATGCCCTTTGATTCCAAAATTAAAATACAAAATCATAACCTAAGGAATATGATTTACCAAGATTTTGAGAGAGAGAAGCATGAGAAAGCACATGTTATGAAGGCAAACCTAGAAGGAGAAAAAAAGAGTTTGAACGAAAGCCTTATACCACATGGTGTTTCCTTTAGTTTTGGTAAGGAATCAAGTTTTTCCCTTCCTATTTATAAGTTTTTTACCCTTTTATATGTCTATCCCATTTTTGGTAGAAACACATTTCTAAATGGGTTAGGTTTTAGTCCTGTCTTGAGTTTTTATGGCTAAAGACCCTCTTTTAAGCTTGTTTAAAAGTTAAAACATGTTTTAGTAAGGGGTTATGTGAGTTAGGGGTCAGCGCAAAGGATTAAAGTTAGGGTTTAGTCTTTTATGGCTTTTATGTTATGTTTATGGTTAATAGGTGTTGATATAATATGTTTATATGTGTTAAGAGTTTGAAGAGGAAGTGGTGATGCCCCCTCAAGAGATAGGCAAGCTTGATTAAAGCTTGGTTTTTGAGGCTCTATAGAAGTATGTATATATATACATTTAAATTCCAAAATAAGACATATTGTGTGTAAAAATATATGTTATTACTTAAAGAAGTGTAATTAATGCCATGATATTGCTAGAATTGAATGAGAAGAGTTATAAATGTCAATTATGCTTTAGATGAGTATTAATGATGCCTTGATTTAAGCTTTGTAACAAATGTGCCAATGAAGTATTTATAAGGCGATGGGATGACAATGACTTTGTGGTGGAAGAAGTAATGTTAAAGGGTTAGATTGTATCATAAATGCTAGAATTGGTAATTAATGATTGAAGGAGGATGTTTTGACATGTGTTTGGAATCAAGGTGC
Organism: Triadica sebifera; assembly: GCA_023653625.1. NCBI lineage: Eukaryota > Viridiplantae > Streptophyta > Magnoliopsida > Malpighiales > Euphorbiaceae > Triadica > Triadica sebifera. The sequence continues at coordinate 18,374,042 of CM042901.1, read as the reverse complement.
TCTTTTATGTTTAATAAATGTTATGACATGTTTAAGACATGAATTGTTGAGAGGAATAGGTTGTCAATGGTCAACCATTAGAGCCTTTGGATGTGCCTTGATGTAAATGCCCTGTTTTATGTTTAAAAACTATTGGAAACCCAGAATTCACGCTCGTGATGGGAGTCTCATAGTTGTGAATCATGCCTTCAGGCCAGAGTCACTCTCGTGACATTTTTTCACTCTTGTGAAAGTTATGCATTTCATGACCAATAGCATTTATAAGCATGCTCACAATTTAGTTCATAGGTGGGGATACCCGTGAATAACACTTTCATGACTGTGAACAAGTAGTTCATGCCCATGAAACCTGTTAATATGACACATATTGTTTTCCTTCAATGATGCAATGCAATGGTTATGCACATGTATACTCTATGATAAACCACATGTACGAATAACATGTTTACATGAAGTTTTACCATAAATATTACGTGGTGATGATCCATATGATTAAAAAGTGTATGCTATAAGATGAGTACATGATAAATAATATATAAAAAGGGAATTTGAACAAGTAATGCCCATTTCTCTATCCTGGGAATAGGGGCATGATGGATGGAATGCCATTAAGGAAGTTTACGACACTATAATATTATGATACATGGATTTTTTTTAAAGGATAAGATAGTATTATCATATATTACATTCAACTTATATATTTTACTCAATCAATATGTCTTAAGCTCGTAAAACGCTTTTAACTTGAGGAGCTTAGACAAGCACATATTGATATAGATAGTGGCAAGATGGCTAAAGCATGGAAAATGCCTCTATTCACACCTCATATCCTAATAATCTATGTTTAGAGTCTTAGAAAAAGTAAAGTAAAAAGAATAAAATGAATTGATTATATGATAATGTTTGACATACATGACTTGCTTTGTGGGATTAGTTTTTGGGTGATAATATTTAATGAAATGCGATTTAGTGAAAAACGGTAAAATGGAAATGATTATCTGAAACTTGTTGGGAGTCAATTTTATAACCGCAGAAAAGCTTTCATCATAATCTATGTCTTCCTCTTAGTTATATCCTTTGGCAACCAATTTGGCCTTATTTCTAGTTATTTGTCCTTCCTCATCTAATTTAGGTCTAAAGATCCATTTTACATATAATCGAGTAATCTTTAGGTGGTCTTTAAACTACATTCCAAACTTTGTTTCTTTAAAATTGGTTGAGTTAACAATCACCAAACTTTCATCATTAAAAGCCTCATCAATATTTCCTGGCTTAATTTTAGAAATAAAGGCAATATTAGAATCTAAGAGTTTAGAATGAGTACTTACCCCTTTGGTGGGATCACCAATGATTTACTTCTTTGGGTGGGTTTTTATGAATTTCCTTTCTATTGGAAGTTATTGGGTATGCATAGTTTCTTCTTATTGTTGTTTTTCTTTATCATTATGTTCTTCTTCTTTCTTAGAAGTTTCACCAATTTCCTCATGATCAAGATTGATCTTTTTTCATTTTCACCTGTGACATCATCAAAATAACTACCTTTCCTAAGATCAAATTTACTCGTTTCATCAAAATTAACATGCATAGATTCTTCTATGTTGAACCTTGAGGGGTATTTCTGTCATTTTGATGATAACAAATAAAATAGCAATAATTTATTTAACATACTTGTTTTCTAAGTTTATTGAACAGTATATGGAATATGATAGCAAGAATGGAAAATGGAAGACTAATCTTAAAAAGACAAAAAAAATGAGGAAATAATATGTTCACGCTCGTGACCTTATATGTCACGCCCGTGATGAAACTTAGCGCTAACTATCCAACATTTAAAGTTCACGACCATGAAGAATGATAGCAACCATGAATGATCATATCAGTCACGCCCATGAAAGAAAGTCACGCCCATGAAAAGACATGACAAATTCTTCCAGAGAGCTTCACGGCCAGAGTCACCACTTAGACCACGGCTAGAAAGGTTGTTCACGCCCGTGAAGATATAATGTCACACCCATGATCAAACACTTCAAATCCTTCCAGAATGCTTCACAGCCAAATTCACCACTCAAGTCACGACTTGGAAGAACAGTCACGACCGTGACAACCATAATCACGACCGTAAAAGAGGAAAGAGAAACATGTCAGACACAAAAATAAGAGTTGGTGCAACGGCTATTTCAGCATCAAATGCAATCAAACGACTATAATTCTCCATGGAAGTATAAATGCAAGTCATTTATGAATCCAGAACAAGAGAATAGCTAATACTTCAAATCAAAATCTTGTTGTAAGCCATTTGTGCATTTAATACTTTCAAAACAAACATTTATTCTCTGTGAAAATCTTTTTGCTCATCATTCTCTGAGCATTAAAGATTTGTAAGTGTTTCTCTATGTAATCATCTACTCAAGTGAGTTTAGATATTTTGGGGTTAAGAGTAGAACACTTGTAAGAGTTATTTGTGTGAGCCTTTAAAACACAAGGAATTGGTTATTTGTGTGAGCCATTAAAACACAAGAGATTTCTGGGTTAGGTGTGATCCATTGTTAGAAACACCATAGTTGAGAGTGAGCTTGTAAAACTCCATTGTAACGCTTAGAGTGTTAGTGAAACTTCCAATTGAGATTGGGGAGAGGTGTAGGGTTTGTTAACACCCGAACCTCTATAAAATTTTTTGTGTCTTATCTTTCTATCCCTACTCATCTTAACTTTTTTTTCCACACTTAAAAGTTAAAATTTTAATATCCAATTCAACCCCCCTTCTTGGTTCAATATCTGGGCAACATTCCACAACTAATATTTTTTTTATGGAGAACCTTATATGCTTTGCTAGATGCAGAATATGCTAAAAATATAACTTAATCAGATTTTGAAGCAAAATTTTCAAGGTTGTCATTAGTGTTTAATATAAAGCATTTGCATCCAAATACTCTAAGGTGTGATCATTTGGATTTTCTTCCATTCCAGAGCTCATGAAGAGGTTTTATCTAAAATAGAACTTTTGAAAACTCGGTTTGAAATATAACAAGCAATATTAGTAGCTTCTGCCCATAAATAGGTTGGAAAATTATATTAATTAAACATTGTTCTAGTCATTTCAATTAAAGTTCTATTTTTTTTCTACAATCCCATTTGTTAAGATGTTGTAGGAGTTGAAAATTTATGTAAAATATTGTTTTCCAAACAAAAATTTTTAAGAGTTCTTTTTAAAATTCCATACCATGATCACTTCTAATATTTGTAATATAATATCATTTTCCATTTTGAATTTTCTTAGCAGAGATTTTGAAAGAAATAAAAGCTTCATTCTTATGAGCTAAGAACATTATCCATGTAAACTTTGAGTAATCATTAACAATTACAGATGCATAGTATTTACCTCATAAACTAGCAGTTCTATTTGGACCAAATAAATCCATATGCAAAAGTTGTAAAGGTCTAGAAGTACTTATAATGTCCTTTGAATTTAGATGTCTTATGTTGTTTTCCCACTTTGACACAATTCACATGTTGTGTTTTTTATGAATCTTACTCTTGGTAGTCCATATAATAGCTCATTTATGCTCAGGCTTTGAATTAATTCAATCCTTGCATGTCCAAGCCTTTTATGTCATAGCTAAGATTCATTGCTAATAGATATAAGACACTTAGAGGCAATGTTAGATAACTTATGTAAATAAATTATATTAGTATTGTCATCTCATTTTCCTTTAAAAATATCATGGCCATTAGACATCCATTAGAATTAAAGGTGACTTGGTTTCCATTATCACATAATTGTCTAACATGTAAAAGATTATGCTTTAAACCATCAATAAGCAATACAACCTCAATTAAAGAAATACCAATTAATCTAATTGAACCAATGCCAATTACCTTACCCTTAGCATTGTTTCCAAAGGTAACCTTACCACCATCAATTTGTTTGATTTTGGTGAATATGTTTTTATTACCAGTCTTATGTCTAGAGCATCCATAATCAACATGTTATACATTTTCATTTGTTATGGATTTTAGACATATTAGTAAGAAAATAAATTACATTTTATTTTTAGCTATCCAAACATACTTGGGTCCTTATGGGTTAGCTTTTTAAGGTTTCCAATGTTCCTTCCTTACCAGACAATACAAATTAATATGATCATATTCCATCCAATAATGACATAATTTACTTTTAAGAAGTTCATTCCAATTGCATGAGATTTAGGTCTCATTACTTTTAAGGGCTCATGATGTATACAAGAACATGCATGTGCAGTGTATGAATTCCTAGGTACATACCTTTTATATATAAAAGTGTGATTGACATTTTAAGGTCTACATCTTGAGTCATATGACCTTCCAATATTCTTTCTTTGAATAGGAGGTTATGCGAGTGCCTTGTATTTAACTTTTGAAGCTATTAGCTCAATAGAAGAGGTTTGAGGTGTACTAGATCTTATGAATACAACATTAGATGCAGATGATGTTGATACTCTATTAAAACCTAGTTTATGCTTACTAAAAGAGGTCTTTGTGAGACAATAAAAATATCTATGTTTTTCTTCCCTTTGTGAAATTTTGAAATAGAATTTCAAAGTTCCCTAACTTCATTTTTCAAAATATTATTTTCTTTAAGTAAAAACTTAGTTGAGGTTTTCGAAGAAAATTCATCTAATAATTTTTTAAGAGTATCCTTAGAGATTTTAAGTTCAAAGCTTTCTTTTTATAAAACTTCTAAATCTATTTTAACTTAGAATTATCATATTTATCAAATTTAATTTAATTTATATATTTTTCTAATTCAAGGTTCAAAACTGTTATAATACTAAGCTCATCATCATTATCAACATTATCAAAATCATCACAAGAGTGAAAATAAGAGGGATTTACATCTTGTCTGTGAAGTGATCCTCTAAAGCCAAGAAGTACAGGTTGGCCACCTCTTTTGTTGTCCTAATTTTCACTTGAGGAACTATCATCATTCCCTGTGGCTTTGTGACTTTTGTCCCCATCTTCCTTACAGGATTCTTTTTATGCTTCTTGAGCTTTGGACAATCTGGTTTTACATGCCCATTTTTTCCACAATCATAGCACTTTACCACATCTTTGTTCTTTTGTGATGAGCCATTTGAAAAGTATTTTGAAACTTTTTGCTTGTAGTTTTGGGAGTTACCAAACTTCTAATCAATCTTTTTTTTTATTCTTCTTAAAGACGTGGCAATATCCTCATTTTCATCTACACTCTTCTTTTCATCATTTTGAGTTACTTTTAGAGAATTTGGATCTTCTTAGATTTTACTTGCTTGGATCCTTCATGATAATTCTCCAATGTCTTCCATGTGTTATACACGATGAGATCGTAGAGCCCTCTCGCCTAACCAGGATTAATCCAACTTAACGAGCGGGTGTTATATAAACTAATGTGTGGAAAACTTGTGAAATTTTAAAACTTTTCTTTTCTTTGGAAAACCCTTTTTCATAGCTACTTCCTTTGCATATGAAACTATATTATAACATCTCTTATATATAATTATCCATGGAGAAATCTTTTGATCCAAAAGAAAACATATATATATATATATATATATATATATATATATATATATATATATAACATGTTTGGGGCTCAGAAGGCCTAATTTTTACAAAAAAATACACGCCTTCACAAATGCTACATATATCTTAAAATACAAGACATGTATGCAGGTAAACAATCCAAATCCTTGTTCCATATACAAAATACAAAAGTATGACATATGATATCATCGACCTGCACCGAGTCTGCATTATTTTCTCTAATGCTAAGCTGACTTCTCTAGATCAACTTCAGATCTATCTATAAGGCTCTGACCTTAGTGATAAAAATTCACTAAAACCTTAGCTACTGAAAGCTTAGTGATAAACATTTAGCATACAATCATACATAAATAAATTCATGGCAATATATAAAACAACATGGCATGCCAGTGAATTCTTAATATCTTGAAGATACTGTCACATCCGCGATTTAGACCATGGTTGTATACCTGTACTGCGGTCATATATACTGTAGTAAAGAAGAGTACCGATTAGAGTCTAAATACGGATAAATAAATATAAAAAAATTATATTAATATGATAATATAAATATGAAGGTCAGACATTTGGGTTTTCGTTTGGTAATGAAAATATAATTTAAGCAAACCGAAATATGAAAAATATTATTTTAAGGTCATATGTGGAATTATAAGGTGAGATTTTAAGGTTAAGGGCTTGAATTGCGGAAATATGATCCTCAGTACAGATTTACAGCCTGATTTTTTCGATCAGGAGTTAGAGAGATGTGTTACGATCGCAATGGGGTCGATGTGATTGAAATTGAATTTTAAGATTTTTAAAACTGATAAATTAGAAATTAGACGGCGGATGAATTTGTACTAGTCAAATTAATAAAAAATAATAAAATCATAAAAACGTGATTCTCGCACCAGATGTCGTTTTGCAATATCGAAAAGACTGTTTTGAAGAGAAAATTATTTTATAATTTTTGGTATATTTAATTTGGTGGAATTAAGTTGTATGGATGTTGAAATTTGGAGAATTAATTTAATTATGAATTAAAATGAAGGAAAATTTGTGATTGGTAGAAAATTTGTTCAAGTCAAAATTAATTAAATTTTGATTGGGTTATGTGCCAATATTAGGGGATAATTAATTGTGCTATTAGCCAATGAGGGGATTGATTAAGGAATTAATTAAGATTAATTAAGTTAATTGAGGTATAAATAGGAAGTTATTTAGAATTCTCTACAAAAAGAACAAATCTTCATCTTCTTCATTTTTCTCCACTATGGCCGAACATCTAAAAGCTCTAATCCCTTGATTCCTTCAATTTTTGTTCTCTAAATCATATTTATTCAACAATCAAAAGGATTAAGGTAGTATTGGTGTGAAGAAAAAGATTAAAAGGGGGAAGTTTTGGCAAAAAGAAAATCAAAACTTAGCTTAATACTCATTTAAAGAAGGTGATAATTTTATTCCTTTCTCCATTTAATTTTTTTGGTTTGATTATTGTCATATTTATTCTTTTGAGTTTTGGCGTGATATTGTTTGGATTTGGTTAATGGAAAGTTAGGGTTTATGGAAAAAATATTAAACAATTATATAAAAATAGAAAATAAAAAGTACAAGGCTTAAGGATGATGGATATAGTGAAGAATTGATAAAAATAATTTTTAGGAATTTTTGTGGAATTTTTAGAGAATTTCTATAACTATGGTTAAATTTAAAAAATATATATATATATATATATATATATATAGGAAGGATTTTGCCTTAAATTGAAGATAATGGAGTTGATTGGAGTGTTTAAAAGTGAAAAATAACTTTTGGAATAGAAGAAATATTTAATAGAATTTTCGGTGAATATTATTTTAGATTATTAGCCTATTATGGAAAACTTGATTGGGAGTTATTGAATATTATTTTGGTGAAATTGATGATGGAAAATGAAAGAAAATGATTAGAGAAATTTATTTGGAATTTTTAGAGTAATTATTGAATTAATGAGAATTTTTGAGTTGGAAATAGAATTAGAGGAATATTAGAGAAAAATGGTTTTGGAGGAAAAATAAAGAAAAATAATATTTAAAATTTTTGAATGCACGGGAAAGCATGTTGATGACCAAAACCGTGATTTATGCGTTAAACACATATAATGAAGAAAATTTTAATTATAGGATCTCGAGATACATGAGAGCGGAGAATTGTCGAAAAATTTAAATCTTGTTAGATTTTATATCGTATGAGGTTATGTAGCTAGTTTAAATTGTCTTTGAGTTTTGGTGTGATATTGTTTGGATTTGGTTAATGGAAAGTTAGGGTTTATGGCAAAAATATTAAACAATTATATAAAAATAGGAAATAAAAAGTACAAGGCTTAAGGATGATGGATATAGTGAAGAATTGATAAAAGGAATTTTTAGAGAATTTCCATAACTATGGTTAAATTTAAAATATATATATATATATATATATATATATATATATATATATATATATATATATATTGGAAGGATTTTTCCTTAAATTGAAGATAATGGAGTTGATTGGAGTGTTTAAAAGTGAAAAATAACTTTTGGAATAGAAGAAATATTTAATAGAATTTTCGGTGAATATTATTTTAGATTATTAGCCTATCATGGAAAACTTGATTGGGAGTTATTGAATATTATTTTGGTGAAATTGATGATGGGAAATGAAAGAAAATGAATTAAAATGATTAGAGAAATTTATTTGGAATTTTTAGAGTAATTATTGAATTAATGATAATTTTTGAGTTGGAAATAGAATTAGAGGAATATTAGAGAAAAATGGTTTTGGAGGAAAAATAAAGAAAATAAAATATTATAAAGAAAAATAATATTCAAAATTTTTGAACGCACGGGAAAGCATGTTGATGACCAAAACCATGATTTATGCGTTAAACACATATAATGAAGAAAATTTTAATTATAGGATCTCGAGATACATGAGAGCGGAGAATTGTCGAAAAATTTAAATCTTATTAGATTTTATATCGTATGAGGTTCTGTAGCTAGTTTAAATTGTCTATTTTTAGGTGCGAGGTAGGTGCCATCTTGATATAAAGGGAAAGAGCCGACAGATACTGACAAAATATAAAGAGGTTAGTGGAATTGTCTGTATAATTAGCTATATATATATATATATATATATATATATATATATATATATATATATATATATATATAAGTAATTAAAGAAAATCGACAAACTATGAAGTAATAAGGAAATTTTTAGATTCAAATGATTTATAATATTACATAAAATATATTTTATATGAAAATTTTGAGTTTTTACAATTATTGAGTTTGAAATATTTTATTTGTATTTCAGAAAATTTAAAAATTAAATATACTTTATGATACTATTTATTTTGACATGAAAATAATATTTACCGATTTTATGGAAAATGATTGAGAAATTAGCAACAAAGTATTTTTGCAGAAATTATTCTTATACTTTGAAATGCAAAAATGAATTGAATTATGAATATAAGAAAATTTTCCCACATGTTAGCCTAGATGTGAATTAGGGTATTGTTGGCATGCCAATATGGTATAAATTACGGTCTTGTGCATTTCTGTGGACCAATCAAATTTTGTGATCTTGTGCATTTCTGTGGGTTGTGTAATATTATATTTGGATCCTGTGCATTTTTGTGGATCCTAAGTTGATATGTGATATGATACCCTTTTAATTCCCTAGGAGTAAGTTTAGGATGTTATAATATGTGAGTATATTAAAAAGATATTATTAAGAAATTAGAGATATATTAAATTATGAATCAAATGGATTATAGAAATATTATATTATTACCTTTACAAAAAGATATTTAAATTTTGAATTGGTTTCACTTAAAATTTATGTTTTATCTTAATAGCTGTTATTATAAGGATTTTGCATCACTAAGTTATATACTCAGTGCGAGAGTTTGTTTTCTCTCGTGTAGGTTACAAGAATAACTGATAGTATTTGGACTTGTAGATAAGAGACGCTGATTGGTGGACCCGTATGACGGAGCCTAGCAGTAGCAACGGTTGTAACACCCCCTTACCCCACTTCCGTGCAGCAAGGTAGTGAGTATTACCCATCAAACTGTTTTATAAAATTAATGAAATGCAATATAATTTTTTTTTATGAAAATATTGCAAATACCCAAAATAATTTTTTTTACAACCACAAATATTTAAAATTCTATTTATTTATAAAATACATTGATTTACATTGAAACCATGTTTCTTACATTATAATTCATATCTATAATACACACTCGATAAAATAAAAATGAATATCAAAATAAATCCAGAGTTTTTAGCTGCTTCCTTCCGGGTACCCTTCTTCTTCTGACAATTCTACTATTTATGGCTACCCTTTTAAAACCTGCGTGAAAGGAAATCACTCGCACTAAGTTACTAGCTTAGTGGTGCTTCAATGATAAAAATTTTATATACATATATATTTTCTTACATATTAATTAATCATTTTATAAATAAGGCTTAAAATATGAAAATTATATAAAAACAAATAAATTTCATCAAATATTCAACATTTAAAAATTTTAATTCATATAAAATTTATCAAAATGACATACTTAAATATTATTATTTTTTATTTTTATTTTTATTTTTTTTATGCCCATAACACTTATAATCGAACTACTAACATGAATAACGGGGTTGTCATTACCAGCTTTTATAATATTGCGCTGAACACTTTTATAATAATGTCATAATCGGCTTAATAATTTTGTCATTTTCAGCTTAATACTTTTGCGCCGAACGCATTTATAAATTTATTATTACCGACCTTTGTATTTGGCATCGAGTGCCTTATATCACCTGATTGACATGTCAAACTATTCTCTATTCTACTTCTAGACTAGGTGTATTTGGACTTAACTATTTTTATATTAATTCACAATATTTTCAAAAATGACAATATTATTCAATTATCATAATTATGCTTATTTATTTTTGTTATTTATTCCTATTTTTATTGCACTAAAATCTCACACATAAATAATTTGTTAAATATTTATAATTGTCATTAAAGTAAATATTCACATTAATTGTTACATATAATTATCATAACACATGCAAAAGTCCAATATTTCATATTTTTACCTATGACAGATTTTGGACCTGTTTTTGGGCTTCATTTTTAGCCTATTTATAATTCGAATTGGAAGTTTTGGTCTTATAACAATTTTTAGATTATTGTCTTAGCTTTCATATGCAATAAAAATTACTCAAGTCCCAGTTTTTTTTATCAAAAGTTATAATCAATTGAACACTGCATCATCACAGAAGACAGATTTTAGGTTTGAACTTCATAGATTTTTCTGGGCAAATTCAGACATAATTAGATTTTATGATCTAAATAAAAATTAAATCTCTGTCTTAGCTTTCATTTCCAATAAATAACATACAAAACGGAATTCCAAAACTCAAGTTATAATCAAAATAGTCAAGACTGTTCTAGAATCCCTACAGCAGGGTCATCAATTAGCATCAATCCACTTTTCAACCACATTCATCATTTGCATTCATTTTGATACTAAAATTTTCAAATTTTAAATAAATTCATATGTCTCAATTATTTTACACCATTTGATCTCATTGCCATATAAAATATCAAAAGCCACAACAAATCACATAACATATAAAAAACACAATCATATCAAACCTTAACACATAATTCCATACATATTAATGTGTAAAATTTTTATTAATGAAGCACATACCTAATCAGCCTTGGATCTTCCCTTAATCCTTATTTTTCTCCCCTTATTAGCTAGCTTTCTCCTTGCCTTTGTCACCCTCTTGAGGGCCTCTCACTTGTTCATTTGATTTTCCTACACAACCATACCATATCTCAATTCCAATATCCCTTTTCAAAGCTTTTCATGTCTACATAATCTTCTAATGCTCCTAATATGTTTTATACCTTAATTGAGCTAAAATGTACTAAGGTTAAACTTCCTTCTTCATAGGTCATGGCTGCCTAAAAACCATATCCTAGTTCCCAATTCATTTTCTTCAATTCAACACTCAAATCATACTTAATCTATTACCAATTGTAGTATTTCTATGTTGATTTCAATTTTTTCCAAATTTCTCTAATTATGGCAGCCCTTCATTCATCCATTAACATCATATTTCTCTAGTTTTTAAGTGATACAATAATTAATTAACATCAATTATCATCAATTCAAAGCTTAACTACAACTTTCCTCAACTAATCACAAACTTAAATTTCTACTTCCAATCTTGCAACATAAGCTCAACCTACCAAACCTAATCACATCTATCATCATTATGGGTCTCAAATAGAAGGACAAAGGTTGAATTTAAGAAGAAAAAACTCACCTTAAGATCTTTCCAATGCTGGCCGAATTTCTCCTCATTTTTTCTCTTTTATTTCTCTTCTTTCTTCTTCCTTTCTTGTTTCTTTACTCTACTTTTGGCAAGAACTTTTTAATTTTCTTGATTTTTCCTTTCTAAAAACTCATTTTTTTCCTCTCTTTTTCAAGTTGTGGCTGAAACAAAAATGGAGATTTTGGGGCTATGGTGGGACAACAAAGAGAGGAGAGAAGATGAGGGAAGTTGGTTTTTAATTGGTGGAGAAAATGAAGATATTTATCTTTTTTTTTAAAAGGTGAGTATTTGGTGGTTCCATGACTACATTAAGCTCTTCATCCATTGGTCCAAAATAAAAATTAATTTTGATAAAATTTTAAACTTTAAGAAATTCCTTATTTGTCACATTTTCCTCCATATTCACATTTTTTCCCCAACAATTGCCATAATACCGATTTTGTTCATAGGCAATTTTATTTTTTTTCTAATTCTAGCACTAATATTTTTAATTCCCAATTAATAATATTCTTAATTATTTTTCCTTACTATTAGTTTTTTTATGGATTTCAATTTAGACTCCGATTGAACTTGCATGCCTCACTACGGTCACGCGCAATTGGGGCCTAAATCACTGAATGTTACAACGGTAGCTACCCCGAGCGAGTTGGTCTTCTTATTGTATTTTGATATATATACAAGCTTCTAAAATTTTATTATAGCATGTATATACATATGACAAAAAAAAAGGTTGTAATTAGGGTGGGTATGCATAATATTGTATTTTATATATTTTAAATTTTTTATATTAGATATGTTTAAAATTAAAGGAATATTTTTGAAAAGATTTTTATTTCCTGCAGTACTTCTTATCTATCAGTATACGGATGAGTGTACGAAAGGGTAAGGGGTGTTACAGATACTTACCTAATGGGATGAGTTAACTCATTAAGTGTTGAACTATACGAAAAAAAATATATGATTCCTTTTTAATAGAATATAACATATTAGATGTGTATTCTTATATACTCATATTTTTGAACCTCTTTTTCAATTCATTATGTTCTTAAATCACTTTGATATTCTTAAATGACTTTGATATGATTTCTCAACAACTTTCCATATGGACTATTCTGATATAGATTGTGAATAGGGGCGCTCTCCAAGCTTAAGCTACCCTGCCACTATTTATAATCATGTGTGCCAGTCGATGTGTTTAAGTTAATGACACTTATAGAGCTTAAGCCACATTGACGAGTATAAACATATATGTCAATCAAGACATCTCAGTCAATGGTGCTCCTAGAGCTTAAGCCATATTGACAAGTATAAAATTATTATATCATAATCACTACGGTATCGTATCCCCTTAATGGCATGCCACCTATCTACTTCTAGTCCTAGTATCGAGCATGAGTTTTCCTTGTTCATATTATCTTATTATACTTCAATATGACATTTACATCTTATAACATATTTACTTTGTTCATGTGGAAACTCATCACGAAACATTCATGAACAAATATTTATAAAAGCATATTTTAACATATCATCATAAAGGCATGTGCATAACCATTGCATTATAACTATTAAACATACAACATATATCACTTAAACTAGTCTTCATGGGTGTGAACTATGCGTTCACGACATGAAATCTCATTCATAAGTAACCTTACTCATGAACCAAATCGTGAATTTGGTCGTGAAAGATTCTATTCATTTTGTGTACATTATTCACGAGCATGAAGAAATAGTCACAGGTGTGATCTTGCTCATGGGGTGAGATTTAGGGTCGTGAACACTTAGTCACGGGCATGAATCTGGATTTTCTAGTAGTTAACAACATTAAAGACAAGCATTCTTTACAAGTTACATGCAAAGTTCTAAGGATTATCCCCTGACAACTTTTTTTTTTATCAACATTCTCATCACATCATGCATTAAAAAAATCTTAATGCATCATTTAATCCCCTTAGAACATATCTCAACAAAAATTACCCTATCAACTCATTTAATGTCAATTTATGCATTTATGGTTTAATAACCTCTTTTATAACTGCAACAATATTTCCTCTTACCTTTCCATCATCATAACTTGGCATTCCATTTAAAAAACATATGGCACACTTATAACAAGGTCATTTCAAGCATTTCCATTCATGTATGATATTCTCATGTCATTCATTGCATCACTTACTTTCATATGAACAATCAACTAGCATTTAAGGCATTCAAAGAATTTAAAACATACAACATGCCAAAATTGGAATTTAAATGCATATATGTACATACATCTAATGGAACCTCAAAAACCAAGCTTCTCTCAAACTTGTTTATCCTTTTGGTGGATTTCACCACCTCTTTTTTCAACTCCTATCATATATAACATGTATCCATCAACTTCTATGAATAAAAAACTTAGCCTTTAAAATCTTTAAAGCTCAAACCTTAACCTGAACCCTCTTATATAACTTTCATCTCATAAAATCTCTTACTAAAGCATATAATAACCTTAATCAAGCTTAAAGATGATTCTATAAACATAAAAACTCATGTTCAACCGAAACCCTAATCCATATGGGAATGAGTCTCTAACAAAACAGGTTATATATAGAAAAAGACTATGAAAACTTATGAAGAAGAAAGAGAAATATGATTCCTTACCAAGATCGAAGGAAACACTACTGGGAAGAACGATTCAACTCCACTCTTCCTCTTATGGGTTGGGCTCTTCAAGAACACCTCTTCTTTATATTCCTCTCTCACAAGAACTTGTTTAAACTTTGATATTTTGTGTTGGTTTGATGTTTAAGGTCTAGGAATCAAAGAGAACACAAGACTTGGTCTCTAATAGGAAGAACATTCAAGTTCTAGAATTTACTTTTCGGTTTAGTTCATGAGAGCAAGAGAGAACAACTGTTGGGATTTTATATCTGACGATGTTGATAGGCATTACAAACCACTGTCATGGCCATGTCTCAACTTAAATCCATAATTCCATCTCATGATGATTCACAGTCATGAAAGCATTGTCACGAGTGTGAACAATGAGATATTTTATTTTCTTATTTATTTTTAACTCTCTCTATATACTTTAACTCTTAAACACATACTTAACTTTCTTTAATCCCTCTTATTTATTAGGCCCTAATTACGAGCATTACATTTCCCCCCCTTGAAATTACTTATGGTACTGTGTTAAAGTAGTTGGGATATTGTGCTTTCATCACCTTTTCGCTTCATATAGCCTCTTCTATTGCACGATTCCTCCATATGACTTTGACTAACGATACTTGCTTATTTCTGAGCTGTTTGATTTCACAAGTCAATATCTCAATTGACTCTTCCTCATATGTAAGGTTTGGTCTTACCTCTATTTTTTCGGTTGTGATGACATGTGAAGAATCTTACCTATACCTCCTCAACATGGATATATGAAAGACATTGTAAATCTTACTTAATTTTGGTGGTAAAGAAAGTACGTAGGCAATTAGCCCAATCTATTTTAAGATATCATATGGTTCAATGAATCTAAGGCTCAACTTATCCTTTTTCCATAGAGAAAATTTAAGATACACTTTATCTCCCACTTCATATTCTATATCTATTCTCTTGAGATATGTGTAAATTTTTTGTCTATTTAAAGCTACCTTTAGCCTTTCTCATATAATCTTCACTTTCTTCTCTGTCTCTTGCACCAGCTCTAGCCCTACTAATTTCTGCTCACTGAGCTATATCCAACATAACAGTGTTCGACACTTCCTATTGTATAATGCCTTATAAGGAGTCATCTGGATGTTCAACTAATAGCTATTGTTGTAGGCAAACTCTATTAATGGTTGATATTTCTCCCAACTACCTTTAAACTCGATCACAGAACTTCTCATCATGTCTTTCAGAATCTGTATAACCCTTTCCAATTGACCATTTGTTTGTGGGTGAAAATTCGTACTAAAGTTGAACTTGGTACCCAAAGCTCCTTGTAAACTTCCCAAAAACTGAGATGTGAATCTTGGATCTCTATCCGATATGATGGAGATTAGAACTCTATGTAACCATACTATCTCATTCACATATAGCTCTGCTAGCTTGTTCAAGAAATAATATCTTCTGATAGGTAAAAAGTGCACTAACTTTATTAACCTATCCACTATGACCCAATGATGTCGAACTTTTTCGGCATTAGAGGTAATCCAACCATAAAATCCATCATGATTCATTGCCATTTCCGTTCCGATATTGTAATCGGCTGCATCAAACCTGAAGGTACCTGATGTTTTACCTTGACTTACAGACATGTCAGGTATCTTGTTATGAACTATGTGGTATCCTTTTTCATAGTTGCATATCGATACCTTTCTTTTAGATCATGGTACATCTTATTACTTCCTAAATGCATCTCAAATCTAGTTTCATGCCCTACCTTTAAGATCTTTTGTCTTAGCTCTGTAACATTAGGCACATATAAACGACATTGGTAGAACAAACTATCATTTGATTCAACTATGTATTCAGGTCTCTCCCCTAGAGACCAACTCAGTGACCTGAACTAGCTTGCTATCTTGCCTCTGTGCATCTCTGATTTCTTAGTTAATCGTTGGTCGTATATGCAACTCTACTATGGTCTTTCTACTAATGGCGTTAGCCATAACATTAGCCTTGCCTGGATGATAGTTGATGACACAATTATAGTCTTGATCAACTTTAACCACCGCTTCTATTTTAAATTGAGTTCCTTCTATGTATACTTTAAGTTCTTCTGATTGGTGTAGATAAAAAAAAATTTCCCCATAGAAGTAGTGATGCCATATCTTTAGAGCAAACACAATGGTTGCCAACTTTGGATTATGTGTGGGGTAATTCTTCTTATGTAGCTTCAATTGGCTAGAGGCATAAGCAACCACTCTTCCTTCTTGTATCAAGACACACCCCAAACCATTGTGAAAAGCCTTATTGTAGATGATATACTTCTTATCGAGAACTAGCTGTGTAAGAATTGGAGCTTTTGTCAACATACTCTTGAGCTTGTTGAAACTAGCTTGGCACTTGTCATTCTACTAGAACTTCATATCTTTTCTCAAAAGCCTGGTCATAAGAGAAACAATCAACCAAAAATCTTTCACAAACCTCTTGTAGTAGCTGCCAAACTAAGAAAACTTCTGATTTTGATCACATTACAGAGAGGCTTCCAATTCAAGATTGCCTCAACCTTGCTGGACTCAATTCTAATGCCCTCTGCTAACACAATGTGTCCAAGAAAAGCTACTTCATCAAGCCAAAACTCACATTTGGGGAGCTTAGCATACAACTTATGATCCTTGAGGATTTGCAACATTGTTCTCAAATGCTGATTATGCTTTGCTTGATTTTGAGAATACACCAAGATGTTGTCGATGAAAACAACTACGAACTAGTCTAAGTATGGCCTGAAGATCTGATTCATTAAGTCCATAAAAGCTACTAGAGCATTGCTCAAACCTAATGGCATAACCAAAAACTCTTAGTGACCATATCTAGTTCTGAAAGCAGTTTTGACTATATCCTCCTCCTTTATCTTCAACTGGTGATAACCCAACCTCAAATCAATCTTGGAGAACACTCCTGCACCATTTAACTAATCAAAGAGATCATCAATCTATGGTAACGAATATCGGTTCTTAATAATCACCTTGTTTACGTACTGTAGTCTATGCACAACCTTATAGACATATCTTTTTTCTTTACAAACAAAACTGGTGAACCTTCAGTAGATACACTCAGCCTGATAAAATTCTTATCTAATAACTCTTGCAACTAAGCTTTCAACTCTTTCATTTCTAAAGGTGACATTTTATAAGGTGCTATAGATATCAGTGTTGTGCCTAGTGTGAGCTCTATAGAGAACTCAACATCCCTATTTGATGGTAATCCTGGTAGATCGTTAGGAAAGATATCTGGAAACTCCCTCACTGTAAGGATATTCGGAAGATCTAGAACTCTTCTTTTGGTGTCAACCACGTGAGCCAAATAAGCCTTACATCCTTTTTGAAACATCTTTTGTGCCTTCATCATGGAAAGCATCTGTTGAGGCTGCGGAAACCTCTTACCTTCTACTACCACTTTTTCTTATTCTTGAGTCTTAAGAACAACTGTCTTAGACTAATAATCCATAACTACCTCATGCTATGAGAGCCAATCCATACCTAATATGGCTTTGTACTTATGAAATGATAACTCTATAAGATCTGCGGGAAACTCTTTCCTATGCACAACTAAAGAGCAACTTTTGTGGCCTAAAGGGTTTGTGGCCTCAATCTCGAACACTAGCTTCTCTATTATCATACTATGTTGATTGGGCATGCTCATTCATGCATAAGAATGTGTAGAGCCTGGGTCTATCAAAACACATAAATCTAAGTCGTGTAAAGAAAACATACACACTATGATGTATATGGCTCCCTAGTACTCACAAACCTTCATCGTATATGCCCTAGCCAGAGCTCTACTAGGTCCTGACTTGTTCACTATCTCTAAAACAGCATGGCTAGGTCTTACAAGACCTCCTTGTGTCTGGTTCCTATTTTGAAATGGTGCTAATACTGCTGTCTATGTGGGTGTAGCATTTGCCAATAAAGGGCAATCCCTTCTCATGTGATCTAGGGCTCCACACCTAAAGCAAGCCCCTATATTCACCCAACACTCTCCCATGTGATTCCTTTGATATGTCCCATATAAGGTAGTAAAATCCTTAATTGTATGAGTGGTAGTAGTGGCTAATTTAGTCTTAGAGGGTGGTCCCCTCTTAAAAGAACTAGGCTAAGTGTGACTATATCCTCTGCTTTGTCCCCTACATTGGAACTGTCCTCAAAAGAATTAGCCTCTCTTGCCGATAGTCTATGCCACACTAACTATAAGTCTTCTAAAGCGTTCTCCTCTGCTCTTTTTTTCTACTCTTCTCTATATTGTTAATGGCAGACACAAGTATTAGGAAGTCCTTAAATGTAGAGAAATGACATGATATCCTATGTCATCATTTAACTTGTGTTTAAGACATCAGCACTTATTATTCTCGTCCACCAAGAGATTGGTAGCATATGGGCTTAATCGTGTGAACTCTTTTGCATATTCCAAAACTATCATGTTTCTCTGCCGTAGACTCATGAATTCCCTTCTTTTCTCATCTATGTTGACTCGGGGTACATATTCTTTCTTGAACTTTGCAACAAAGTATTCCCAAGCCAAATGTTGTGGGGTCTGAGGCCTTTTTCAAAACCGTTATCCACCACTCATATGCATGTTCTTAAAGCAATGATACTGCATGTATGGCCTTATGCTCCTTAACACACTCTAACTCCTCGAAGACCCTCTTGATCTTTTCTAACCAAAACTTGTTAGCGGTGGGATCATCCTTACCTCTACCATGAAAATTAGGGGATCTATACTTTTGAAGTCTATCTATCTTCATCATTGGTGCCTTTAGTGGTGGTGGTGGAACTAGCTTAGACGGTGCCTATCATATGACCTATGGTATGACCTATGCCAACTGCTACAAAATACCGACCATTTACTACCTAATTGATATAGCACCTAGATCTGCTTGTCCAATAAGTGGTTATTGAGGAACTATGACAACATCTAGACCTCAATACTCGAAGCACTAGGCTAATTAATAGCCCCTGGGATCAAGAAAATTGTTGCTCTCAGCAATATCATATGCTTCGAGCTCCATTTATACCTTATATTCCAATAGAAAGCCTATATCAGAGATATATGAGATGTACTATGCATACATGATAACCCTTAACCCATTTAGGTTCGAACATGCCTAAACCTAAGCCCTTATACCAATTAAATGTAGCACCCTCTCACCTAACTAGGATTAACCCCACTAAATGAAAGAATGCTATGTAAACTCATGTATGGAAAATCTGTGAAATTTTAAATCTTTTCTTTTCTTTGGAAAACCCTTTTTCATAAACACTTCCTTTGCATATGAAACCATATTACAACATCTCTTATATATAATCATCCATGGAGAAATCTTTTGATCCAAAAGAAAGCATCATAATATATATAAAAAAGAAATAACATGCTTGGGGCTCAAAAGGCCCAATGTTTACAAAAATAAATGCCTTTACAAAAGCTACTTTATCTCAAAATACAAGACATGTATGTAGGTAAACAACCCAAATCTCTATGTCATGTATAAAATACAAAAGTATGACATATGATATCACCGACCCATATTGGGTCTACACTATTGTCTCTAATATTGGGCTGACTTCTCTAGATCAACTTCAGATCTATCTACAAGGCTCCAACCTGTATGGAAAAATACCCACGCGCTAAGCTACTGAAAGCTTAATAGTACATATAGGCATAAAAATTCAATATACAATCATACATAAACAAATTCATGGCAACATATAAAACATCATGGCATGGCAGTGAATTCTTAATATCATGAAGATACTTACCTTATGGGATGAATTAACTCATAAGCATTGAACTACACAAAAGAAAACATAAAATTCCTTTTTAATAGAATATAACATGTTAACTATGTATTCTTGTATACTTGTATTTTTTAACCTATTTTTCATTTCATTATGTTCTTAAATCAATTTGATCTAATTGCCCAACAACTCTCCATATGGACTATTCAGATATGAGTTATGAACAGGGGTGCTCTCTAAGCATAAGCCACCCTACCATTGTCTATAATCATATGTGTCAATCTAGGCATCTCAGTGAATGGCGCACTTAGAGCTTAAGCAAAATTGATGAGTATAAATATATGTACAAGTTGAGGCATCTTAGTCAATGACACTCCCAGAGCTTAAGCCACATTAACAAGTATAAAATCATTGTCTCATAATCACTACGGTATTGAACCCCCTCCTAGTATTGAGTTTGGGCTTTGCTTGTTCATATTATCTTATTATACTTCCTTATGACATTTACATCTTATAATATATATACTTTGTTCATTTGGAAACTCATCATGAAACATCTGTGTACTGATATTTATAGAAGCATATTTTAATATATCATCATGAAGGCATATGCATAGCCATTACATTATAACCATTAAACATACAACATATATCACTTAAAGCAGTCTTCACGAGTGTGGACTATGTGTTTTTGACATGAAGGCTCATTCATGGGTAACCCTCCCTGTGAATCAATTTGGTTGTGAAAGCTTCTATACGTTTTGTGCATATTCTTCATGGGTGTAATCTTGTTCAAGGGATGAGATTCACATTTGTGTACACTTAGTCATGGGCACGAATCTGGGTTATCCAGTAGTTAACAACATTAAAGACAAGCATTTATTACAAGTCACATGCAGGGTTATAAGGATTGTCCCATGACAACCTTTTTCTATCAACATTCTCATCACATCATGCATTAAAACATGTTAAAACATCATTTAAACCCCTTAGAACATATCTCAACTTAAATTACCCTATCAATTCATTTAATGCTAATTCATGCATTTATGGTTTCACAACCTCTTTTATAACCTCAACAACATTTCCTTTTACCTTTCCATCATCATAACTTGGCATTCCATTTAAAACACATATGACATACTTATAACAAGGTCATTTTCAAACATTTTCATTCATGTCATATTCTTATGGAACTCATTGCATCATTTACTTTCATATTAACAATCAACTATCATTTAAGGCATTCAAAGAATTTAGCACATACAACATGCCAAATTTGGAATTTAAATGCATATATGTACATACCTCTAATGGAGCCTCAAAAACCAGGCTTCTCTCAAGCTTGCTTATCCTTTTGGTGGATTTCACCACCTTCTCTTTTAGCTCCTATCACATATAACATGTATTCATTAACTTTTATAAATAAAAAACTTAGCCATTAAAATCTATAAAGCTCAAACCCTAACCTTAACCCTCTTATATAACTTTAATCTCATAAAACCTCTTACTAAAGCATATAATAACCTTAATCGAGCTTAAAGAGGGTTTTATAAATATAAAAACTCATGTTCAACTAAAACCTTACCCTATATGGGAATGGCTCTCTAACAAAATGGATTCCACATAGAAAAAAACTACGAAAGCTTATGAAGAAGAAAGAGAAATGTGATTCCTTACCAAGATTGAAGGAAACACGGCTGGGAAGATTAATTAGACTCCACTGTTACTCTTATTGATTGGTCTCCTTAAGAACACCTCTTCTTTATGTTCTTCTCTCACAATAACTTATTTAAACTTTGATATTTGGTGTTGGTTTGGTGTTTAAGGTCTAGGAGTCAAAGAGAACACAAGACTTGGTCTCTGATAGGAAGAACATTTGTGTTCGAGGATTTACTTTTCAGTTTAATTCATGAAAGAAAGAAAGAATAACTATTAGGATTTTATATCTGACGATGTTCACAGGTATTACAGCTATTGTCACGAGCGTGAACAATGTGACATTTCATTTTCTTATTCTTTTTAACTCTCTCCATATTAACTTTTAAACACATACTTAAATTTCTTTAATCCCTTTTATTTACTAGGCCTTAATTTCGAGCATTATAGAGAAAATGTTGAATTTTTCCATACTTTTCAATGGATATAGAGCTTGCAAAGATTGTCATTGCTTTTTTATTTTTGTAATTTGCTCTTTTTTATGGCTCCGTCCAGTTGTCTCTTGGAATGAGTTCTTCTTCACCATCCACTCCTTTTTTAACCAATGGTGTCCATTCTTTTCATGCGCTATCCAAGACGTCGATCCCCTCGCTATAAAGATATGTCTCCATTTTGAACTTCCAATGGGCATAGTTTTCACCATCAAAGTATGACTTGAGATTTTAAAATCCTTTGTTGGTCATTTCTTGATCTTTACTAGTGCTAATTAAGTTTTGATGCTAAACTTATCACTGATACCAATTGTTGCCTAAACAATCACCAAGAAAGGGGGATGAATATTTGGTAGAAAATTAAAATTTTTCTCACAAATATAAATAAACAAAATATAAAAGAATTAGGAGAAGAGAGATTAGACACATGATATATAGAGTTTTGAGTATTAACAAACCTTACTTCTCTTTCTAACTGTAATTCAATGTTTTTACTATCTGACTCAAGATACACTGAGTTTTTCTAGCTCACTCCAAACTGTGTGTTTCACTTTTGAATCACACCGAACCCAATCTCCTTTGTATTTTAACTAGCTAACATAAAAGCCAAATCCTTGTATTTTGATGGCTCACACAACAACCTTAATAACAATTGAATACAAAATTTTTAGGAAATAAAATTGATAGAGTATAGTCATTTAGAAAGAGTTATTCTTTTTCCAATGGCTATTTGGTGAGATATTTATAGAGTTTTCTCACCAATTAGCCATTACAAATAGTGACCACAATTATTTCAAACGTTTTAAATTGAAATTTGTTTTCTGAGGTTAATTCGCAGTCGCTAATTTTGAATGACTTTACACATGTTTGTTTATTCTGTAATGGTAATGTTGCTTTAATCTCATGGTCATTAAAATAACTTTGCGATCGCTGGACTCTTATCGTGACAAGATTCACAGTCGCATATGAGGTCACGAACCTCTATGGAATGAATAGTGTTTTTGTGGTGTTTACTTTGTGATCATGAAATATGTGTTGCAGTCGCGAATTTCGATTCTGTAAAATCCCTCCAAATTTGCAGATAAGTTGAGGACACATGTTAGCATCGTATTGGACTGAATATCAACAATAATTTGACTTTGAACTTCACGGTTGTGGAATGATCATCATGGTCGCAAAAGCCTTCTCACAATCAATCTTGCGGGGGCGAATGATATCGTGAACCTCTCTGGAAGTTTTTGCTAACATATTGCTATCACTATTCTTAAGTTGAGGTCACGAGTTCTTAGTCTATATGTTGTGGTCATGAATATTTGGGTCATGGTCACAAATTAAATCACATAAGAAATTCTTCAAAATTTCTGCAAATGTTTGATTTCCAATGGGCTTGAAACTTTATTTTCTATCAAAACAACACTAGATAAAAATATTAGTAACATTTAATTTGATTACAATATAAAAATAGGGATCAATTACATAAAGGTAACAAGACCTATCTCGGGTCAGAGATATTCATGTCATTTCTTTTGTACATGGCATAGGGATATGAATTGATTGCATTTGTACATGTCTTAACTTTCAAAAAACATGTAATTTTGAATATATTCATGTATTTTTGTAAACACTAGGCTAGTTCAACCCAAAAATGTTTTTTTAATAGGATGATGATCATTTGGAAATCAAAGAGATTCATTTTAGGCATGCTTATAAGCAAATGATGAGTTTCTTTAATAGGTTTTATATGGAAAAATACTTTTATGTGATAAAGTGTTTTCAAGAAAAAAAAAGTTTTAAATTCTCATAGGTTTTCAATAACAGGACCATGTAGCATTCACTCATTTAATTGGATTCATTGTAATTAGATGAGTGAGTGCTACAAACTATAACAATAGAGAAGAGAGTCTTTAGCAAAAATGTCTTTATCTAGTTTTTTATAAGGTTTGTTATTTGGCATTTTAATATCAAACCTACTAATTTATGGCTATCAATAGGCTTATCATCATTATCTAAATCTTCATAAACGTCAATTAAAAAATCAAATATTAAAACTACCACAGTCTATAGCTATAAAAAAAATATGACAAATTTAGAGAGTAAAGATATAAAGTTGAAATCAATAAAAGAAAAATGTCACTTTAGTATTGTGGAAATCAAAGGAAACAATTTTACATTTTTAGGTATTATGTTTTCAATATAATGATGACTACAAGGATTAAAACCAAGTCACAGACCAAATGGTGCTCTTGATGAACAAACCTATTAGAACATCTATCCCTATAGACTTGACTACAAATGATCAAATTTGAGGTTGGCACTTGATAATTAAATTTAGGAAGAAGAAAGTTCCAATTGAAAGATTGCCCAAAAGTAACCCATATGCAGAAACCACACACAAAATGAAAGGAGTTTAACATAATCGAGAATTCAAAGGAGCAACTGATCATTAGAAAAAGAATCACAATTAATTACCTCGGGCTAATTCTTGAACATGTAAAAGAATGAATAAGTCTAAAAAATATTGGATCTTTTTCCTTTCCTTTTTCATTTTTGTATTTCTGCTAAAAATCATAGACAAAAATAAAAAAGATACATATCAAACCTATTAATGAATCACTCTTATCACTGCTTTAGTAATTTTCAATATCCCTAATTACAACCTGAATTATCAAAATGACAAAGTTGCAAGTTAGAAAAGAGACATTTTAGTGAAATACCTATCATACAGATATCAACATAGGCAACAACACAAAATGTTATTAGACAAACTAACCAATAGAGAATAAATATTAAAGCAGGGTTAATGATATCTACTAATGCAAAGTTCTAATTCTTAACCTTCCAATTAGACTTACTTATTGTGACTATTACTATGCTATTAAAATGTTTTTAATTACAAATGTCATTGCATCAACAATGTGTAGTTGTTGATAATTTATAGGCCTCAAACACAGTTTATATAATCTCCATAAGGAAAATTGACACCTAGCAATCTAATTGTTGGAAGAAATAAACACTCATTTTTTTCATCCTAAAACTAATATCTAAAACCTAATTTCTTCAATTACAATCGAGAAATCTATAATTGATTCTACTCTAAAGCTTCTAGATTTGATGATTATTAAAGTAGAATAGAAATTATTTGAAGAAATAATAGGAGAAATTAGAAAAAAAAACCATATTCTTCTTAGAATCTTTTCCGCATAACCAAAACTAAGACCAAATGAAGTACCTTAGTGGTGGCAGCAAACCTTCACTCCCATAGAAAATTCCCCTCAATATTGCAAACCTTTCCACTGCTTATCCTGATTCCAGCCAACAAAGGTTTCATTCAATGCATATTTGTCACTAAGAGACTTCAGTCAACAACACAAACAAAAATCATCAAAAAAGAAAAATAAAGAGAGAAGAAAGATGAGAAGAAAGAAAAAGAGAAGGGAAAGAACTATAAGAGAAAAATGTGTGGTAAGGAGAGAGATAAGGGCAACAGTGAGGTTTAGGGAGAGATTTTCTTTGAGACAAATGGGTTGAAGGATCTGTTAGGGTGGGTTGATAGTACAAAGACCAAAATAGCCTCTATTTTTTAGGAGTTAGCACAGGTTTGCAGAGTTGATGAAGGGTAAAATGGTAAATTGGCAGATAGAGAATTGAGATGGGTGCTCCAATGTCTTTGGAATGGTGTTGTGTGGGCATTTTGGGAAATGATACGACACCGTCTTGGTAACTAGGCAAAAAATACAGCTAGAAAATGACGTCAGTATATATATATATATCTTGACTTGAAAAGCTTGGTTGACTATATACAGATAGTAGACAGGGTGGCTTAAGCTTGGTCGAGCACTTTTGACCCATAATTCATATTCGGGTAGTCAACTTGTGAGTATTTTGGACGAAGTAACAATTAGATGATCAGAACATCAAATGTATTTATGGATATTGATGCTTGATGGATTTATGGTCCATGCATTTGCAATAGTAAATTGTTGGATGTTAATGTATGTTATTACCATGTATTGATGTATGCCTATTTACGTGGAAAAGTGCATAATGATTTTGTATGTTAAGTATGAACAGGAAATGTAATATACCAAACATGACATATATGACATGTATACATGGAACTATAGTATAAAAGGATTTATGCTACATATATGTGTTGGATTTTGAATATGCATCACATACATATAGAGTAGTGGAATTTAAAATTTATTTAACCCAAAACCTATGGAATGCCTTATGTAACTTAAAATTGGATTGCATACCATATAATGAAAGAAGTCGATTACCTTGTTTTGCAATTTTGTCTCCATGAGTTTCTGAGTTTTCATTTTTGTTAGGTTGTTGCAAACCACAATAATCAAAATCTAAGATTATCACTAACAACATCTATGCAAAGAAAGAAAAAGAAAACCACAATGAAGATGGGGTGATCAACCAATTATGTGCTAACAATGTAGGTTAATCTTATGAAAGAGTTGGAAGAGTATTATCTCTTGTTTCTCTAAAGGGGCAACCATGAAATTAAACTTTAATGAGGTTATTTATATGTCCTCTAATTTGTAATAGAGTATGTTTCTTCAAACCCTAGGTTTAAGCTTCTTATTCAAAATAGAATTATTGAACTGACCTAATTCGCGATCACAAATTGTGTTGATGTCACAATAGTCATGGTTATGAATAACTTGTCACGTCCGTGACATTATGTGACACTAAAATGGTAGAATGGTTCATGGTCTCATTAGCGATCATTAACCTCATAGTGAATACCTTATCCATGATCGCAATACACTATCGTGACTAGGTGCACCACAAGATCCCATTCGTGACTGCAAATTTGTCCCACCCAAATTTTCTCTTTTGGCTTTGGATCTAATCCAAGGCCCATTTCAAATTCCCTTTATTCCTTCTATGTGTGTAACCCATTAGGTTTCCAGGTATGTCAATGGCTTAGATCATCACATGATTTTGAGCAGATCATAAACAATATCTAGTAACACATCATGACTTCCAATTGACCGGAAAGTTAATGGTCTGACTATAAACCCTTTTGTAAACAACTATTGTGCAATTTATCGTTTCACCATTTTATACCTCACTTGGTTCAGAGTATGGACCATGTGTCAACTCCCACTAGATTGACTACATCACATCTAGTGCAAGTGTTATTAGTTTTTGTCAATGAGACTCATTATTCTATTAGATATGTCTTTAAAAATCATTTTCAATAATGTCCACCTCAACCAAATATTTTTGAGTAATGTTCTCTACAAGAGGCTATAGATATACTTTTCTTCTATAAAAAATGGTGAATCTTTTATTGACTACTCAACTACCTTTAAATACTTTATGCTATACCCAATCACCACCCTATAAGCAACCTTTGAGAGGCAACAAGGAATGATGTCAAAGTATAGGATTTAGTATCTAAGATAAACTTGTGAATCTCAATCTAAGGATAGTTGCACTATTGATATAATGAGACTATCATTGATATTGAATAGATATTCATGTGATTGTCTAATGACAGGTCATCCAATGTACTTGTCTACTCTAACAAGCATCCACATATTAACTTTAAATATCTCATATCTTTAGCTTATGAGATCAGTTGCTTGATTTAGTTAATGAGTATAACATGTGCTAGTTTATCTATATTAACAATATCCCATCTTATTAATCCTATGAATAGGGATCATTTAGGTATAAACATAATTACACATGATAGGAATTTCATTATCATGATCTCATAATATTTTCTTTCAAGTTGTGTTACATACCAAAGACTTTATTGAACCTTGAGGGGTATTTTTGTCATTTTGATGATCACAAATAATTGGGCAATAAGTAATTTAACCACATTTTGTGTTCTAAGTGTGTTAAACAAGTTATACATTCCTAAGACTATGAAGCAAATTGATTGAAATTATTTGAAGTTCAAAAGAATGAAAATCAACAAAAATTCATGTCTGTGAAGAAGATATTCATGCTAGTGAACAATGTCACACCCGTGGTGAAGAATCACCACAACTGTGAAAAATGCAATTCACGCATGTGGCTCATGAAGTAACATCTGCGAATGAGTTAGTGTCAAGACTATTCATTCAAAAGTTCACGGTAGTGAAACATCACACTAGCCGTGAAGTTTGGCTAAGTCATGCCCGTGAAGAAATGTCACACCCGTGAAACACTTCTTATTTTTGGACATAATCGATCATGGTCAAGTTCACCACTTCAGTCACTGCTACAAAGAATAGTCAGATTCGTGAACATTAAGTCAAACTCATGAAACTAGAAAGAAAAAGTTGTCAGGAATGAAAAAGTGATTGAATGGGTATTTTTGCATTAAATGCATCCCAAACGACTATATTTATTAGAGAAAGTATAAATACAATATATTTATGACTTCCAAAGGTAAGCCAATAAGAAAAAATTGTGCATTAAATATTTTAATCTTGTATATCCTTGTGTATTTAATTGATTTCACTAATCTTATCTTTTGTCGTGTAAGAACCATAATTGCTCAAAATTATTGAGCTTTTTGGATGGTGAGTTCTTCATTCTTGTAATCAATTACTCAAAAATGAGTTTGAGTGAGTTGAGTTGTGAGTGAAACATTTGTAAGGATTTTTGTGTGAGCCATCAAAACATAAGGATTTGTTGAAATCAATTACTCTAAGGATTTGATGCTGAAGGAGAAGATGAAATCGTTCCCAGAGAAGATTGGAACGAGCCACAAAAGAGAGCTAATGGAAAAAATAAGAAAGTCATGATCATTCTAATAAGATCTCTATAACTTAAAAAGTGTGGTAGAATCTAACATTGCTTACTCCATTTCAAAAATATTAGAAAACTACCATGAAGGAACTAAACAAGTAAAGTCTAAGAAGCTTCAACTTCTTATCACTGAATATGAACTCTATAAGATGAAGCCTAATAAGACCATAATTGACATGGTCAATCGACTTCTTACTATTGTCAATAGCATGAGGAAGCTTGGAACACATTATAATTTGAAAGATGTAAATAACAAGATTCTAAAAAGTCTTCCTATGAAATATTATGGCTTAAGAGTTGCGAGTATTGAGGAAGACAATGAAGACTTGAGCATAATTCCTATTGTTGTACTTATTGGCAAACTCCTCAATCATGAAATGGCTTTAGTGAGAGAAAAATATCTTGAAGGAGAAAAGGAGAAGAGAAGGCTTCTAGTACTTAAAGCTTCAAGCTCCATGCTTATTAATGAAGATCTCTTTAATGATGAAGAGTTGGTTGACGAAGGAGATTATCAAATAGTCTTACTTTTAAGGAGAATTAAAAGGTTGATCACCCACAAGTATGGATCAATGAAGAACTACAAGAAAAGAGCCTTAAGATTCTCTCCTAGAAACTCCTCATCTAATAAAGGTGTTGCCCAAATATTAAGCCAAGAAGGGGGGTTGAATTGGAGTTTCAAAAAATTAAACTTTAAGGTGCGGAAATAGATAATTAATTTTAGGAGGGATAGAAAAAATCTGACACAAAGATTTATAGAGGTTCGGGTGTTAACAAACCCTATTCCTCTCCCCAATCGCAATTGGGAGTTTCACTAACACACTAAGTGTTACAATGGAGTTTTACAAGCTCACTCCCAACTATGGTGTTTCTCGCAATGGCTCACACCTAACCCAGAAATCCCTTGTGTTTTAATGGCTCACACAATAACCAATTCCTTGTGTTTTACAGGCTCACACAAACAATATTCACTTTGTTTTTTTACAGGCTCACACAAACAACCTTCACTTTATATTTTTACAGGCTCACACAAAAAACCTTTTAATTTGTGTTTTGGAGGCTCACACAACTAACCCTTATAAGTGTTCTACTCTTAATCCAGAAATAACCAAAGCTCACTTGAGTAAAGATTACAGAGAAAACCACTTACAAATCTTAATTGCTCAATAAATGAAGAGCAAAAAGATTTTTACAAAGAATAGATTTTGTTCTCAAAGTATGAAAGTACAAATAGCTTGTAATAAGAATTAACAAAGTATATGCTATTCTATTGTTATTTTCCTCATTCTCATGTTCTGAATGCATAAATGACTTCAATTTATACTCCCATGGTTGAATATAGCCGTTGGGGTGCATTAAATACGAAACTAGCCGTTGTACCAACTAAAAAATCACGCCTGACATTTTTCTCTTTCATTGTTCACGGGCGTGACTATGTTTGTCACGGGTGTGACATTTCTTCCCAAGCCATGACTGAAATGGTGACCTTGGTCGTGAAGCTCTCGGGAATGTTTTGACATATAGAGTCACGGTCGTGACATACTTATTCACGGGCGTGACCAACTTCCCAGCCGTGATCCAAGTGGTGACTTTGGTCGTAAAGCTCTCTGGATGAAAATGCATAAACATTCACGAGGGTGACTGAAATGTCCACTTCACGGTTTGTTCTTCTTTCATGGTCGTGAACTTCAAATGTTGGTTTGGATAACGGTTAGCTCCTTTCACGGGAGTGACTCATAGAGTCACGGCAGTGAACATGCTACTTCCTGAATTTTGTCTTTCAAGGATTATTCTTCCAATCTCCATTCTTGCTATTTTAATCCATGTCCTGTATAATATACTTACAAAACAAGTATGTTAAATACAATATTGTTATTTTATTTGTTATCATCAAAATGACGGAAATACCCCTCAAGGTTTAACAATCTCCCCCTTTTTGATGGTGACAAATAATCTAGCAATATGTGATTTTGGGAAGTCTCCCCCTCAAAATATACTTAGGATAAAAATTTGTAAAGAGCAAGAATTGTAAAGAATGATGTAGCATTTAAATAAACTTACTAGATTTTAAGTATATGCAAGTTATATGAGAAGTATATCCAATATATACCATAATTCCTTTTTAAGGCAAAAAGTATATGTAAGGTATATTTAGGGTATATCATGGCATATTTATTTTTGTAACTTGCATGAAGGTATATGCAAAGTATACTTAAGGTATATCTTATGTATATATGAAGCTTAATTTCTCAATTTTATACTTTGCATATGAATTCTTGAATCAAAGTTTCTAATCCCTTTTAATCTATATCAATGTCAATTCATAATTTAATTTTAATTTTTGATTCAAAATTCATCTACCTTAATATATCTTGCTAGTTTCTTCTTATATTGCTAGTTTGATACCATGTTCCCTATAATACATTTTTCCTATAATATATTGCTAGTTTTCTCCCCCTTTTGTCATCAATCAAAAAGGACAATAAAAATTTCAATAAGATAAGCAAAAGCAAATACATTAATTAAAGGAGAAAAAAAACACAAACAAAGTTAAAAGTTCATAAAGGAAATTGAAAATTTCCTACACACCAATAAACATAAACATAATAAACAAGCAAAAGACAAGCAAATTTAGGCTACACTCTAGCCTAACTCCTAGCTGGACATCCTATCACGAAGCCTAGCCACTTCAGCCTCAAGGTTGTCCATCCGATACTCCATGAAGTCTTTGAGGTTCTCCAACCTCTCATCCATCGAAGTCTGCAGCTACTCAAAACATGGTGCCAAGAGGTCAACCATCTGCTGCGCTAAGGTCGGTGTCGAAGCCGAGGACTGTCCGATGTCCTACTCAGCTGCTAGAGATGTTTTCTCAACCCGAGCCCTCTTTTTTTGCTGGACTCCCTAGAGGCCTGCTTTAAAATCCTCCTTGTCATTATCCTCCCAGATGATCTCCCCAGCGGTGTTAGTGAAGCGGTAAAAGATATCATTCTGGAAAACTATTCTGACAGCCGCTGCCATCTTGATGAAGGACTCAACATCCAAGCGATCTCGAGGATGTCCAGGGATGAGATTGAAGTGATGCGCATCCAGCTTCAGATACTCAAGCTTCAGTGCTATGTGGGTGACATATGCCCCAATCAAAATATCTCCAGTAGGCTTGGTGGCAATGGAGAGAAGATGGTTTGCAAACCATTTAGAAAGTGCCACTGTGAGTCCTCTGCGAGCCATCTTAAAGAGGAAGAGCTCCGACTTCCTGATAGTCACGTTGCTTTCTCCCATAGCAAATATGCTATAGGTTAGGAACCTATGCAAATACCTGTGCACTGGGGACATGAGATGAGTGCTCTTTGTCTTCTTAACATCCCAGTTACAATCATAGCCAAAATGTGTCCAAGCTCGAGGGGCAAAGAATTCTACCTCAGTATCATTCAGGATGCCATCAGATGGTAGGCTGAACAATGCCCCAAATTCGATGGCACTGAGGGTGTTGGGTTTGTCGCAAAGTTGGAATTTCACCACTCTAGTAGGTGAAACTTGCAAGGTGCTGAGGAATTCCAGTGTTGGCTCCCTCAAGGTCGGCTAGTGAATTTCCACAAAATCTTTCAGATGACAGGCATGTAGTTGCTCTGTCATAGCCTTCTCAAGCCCGAGACTGCGGACTGTCTGCCATTCGAAGGACCTTGATGACAGTAAAGGTCTCTTCTTCAAAGTTGCATACCGAGGATGGCATTGCTCCGGAATCGGTTCATGAGGTAATCTGCATACCTCCTATGAGCATGGGACTTCTTTCTCTTTCCCTTGGATGAGGCAGTCTCCATTTGTTTTGAAGAATTCGGTTGGTGATGGAGTTGGAAAATTTTTGACAGAAAATTTTATGGAAAACCCTAGAAATGTATGATATTTGATGAAGATTCAAACTTTTTGTGGTATTTATAAAGAAATTTTAAGTCTTGGGGCCATGATCTTCAATGTCTCAATGAATGTGTGTAAATGAGAACGGTTTTGGGAGTTGGAGAGTTGAAATGAGAAATGTAACCAGCTGCTCTTTTATATATTCGATACATTCACAGGCGTGAAGTTGGTGTTCACGGGCGTGAATGGTCGTGTTCATAGTTTGCTGAAGGAGTGTTCCACCTGTGAATGAAGGCATGAATAAGTTCATGGGCATGATATTTGAATATCACGGGCGTGAATGATCATCCGTCACGGGTGTGAATAAACAGTCACGGGCGTGAAATGTTGAATTTCACCACTTATGCCCGCGAAGCAAGCCGTGACTCAGGCGTGAAAGCCTCTGTGAGTTTTGGGGTGTTAAGGTTCACGGGTGTGAAAGTCTATTTTCACATGAGTGAATGAAGCCTTGAAGATAAGCTTCACCACTTGAAGCCGTGAACCATGTCGTGAACCAAGTCGTGAACGATACTGCCTCTCTAGGCCATTTTAAGTCACGGGTGTGAACATGTGTCACAGGCGTGACTCCCCTAAAATTTTCATCAAATAAAATTAAGTCCTAAAACAAGACTAAATCATTTCAACAAAGATTCTATTCCTTAGAACATAAATTTTTCATCAAAATTTCTATCTTATATCTTGTGATATGAATTAAGATCATCAATAAAAATTTCATGATTTTGCAATCACAAGGTTAATCCATCAATCATACCAAGTTCTCTTCTAATGAAAATAAATCTTTCCTCATTTAGAGACTTAGTGAAAATATCTGCTAATTGATTTTCTGTACTTATAAATTCGAATGCAACATCTCCATATTGAACATGATCTCTAATAAAATGGTATCTAATGTCAATATGCTTACTTCTTGAATGTTGTATAGGATTCTTTGAAAGATTTATAGCACTTGTGTTGTCACATTTGATAGGTATATGGTTCATCTCATGACCATAGTCCTTAAGTTGTTGTTTCATCTAAAGAATTTGTGTACAACAACATCCAGCTGCTACATATTTTGCTTCAGCAGTTGAGAGAGCAACTGAAACTTGTTTCTTGCTAAACCAAGAAACTAAACATTCTCTAATGAAGTGACAAGTACTTGAAGTACTTTTCCTATCTAAAAGACTACCAGCATAGTCTGCATCTGAATATCCTATAATATAAAAAGATGAATTCCTAGGATACCATAAACCTATATGCAAAGATCCATGTAAATATTTTAAAATTCTTTTTACTGCATTTAAATGAGATTCTTTAGGACATGATTGAAATCGAGCACACAAGAAAACACTATACATAATATCGGGTCTAGAAGCAGTGAGATATAAAAGTGATCCGATCATACCTCTATAAAGCTTTTCATTAATGCTCTTACCCGTTTCATCTTTGTCCAATTTTGTTGATGTGCTCATAGGAGTCTTGGCATTCTTGCATTCTTCCATACCAAATTTCTTAATTAAATATTTGGCATATTTGGATTGGTTGATGAATATGCCCTCATTGCTTTGCTTTATTTGTAGACCAAGGAAATACTTAAGTTCTCCCATCTTGCTCATTTCAAATTCCCTAGTCATACACTTAGCGAATTCTTAACAAAGCAACTCATTAGTAGAACCAAATATTATATCATCAACATAAATTTGAAGAATTAGTATATCGTGCTTATGCATTTTGATGAATAATGTAGTGTCAACATTTCCCTTTGTAAAGCTATTTTCTAATAAAAAAGAACTTAGCCTCTCATACCAAGCTCTTGGGGCCTGTTTTAAACCATACAAAGCTTTTGAAAGTTTAAAAACATGATTTGGCAAATCATAACTTTCAAAACCTGGTGATTGTTCTACATACACTTATTCATCTATATACCCATTTAGAAATTCACTTTTCACATCCATTTGAAAAAGTTTGAAATTCATGTGACGTGCATATGCTAAAAGTATTCTTATGGCTTCTAATCTAGCTGCAGGTGCATATGTTTCATCATAATCTATACATTCTTCCTGATTATATCCTTTTGCAACTAGTCTAGCCTTATTCCTGGCTATTAACCCTTGTTCATCTAATTTGTTTCTAAATACCATTTGCTACCTATGATTTGATGATCCTTGGGTCTAGGTACTAGGGTCCATACCTTATTTCTCTCAAATTGGTTGAGTTCCTCTTGCATGGAAATTACCCAACTTTCATCATTAAGAGCCTCATTAATATTTTTAGGCTCAATTTGAGAAATAAAAGCAATGTCAATGACTAGATGTTTGAAATGAGATCTAGTACTTACTCCCCTTGATAGATAACCAATTATTTGCTCTTTTGGATGATCTTTCGTCATTCTCCATTCTTTTGGAAGTACTTGTTCATTTTCTTCTTGATTTTGAGGTAGAGAATCATTTTGATGTAAATCTTCTTGATCATTTTCTTCTTTCCCATTTCCAATATCAAGTTTTTCCATATCACCTACAACATCATCAAGAACACTACCTTTCACAAGATCAAGTCTACTAGATTCATTAAAAACAACATGCATGGATTCTTCAACCGTTAATGATCTTTTATTAAATACTCTATATGCTTTGCTAGTTGTAGAGTATCCTAAAAAGATACATTCATCAGACTTAGAGGAAAATTTTCCAAGATTGTCCTTGGTGTTCAATATAAAACACTTGCATCCAAATACTCTAAAGTATGATATCAAGGGCTTTCTTCCATTCCATAGCTCAAATGAGGTTTTGTTTAAAAGATGTCTGTTGAAAACTCGATTTGAAATATAACATGCAGTGTTTGTGGCTTCTGCCCAAAAATAAGTTGGTAATTCATATTCATTGAGCATTGTTCTAGCCATTTCAATTAAATTTCGATTTTTCCTTTCAACTACCCCATTTTGTTGAGGTGTTTTAAGAGATGAGAAATTATGTGAAATGCCATGTTCAAGATAAAAGCTTTCAAAGTTTTCATTTTCAAATTATTTCCCATGATCACTTCTTATTTTTGAAATACAGTATCCTTTCTCATTTTGAACTCTTTTAGCAAAGTTTTTGAAATTTTCAAAAGCATCACTCTTTTGAGCTAAGAAAATTACCCAAGTAAATCTAGAGTAATCATCTACGATGACAAATGCATAATGTTTTCCTCATAAGCTAGCAATTCTAATAGGTCCAAACAAGTCTAAATGCAGGAGTTGAAGAGGTTTTGAAGTACTTACTATGTTCTTGGCTTTGAAGGATGACTTGTGTTGCTTTTCTCTTTGGCAAGGATCACATGTCTTGCCTTTTTCATATTTAACTCCTGGCAGTCCTTTTACTAGTTCTCCTGTGCTAAGACTTTGTATTAATTCCATATTAGCATGACCAAGTCTTCTATGCCACAGCCAAGATTCATCACTAGTAGTCACAAGACACTTAGAGGAATGGTTAGATAGTTCATGTAAGTTTATTATGTATGTATTGATATCTCTATTTCCTTTAAATATCTCTTGACCATCTTTAGAGATCACAAGACATTCATTTGAAGTAAAAATTACTTTGTTTCCTTTATCACATAATTGACTTACACTTAACAAGTTATGTTTCAAGCCATCAGCACGTAAGACATCTTTAATAAAAGTTGTATCATTAATACTAATAGAACCAATGCCAATTACCTTACCCTTTGCATTGTTTCCAAAGGTAACTTTACCTCCATCAATACTTTTGATTTCATTGAAAAGTTCTTTGTCTCCTATCATATGCCTTGAGCATCCACTGTCTACTAGCCAAGCATTTTTGTTTATTGTGGACTTGAGGCATACCTATAGAATCACAATTCAAGTATGATTTTTTAGGTACCCAAATGAGTTTGGGTCTTTGGGGGTTAGCACATGAAGGTTCCCAATAAGCCTTCCTTATTCAACAATATTTATTTATGTGACCCTTTTTCATACAATAATTACATTGTTTTGGTCTAAATTTATTTTCTGGTCCTACAATGTATTTGAATGCCATAATTCTATTAGACTAATTTTGAGAGCAATGGCATGCACAATCATGATTAATTTGCATTTTTCTAGATGCATGCTTTTTATACATAAAGGCATGATTATTATTTTTCTGTAAAGAAGGTTTAACATGCTTATTTCTTGGTGCTATTCTAGCAGGTGTGGTGATGTGAGGTTCTTTAGACTTAACAAATATAGTTTTGTGAGAAGATGATGACGTGTCCTTAAATCCTAGACTGTGTCTAACTAAAGGTGGTTTTCAGACACAATGAGAGTATCTAAGCTCTCTTTACCTTTGTGAAATT
The DNA here is from genome assembly GCA_023653625.1 of Triadica sebifera. Classification (NCBI taxonomy): domain Eukaryota; kingdom Viridiplantae; phylum Streptophyta; class Magnoliopsida; order Malpighiales; family Euphorbiaceae; genus Triadica; species Triadica sebifera. The sequence continues at coordinate 18,336,560 of CM042901.1, read as the reverse complement.
TAGAAATGGAATTTCTAAGTTCCTTAACTTCATTTTTCAAAGTATTATTTTCTTTTAACAATGAAGCAGTTTAGGGTCTTGATGACTATTCATCTAATGACTTTTGGAGAGATTCATTAGATGATTTAAGCTTTATATTTTCTTTTTCTAAACCATCTATCTTATTTTTTAAATTAGAGATATTATTTCTATAGGTGCTAAATTTAGTTCTATATTTCTCTAATTCTATATTTAATTCTTCTATTAGGCTTTGCTCATCATCATCATCATCATCACTATCATCATCATTATCACTACTATCATCATTATTCAAGGAGTATGAGTGTAGTGATCTTACCTTATTTGAGACATGATCTTCAATAGCCATGAAGCATAGGTTGACCTCTTCACTTACTTGAAGAGCTTTCGTCATCCCATGTGGCTTTGTGACCTTTCTCCCCATTGTCTCTTTGATATTTGTTATTGTGCTTCTTGAGCCTTGGACAATCTAGTTTGATATGTCCTTTCTTTCCACACTCATAGCATTTTACCTTTTCCTTACTTCTATGTGTGTCATTAGAAGTTTGTTTGAGGTTTCTTTGCCTGAATTTTCTGGAGTTGCTCATTTTCTTCTCAATGATTCTTATTAGTCTCCTTGAAAGCATAGCAATATCCTCATTTTCATCATCACTTATTTCTTCCTCATCTTCACTATCTTCTTGCAATTTTGAAGTAGAGGCTTTGAGTGCTAAGGGCTTTTTTTTCTCTGGCTCTACTTCAAGCTCTCTATCTCTCTTCACTACCATTTCATGTGTGATAAGTTTGTCAATCAGCACATCAGTGTTCATGATACTCATATCTTCATTTGCTTCTTCTATGCTAGCAACTCTTGAGCCATAGTCTTTAAGAGGAAGTCTTCTCAGGTTTTTGTTGTTTACATCCTCCAAACCCAGATGTTTCCCAAGTTTCCTCATTCCATTTATAATGGCTAGAAGACGGTTGGTCATATAAGTGATTGACTCATTGGATTTCATCTTGAAGAGCTCATATTCTGAGGTCAGAAGTTGAATCTTCTTGGATTTGACTTGTTTAGTTTCTTCATGATAATTCTCCGATGTCTTCCACATGTTGTATGTTGTTGGACAGTGTTGTATTCTCCCACATTCTTCAATAGATAATGAGCTTGATAGGATTGTCATTGCCTTCTCATTTTTGAAATTTGCTCTTCTTTGAGGCTCTGTCCAATCATCTCTAGATAGGATTTCTTCTTCACCATCAGCTCCTCTTCTGGTTGGTGGTGTCCATTCTTTTCGTACACTATCCCAGACTTCAATTCCTTCACTATCCAAGTATGTCTCCATCCGAAACTTCCAATGGGCATAATTTGCTCCATCAAAGTAAGGTTTGAGACTTTGGAATCCTCACTGGCCATATCTTAATCTTTACTAGCGCTTTTTAGGCTTCGATGCTAGACAAAGCTCTGATACCAATTGTTGCCCAGATATTAAGCCAAGAAGGGGAGTTGAATTGGAGTTTCAAAAAATTAAACTTTAAGGTTCGGAAATAGATAATTAATTTTAAGAGGGATAGAGAAAATCTGACACATAGATTTATAGAGGTTCGGGTGTTAACAAACACTACTCTTCTCCCCAATCGCAATTGGGAGTTTCACTAACACACTAAGTGTTACAATGGAGTTTTACAAGCTCACTTCCAACTATGGTGTTTCTCACAATGGCTCACACCTAACCCAGAAATCCCTTGTGTTGTAATGGCTTACACAATAACCAATTCCTTGTGTTTTACAGGCTCACACAAACAACCTTCACTTTGTGTTTTTACAGGCTCACACAAACAACCTTCACTTTGTGTTTTTACAGGCTCACACAAACAACCTTTTAATTTGTGTTTTGGAGGCTTACACAACTAACCCTTACAAGTGTTCTACTCTTAATCCAGAAATACCCAAAGTTCACTTGAGTAAAGATTACAGAGAGAACCACTTACAAATCTTAATTGCTCAATAAATGAAGAGCAAAAAGATTTTTACAGAGAATAGATTTTTTTCTCAAAGTATGAAAGTACAAATAGCTTGTAATAAGAATTAAACTCGAAGTATATGCTATTCTATTGTTATTTTCCTCATTCTCATGTTCTGAATGCATAAATGACTTCCATTTATACTCCCATGGCTGAATATAGTCATTGGGGTGCATTAAATACGAAACTAGCCATTGTACCAACCAAAAAATTGCACCTGACATTTTTCTCTTTCATTGTTTATGGGCGTGACTATGTTTGTCACGGGAGTGACATTTCTTCCCAAGCCGTGACTGAAGTGGTGACCTTGGTCGTGAAGCTCTCGGGAATGTTTTGACATATAGAGTCACGGTCGTGACATACTTATTCACAGGCGTGACCAACTTTCCAGCCGTGATCCAAGTGGTGACTTTGGTCGTGAAGCTCTCTGGATGAAAATGCATGAACATTCACGGGGGTGACATATTCATTCACGGGGGTGAATGAAATGTCCACTTCACGATTTGTTCTTCTTTCATAGTCGTGAATTCAAATGTTGGTTTGGGTAATGGTTAGCTCCTTTCACGGGAGTGACTCATTGAGTCACGGCAGTGAACATGCTACTTCCTGAATTTTGTCTTTCAATGATTATTCTTTCAATCTTCATTCTTGCTATTTTAATCCATGTCCTGTATAATATACTTACAAAACAAGTATTTTAAATACAATATTGCTATTTTATTTGTTATCATCAAAATGACGAAAATACCCCTCAAGGTTTAACAAAAGGCAAAAATGAAGTCAAATGCTTTGAGTGTGGGAAGAAAGGACACATTAGATCAGAGTGCCCCATGGTCAAAAAGGATAAGAGGAGACCCAAGAAAGAAGATGAAAGAAAGGGTCACAACTCCATTTGGGATGATGAAACCTTAACATTGATTGAAGAAGAAGAGGAGAACATGGCTAACTTGTGCTTCATGGCTATTAAGGATGACTCCAATGATGAGATATGCTCTACATCCCAACCATGTGATGACTTATGTGATTTAATTGATGATGATGATGATGATGATATAGTTGAAGTACTAAACCTAGAGATAGAAATGTACAAAATGAAACTTGATCTTTATAGAAAAAATAGCTTTAAACTTAAAAATGATTTTAACAATCTTCAAAAGGTAGTTGAAGAGCTAAATAAAAGTAAATGGATGAATTTTCATCAAAACCTTCAACCAATTCTCTAATAAAAGAAAACAATGCTTTAAAAAAATGAGGTTGAAGAGCTTAGAAATTCAATTTCTAGATTTCATAAAGGGAAATAGAGTTTAGACACTCTAATTATATCTCAAAGACCTCCCTTAGTGAGACATGGTCTAGGCCCTAATTAAGCATCATCATTATCCCTATCTAAAACTATATTTGTTAAATCAAGCACACCATAAATGTCTACTATTGAGGTAATAGCCCCAAAGGCTAATGGAAAAGTACACACAAAAACCTCTACTCAAAAGAAGAGTAGTCAAGAGTCACATGGCCCAAGAGAGAAACCTTAAAAAGTCAATCATATTTCTTATATAAGAAGCATGCACCTAGGAAAACACCCACAACATATGAATATTTATGTCATTATACACATACTCCACCTAGGAAAGTAATAAAGCCTAAATCTAATGCAAAGTGGCAAAGCATATTTAAATCTAAATAATGCCACTATTGCATGAAGCTTGGGCATATAAACAAATATTGTTTTATAAGGAAGGCTCCTTTGGAACCTTCTAGTGCTAACCCCCAAGGACCCAAGTTCATTTGGATACCTAAGAACCAAACCCACTGACCCAAGTTCATTTGGGTACCTAACCCCCAAGGACCCAAGTCCATGTCAAAAGAAAATGTTTGGCTAATGGATAGTGGCCACTTAAGGCATATGACCGAAAATAGAAGCATTTTCACTTAAATCAAAAGAATTGATAGTGGTAAGGTAATCTTTGGAAATGATGCCAAGGGTAAGGTAATCGGCATTGGCTCAATTGGTTAAAATAATGCTTCTTTAATTGAAAATATTTTACTTGTTGATGGATTAAAGCATAATTTTTGAAGTGTAAGTCAATTATGTGATAAGGGAAACCAAGTCACCTTTACCTCTAATAAATGTCTTGTGACCACCCCAAATGTTCAAAGGAGATAAAAATGACAATATTTACATAATAGATTTACACAAGATATCTAATCTTTCCTCTAAGTGTCTTATGACAATTAGTGATGAATCTTGGCTATGGTATATAAGGCTTGGTCATGCAAGCATGAACTTAATTCAAAGCCTTAACAAAGGAGAGCTAGTGAATGGACTACCAAAAGTCAAATTTGCAAAGGATAAGACATGTGAACCATATAAAAAAGGAAAACAACACAAAACATCATTCAAGTCTAAGAATATAGTAATTACCTCTAGACCTTTACAACTTTTGCATATAGATCTTTTTGGACCTACTAGAGTTGCTAGTTTAGGAAGTAAACACTATATTTTTGTCATTGTTGATGATTATGCTAGATTCAGTTAGGTAATTTTCTTAGCTCAAAAGAGTGATGTCTTTTAATCCTTTAAAAACTTTGCCAAAAGAATTCAAAATGAAAAATGGTATTTTATTTCTAAAATAAGAAGTGATTATGGTAAAAAAATTTGAAAATGAGAATTTTGAAAACTTATGTTTAGAATATGATATTTCTCATAATTTTTCAACTCCTAGAACACATCAACAAAATGGAGTTGTTGAAAAAAATATATAGAACTCTAATTGAGATGACTATAACAATGCTCAATGAGTATGGTTTACCAACCTACTTCTGGGTCGAAGCCACTAATACCGTATGTTATATTTCTAATTGAGTTTTTAAAAGGAAAATCTTAAATAAAATCTCTTTTGAGTTATGGAATGGAATAAAACCTTTTATCTCATATTTTAGAGTATTTGGATATAAGTATTTTATATTAAACACCAAGGATAACTTTAGAAAATTTTCTTCTAAATCTGAAGAGGTATCTTCTTATGATACTCCATAACTAGCAAAGCTTATAGAGTCTTTAACAAAAGATCATTAGTTGTAGAAGAGTTTATACATATTGTTTTTGATGAATCTAGTAAACTTGATATTGTGAAAGGTAGTGCTCTTGTGGATAGGCTTAGTCTTGATCATGAAGAGGATGGTAAAACCTCAAAGAGCAATAATGATGATCTAGAAGAACAACAACAAGAGGAGCATCAAGATAATCTATTACCTCAAGCTCAAGAGCAAGGCACCTAAGAGCTTTAAAAGGAATGGAAATTCATAAGAAACCACCCCATGGAGCAAATAATTAGTGATCCCACCAAGGGTATAAGTAGTAGATCTAATCTTAAATTTTTAGATTCTAATCTATCATTTGTCTCTCAAATTGAGCCAAGGAATATTGATGAGGCTCTTAGTGATGAAAATTGGGTGAATGCTATGCAAGAGGAACTCAACCAATTTGAGAGAAATAAGATTTGGACCTTAGTTCTAAGACCTAAGGACTATCCAATCATTGGTAGTAAATGGATCTTTAGGAATAAGTTAGATGAGTAAGGTCATATAACTAGAAATAAAACTAGATTGGTTACCAAAGGGTACAACCAAGAAGAAGACATAAATTATGATGAGACTTATGCTCCAATGGCTAAATTAGAAACAATTATAATTCTTTTAGCTTTTGCATGCAACATGAACTTTAAAATTTTTCAAATGAATGTCAAAAATGCCTTTTTAAATGGTTTTATAGAGGAGAAAATTTATGTTGAACAACCTCCCGATTTTGAAAGTCATACATTGCCAAATCATATATTAAACTCACTAAGACCTTATATGGTTTGAAATAAGCTCCTAAAGCATAGTATGAAAGGCTTAGTGCATTTTTTTTAGAAAATAATTTTTTAAAAGGACATGTAGAACCTATTATTTTCATTAAAAAGCACAAGCATAACATATTACTTGTTTAAATCTATATTGATGATATTTTCTTTAGATCTATTAATGAATCGCTTTGTTAAGAATTTGCTAAGTGTATAAATAGAGAATTTGAAATGGGCATGATGGGAGAGCTCAAATTCTTTCTTAGTCTTCAAATCAAGCAAAGCAAGGATGATATCTTCATCAACCAATCCAAATACACCAAAGAGCTATTAAAGAAATTTGAAATGGAAGGATGTAAGAGTGTCAAAACTCCAATTAGCACATCAACCAAATTGGACAAAGATGAGAAGGGTAAAACTATAAATGAAAAGCTTTATAGACATATAATCAAATCTCTTTTATACCTTACTGCTTTTAGACCTGATATAATGTATAGTATATGCTTATGTGTTAGATTTCAATCATGTCCAAAAGAATCTCATCTGCATATTATGAAAAGAATTTTAAAATATATACATGGCACAATGCATTTAGGCTTATGGTATCCTAGAAACACTTTATTTCATATCATTGGTTTTTTAGATGTTGATTATGCCAAAAGTCTTCTAGATAAAAAAAAAAAGCACATCTGAAACTTATCACTTCATTAATGAATGTTTAATTTCTTGGTTTAGCAAAAAACAAATATCAGCTTCCTTATCCACTATTGAAGCAGAATACATAGCAGTAGGTTATTGTTGCACTCAAGTTCTTTGGATGAGACAACAACTCAAGGATTATAATTAAGAGATTGATCACATTTCCATCAAATGTGACAAATACAAGTGCTATAAATCTTTCTAAAAATCTCATTCAACATTCTAGGAGCAAACACATAGACATTAGGCATCATGTTATAAGAGATCATGTCCAAAATGGTGATGTTGTGTTAGAATTTATTGACACAAATAATCAATTGGCTAACATTTTTACCAAGCCTCTCAATGATGAAAGGTTTTGTTTTATAAAATAAGGAGCTTGGTATGCTTCATAGGAGAACTTTATCTTAAAAAGGGTTTAAAAGGCATACATTGCATTAATTATGCATTTTGATGTGAACCTTGAGTGATATGTATCATATTTGATGATTTGCATGTTCAAATTGTGTGATGAATGATTATTTTCATGAAAAATCATGCATAATTTACTTAGAAATAAATCGTGTATCACATCTTTATGTTTGGAGTCTTTTTTATTTTTTGCCTTGTTTTAGGTCACAACTGTGAATAAATATTCATGACCATGACTAAAGTTGCCAAAAACAGCAGAAGTGTTTACGCCTTTGGTCATGGGATGTGTCACCATTTCGTCTTCCCGTGAATACGATTATTCACGTTTATGAACTTTCATTCACGGTCATGAATCGATCAATATAAAGCCCAAAACATCATTGTTTCTCTAGTTTCACTCTTTTTAAAATTGTAATAACTGCACCCTCTTTTCCATTTGTGGTCAAATCCGACCTCCCAAACACCTTTTTACAACAAATCATCGCCAGAATCATCCTCTAAACACCACAAACATCTATGTCATCCATTTTTCCTTAAGTTTTTTTTTTTATTTTTCACATGATAATCAAACCCTATGTGTCATTTTCATCCCCTTCAATTTTCCTTAAGGATTTCGACAACAACAATGGCCTCTGTAGCCAATTCCTCTAAAGGGAAGAGGAAGAGCACAACCCTAAAGCTTTATACAAACTTTTTACTTAATGTTCTACCCCAACACTTCCATCAAAAATATGTTTCTCTTAAGAAACAGCCTATTTTGTCCATCCAAAGTTCGATTGGAATTGCATCAAGGCTATTGGCCTTGAATCTGACATGAGATTTTAGCTTTGAAAGTGTAGCATTCTTGATTTTGTTGACATATAAAAGCCCATTTTCAAAAAGCCAACCCTGGAGTTTTTGAGTACCTTGCAAGTATCCTCTGTTGGTAAGGTTTCCTTCTAGCTCTGCAAGTAAAAGAAATATCTCACCACCTTAGAATTTGCAGATATCTTCAAGCTACCACATTAGGGCTTGATAAATGAAAGTGAGGCAAAGGATTTCAGCCCCTTTTCAAATGGACACAATTTTTGTAGTGATTACAGTTGAGATGTCAAAAAGACTAAGAGCACTCAATTGAAGAACCTGATTCTCTGCTACATTCATCGATTTCTAACTTACTCGATCTTTGCATGAGGAGATAGCAATGGGGCAGTCAGGAAGTCAGAATTACTTCTTTTTGAGATGGCTCAAAAAGATGAGCCAGTTGCCCTATCAAGATGGTTTGCATCCCATCTTCAGTTGATAGCTTCAAAGCCATTGGGTGACATTCTTAGAGGTGGCTACATTACTCATATGGCGATTGAACATGGGTTAATGGATCTAATGATCATAACTTCACCATTATCCCAGCATCCCCTGGAGATTGACTAGACATCGAATCCTTTATCAAGATGGGAGTGATAGTGAGAATCCTCTTTCAAGATGATACCTACTATCGGTTTATCACCCATGCAGGTGAGATTCCATGAGAACTAGAGGATTCAAAAGCATTTAAAGCTAGTCTTCAAGGGTCACAATAAAGAAAGAAAACTAGAATTGACCCTTTTAGAGTTTCAACAAGTATACTGGATGCCTCAGCAGTTGGTGAAGCATCTTCATCTCAACCAGATATGGCTCAAGAACTTATAGCCCTTATCACTCCTTGGTTCAACTTGTTTTAAGCAAGCATGGATTCTTTCCAGCAATCCATTGATCCAAAGCTAGAGAATTTCAAAGATTTCACAGAGCCGAGAATTGATAGCCTCAAAGAGGAGATAGATTGTCTTTGCGAGCAAGTATCTAGCTTCAAGCCATGATTTACCTTTTAATAGGATCATTAGGATCCTTAAGATCATTAGGTAAATCTTGTTTGTACTTAAACTCATACATGTATTTTTTTTATTATATAATGAAATATGAGATTTGTTTTATATTGTCTATTTTCTTCTCTTGATTGTCTCTTTTTGATTATGACAAATGGGGAGAAGAAATGCAATATGTTTAACAACATATATTTGACAATATGCTTAGTAACATATACTTGATATATACTTTGCATATGCTTAACATAAATGTCATTTAATATAAAAATATACTTGACATATACCTTTCATATACTTGGCATAAATGTTATGATCAATGCTTTTGTGAATTTCTTTTGAAACTTCATCTCTTATATGCTTATGGTTTGAAATGTGGTATCATTGTGCTCTTTATAATTCATATTTTTTAAGCATTTTTTAAAAGGGAGAAATTCAATTCTCCTTATGCCACATATTGCAAAGTTATTTGTCACCATAAAAAATGAGAGATTGTTGAACCTTAAGGGGTATTTCCATTATTTTTATAATCACAAATAATTGTACAATAAGAAATTTAACCACATTTTATGTTCTAAGTGTGTTAAACAAGTTACTCATTCCTAAGACTATGAAACAAGTTATTTGAAATTATTTGAAGTTCAAAAGAATGAAAATTAGTAGAGATTCATGCATGTGAAAAAGATATTCACACTAGTGAATAATGTCATGCTTGTAGTGAAGAATCACCACAACCATAAAAAGAGCAATTCACGCCTCTAGCTCATGAAGTAATGCCCGTGAATGAGCTAGCACTAAGACTATTCATTCAAAAGTTCACGGCAGTGAAGTGTTAGATCATACATGAAGTTTGGTTAAGTCATGCCCGTGAAGAAATATGTCACGCCTGTGAAAGACTTCTTATTTTTGGATAGAGTCGATCACAGCCAAGTTCACCACTTTAGTCACAGCTATGAAGAACAGTCATGTCGGTGAAATTGGAAAGAGAAAGTTGTCAGATGCGAATGGAAAAATGGTTGAACGAGTATTTTTGTGTTAAATGCATTCCAAATGGCTATATTTGTTAGGGAAGTATAAATACAACATATTTATGACTTCCAAAGGTAAGACAACAAAAAAAATGTGCATCCAATTTTCTAATCTTGAATAGCCTTGTACATTTAATTGATTTCACCAATCTGATTTTTTATCTTGTAAGAACCATAATTTCTCAGAATTTTTGAGCTTTTTGATTGGTGAGTGTTTCATTCTTGTAATCAATTACTCATAAGAACCATAATTTCTCAGAATTGTTGAGCTTTTTAATTGGTGACTGTTTCATTCTTGTAATCAATTACTCAAAAGTGAGTTTAAGTAATTTGGGTTATGAGTGAAATATTTGTAAGGATTTTTGTGAGAGCCATCAAAACACAAGAATTTATTTGTCGTATTAGGCATTAAAATACAAGGATTTTTCTGAGTTTGGTATTAGCCAAGAGAGTAAAATACCACAATTGGGAGTGAACTAGGAAAATTTTCATTTGTAACACTTTAAGTGTTAGTGAAATGTCCAATTGAGATTAGAGAGAGGAGTATGATTTGTTAATACCCGAATTTCTATAAATCTTGTATGCCAAATTTCTCTCTCTCTCACAAATCATTTTTGGTAAAATTGCCTTAAGCAAATTTTTTAATTACCAACTAATTCAACCCCTCCCCCTTTTTTGGTTATTATTTTGGGCAACAGATATCATTAAATTGTCTAAGATCTAAATTAAATTTATATATAAATGAACACCAATATAATCAAATATGTATTGTAACGTTCGGTTATTTAGACACTGATCGTATGTGACAAAGTCAATGCACACCGGGTCGATCTGAGTCTAAATTCGGATGCACAGAAAAATAATAATATTTAAGGAATATTTATTAAGGACATTATAAATTGGGAATTTAAAGGTTTAGTGCTATAATTAGTTGAAATAAAATTTCTTTTTGGATTAAATGAAGATTTATGGAATGGTTTGAGATTATTTTGCGTAAAGAGGAGATTATGAGTTAAATGATGTATTATTTAAAGATTAAAAGTTTATTATGATTAATTAATCAAATTGACCAATAGGAAACAAATCTAGAATTTTTTTTATTATTAAGGAATATTAACCTAATATTCATCTTATACATTAATGAGCATTAATTATAATTGATGAATCATATGCCTAATCACCCATTCTAGAATTCTCTTCATTAATGAGCCTTATCCTAAACCTTATCTTCTAATCCTTGTCATTAGTCTAGAAGTTTCTTCATTAATGAGGCATTTAACTTAACAAAAATATCTCCTCTTTCTCACCTTTCATTGTCGTCCACCTTTTCCACTATTCTCCACCATTTTTATTCCAATTTTAGCTAGTAAAAGAGAGGAAAGAATAATCCAAGTGATAGAAAACTCAAGAGAGTAAAGGAAAAATCAATTTGGAAGGTAGAAGAAAGGAAGAGAAATAAGAAAGAAACAAAGAGAGAAATTTTGTCAAGGTGAGTTCTTCTTTAATCCTCTAGCTTTTATTTATTAATTGAGATTAAAGTGATGATAATTAAGGTTAGAAATGAGGAAGAAGGGGCTGTCTAGGTGATGGTGGGTTGAAACAAAAAGAAATTGGTTTGATGATATGAGATATGTTTTATGGTTTTAGGGCAAGCCAAGGACAAGGGTAGAAGCAATCTTGAGGAAGGGAAAGGAAAGGAAAAAGCCTAGGAAAGGGAGAAAATATTAATAAGGTATGTGCTTGTATGAAAAAAATTTAATATGTTGATTTTATTGTTAAATCTTGTGTTAATTGCATGATTAAATGAGTAGTTGTGTTGTTATATGTGTTGCTGGAAATTTTATCATGGAGCAGCATGCATTAAAAATTCGATAACTTAAGTTATGGAACTCTAAATTTTTTTTTATTTGATGTTTTGGAAACTTAAGAAAAATATCTAAAACTTTCACGAAGAACGTGAGATCTAATTATGACTGTAACTATGCTAAAAATTGACATAAAAATGAGACTTGAAATCTGTCTCTGAATTTCCTGAGCAGATTTTAGCTGAGCAGTCAGTACTCAATCAGTCATAACTTTGTCTACAGAGATCAGAATTAGTTGATTCAAAATTGATATTAAAGATAAGATCTTTGGCTAAAATTTATTAGAAGACTACTTAACTAAATTCGGCAAATAACAGTATCAAAACTGAGACCCAAAATAGAGCCCGAAATCTGTCCAGAACAGGGCTGTTGAAAAAAAAGTGAGTTTTACATGTAAATTGATTTGGGGCTTATGATATGAGATGAATGATGTTGATATGAGTGATTATTATGTGATAAGCCATTGAGTCCATAAAAATTTATTGAGAAAATAAAACTATGAAATAATTGTTTGGTGTATATTTTGACTATAATGAAATTATTACTTGAATAAATTGAGATGAAATAATTAAAGCATAAAACACCTAGCTGTGAACTAAGGTAAATGATAGATTGACATGCCAATAAGGGGTAGGATATGTAGGCGTAAAACGCGGAGTTGATTGATATAAGCACTAAATGTGCTAAGTTAATTTATGTAGGCATCATATTGTGCCGAGTTAAATTATGTAAGCGTCAAACGCTGAGTTAAAATTTTCCGGCCGAAAATACCCCGTATCCTAGTTGATAGTTCTAGTTATTGGTGTTGACATAAATTTGAATAAACAAGACAAAATAAGATATGATAAAATTTACTTATTGTGAATAATTATTGAATAATAAAAATGAGTAAATTATGGTGATATTAAAAATAATATTATTCAATAATATTATGCAATTAATATAATTATCATGTGTAAAAGGAATTTTTTGTAGTAACAATTAACTTGGAAATTAATTTATTGCTGATGAATTTATGATATTTCTTTTATTTGATTTTTAAATGTATGAATGTGTGAAATTTTATAAATTTGCATATTAAGCTTCTGTCATATAAAGCACCACTAAGCTAATAGCTTAGCGCGTGTGGTTTTTCCTACGCGTAGATACTGAAGTAGTTAGTAAGTAAAGAATGAAACTGTCAGAAAGAGAAGAACGTCAGATAGTGGATAGCAGTGTTTGAAGATCTTTTTGTTCTCATGTATTAACTTTTATAAAATATAATAGCAAGTTTTATTTTCATATTGTGTGATACTCATATTTGGGTTTGTAAATAAAATATTAATTAGTAGAACTTGGTATGTAATCCTTTAGAAAATGAAATGATTTATTATGAATGAATTATGTAAATAGGTATAAAGTATATGTGTATGGAAAAAAATGGCAGACTACATTTTAGATTTACATTTAGATATTTTAAAATGAGAATATACAAAACAATTATATAAGCAAGTTAGACATAGAGTCAAAAGTAAGGTAGCACTCCTTTGCTTTGCTACTATTCGTAGGGCGAAGGGGTGTTATATGTATTTTATTAATAATGAATAAGTACATCGAGTGACTAAGGTGATTGCCTTTATGACACATCTCTAACAATATGTACATACATATTACTAACTATGAGTTGCTTAGCATGTGGGGTGTTTCTCACATGCATGATTGAAGTGGAATAGATAGTTGCTAAAAGAGAACCCAATATATTATTTTTAATGTTATGATATATTTTATTTTGTATTTTCTTTTCATATTTATTATATAGAATTTAAAATAATCATCATGATCATAATGCAATCAAAATATTTTTAAAAGAAATTTATATTTCATCAGATTTTTACCATACAGTATTATAATATTAATTTATATAGTTAGATTATTTTAATTATATGAGATAGTATTACAAATTATGTTTGAATTTTGCAGATGAACTTCAACAATTCATATTCCCCCATAATACTAGAAGTGAGCAAGATATTTATTATTTCTAATTCTTTATATTTAGTTTTAGTACAAATAATTTGGTTTTAAATACTAATTAGTTTTATTTATGAAATTAGGATTGGATTTAATTTTGGGTGTGAAATTATACTTATAAAGATAATTTTACTTGTTTTTGGCGAGTTGACCTTTAGAGGTTAAATGAAGATTTCGATGATCTTATTATTCTAGAAAGACAAAATGTTCTCATGGATTTTGTAAAAGACATCTCAAAATTTTCCAGCAAGATGTTAATCACAAAATTCCAGGTCTCCTCTCCTCTCACTTTCTTCGAATAATTTCTCTATTTCTAGCTTTCTCTTCTATAGTCTATATATTACACTTGTTTTTAGTCTTCATAATCCCCTTCCTATCAACACTTACATGCTTAGCACTATGTGTTCTCTAGACAAACATATTTTCCACCATCCAAAATTGTGTTTCCTCTACCATCACCACCTCTCCCAATTCCATTTTTGATTGCTACTTGGCTCACCGCCTTATTCAAATTGGTATCTCTAATATTTTTTTCCATCCCGGGCGACTTTAATCTCACTATTATTAACCATCTCATTATTAAGCTTGCACTTAATATAATCGATTGTTGTAATGAGCTCAGTGCATGGTATGTTATCAATTGTTATGCTCGCTTACGTGGTGTCAATGCTTATGTTGTTACATTATTAATTTGTTAGCGGTCTTAATGTTGTTAATGCTATCGCCAATATTGATTTTATACACAATATGTTTGACAAAATATCCCAAACAACTAAGACATGTTCCTTGCCATAGAATCAGAGGATCTAAATTATTTATTAGGGATAATTTTGAAAAATAAATAAATTTGACAACAATCATTTATCAATAAAAAATAGTGTAATTTTTAATTCGACACCTTCTAGGTAAAAAATTAAATTTTTTAAAAATAAAAAGTTTTGGTGGGTGAAAGATTTTTTAAAACCTATAAATTTTAATTTTTTTTAAGTTGTCAAATGATAAATTTGACATAAATTTATAGATTTTTCTAATTTCTTAATTCAAAATCCATCAATAAGATAGTCTATTATTTTTGTTTTATCTTTTAGAGATGGGAGTGACATTTGAGAGATTTGTTTTATCTTTTAATTTTTGCAATTAAAAAAAAAATCTCAACTTAGTGTAACTTTCATCATTTTATTGAAATGATTTTTAAAATTCTAGGTTAGGGAAAATGGGGAAGAGGGAAATATAAAAGGAGCGATAGTGAGAGAAAAAGGATCCATATACGAGGTGTCATTTCTAGAGGTGAAAAATTAAACCCAATCAACAAATACCACAAGGGAGTTAATAACGTTATTTGTTTAAGACTTTGATTGTCCTAAATCATACCATAGGAGCTTGACTATATCAAAATTTATCAAACAGAATGACTTAATTTTAACAGGAGCCTATTTATACTTTTGACCAATACAATAATTACACCAATCTATATTGTTATTTTATAAACAAACAAACTAATAGGATCAAACCAAAAATAATAATAATAAGAGGAAATAACATATTGAATACATCATTTTCTAATAAGTTCATAATTTTTTCTAAGTAAAAAATAAATATCATATATGAATTGCAGGAGAGGAGAATGAGAATGAATTCATAGCTGAATTAATGCATAGAATAGAAAATTTTATTATGATAGAAAAATTATAATTAATAATATGAAATACTAAACTTTAGTTATTTTTTTAAATTTCAAAAAGATATTAACATTTTGAAATACTATAATAATTTGAATCAGATATAATTATATTATTTTGTGTGTGTAATTAGAATGAAGATGAAAATACAATATGATTAATTATATTGTAATTTAAAATATACCCTCAATTTATTATTCAAAAACAATTAAAAAATAAAAATACATTAAAAAATGAATTTATCTCTGTCATACAACCCAATAAAGCAGTTAAAACTTAAAATAGATATTAAAATAAATTCAGCATTTAAAAATTTGTTCGCGTAATTGGGTCGGAGGCCGTTGATAGATCGTAGACGATGGCGCAAGCACACACGTATCAACTTTGAATTACGTGTTAGGGTTTCTGCTTTCTTTTTGCCACATCTTCTCTAACTATAAATATAGAAAGAGCGTGCCTTTTGTTGTCTCATTCTACTCTTCTAGGGTTTCTGCCGCTGGTCGACGGAGAGCAGCCGCCATGGGGAGGAGTAAGTTTTATTTAACGTTATCCTAAACTTGTTGTGTATTTTACTAGGAAATGATTTTCCAGATATTGTAGTCACGAACGCGGTATTACATGATTGTTTTAGGGTTTATGCTAGAATCGTTTGTTCCTCTTTTGTTTTCTCATGCTGTTAAGGCTGTATTATTGTTAACGAGAATGATTTTGTTCATCTGGCGATGGGTTAATTATTGTTTATTTCTTCTCTAGAAGTTTGATTTCTGTTGTTTCTTATGAATTTAGGGCTGTTGATGCTTTTAATTAACGCTGATATGGTTAAATTGCATATGAGACGATAATGAATAAAATAAATGGAATTAGGATCTGTCTAATTGGTGTGTCCGGAATAGTTTTTGTTATCAAGCGCTATTTAACCGTTCTGGGTGGCGTTTCTTTTTTGATTTTTGATGCTTGCTAATTTCATTATATTGATTTTGGACTCTCTTGTTCTAGGTGATTTGAGTAATTGATTCCAGGTCCCTTATTCTGGGTTTTCCTTTTCTTTTTTGACCCATCTGTTTGTTGTAGAGATGATATTTTGGGAGTTCTATGATTATCTGTTGAGTACTTGTTTTATTTTGTATTAATAGCTTGTGACTCTTGCAGGACCTGCTAGATGTTACCGCCAGATCAAGAATAAGCCATACCCAAAGTCACGATATTGCCGTGGTGTGCCTGATCCCAAAATCAGGATTTATGATGTTGGCATGAAGAAGAAGGGTGTTGATGAGTTCCCATTCTGTGTGCATTTGGTGTCCTGGGAAAAGGAGAATGTCTCCAGTGAAGCTCTTGAGGCTGCACGAATTGCTTGCAACAAATATATGGCTAAGTTCGCCGGAAAGGATGCTTTCCATTTGAGGGTGAGGGTGCATCCTTTTCATGTCCTCCGTATCAATAAGATGCTTTCATGTGCTGGAGCTGATAGGCTCCAAACTGGTATGAGGGGTGCTTTTGGCAAACCTCAGGGTACTTGTGCAAGAGTTGCTATTGGTCAGGTTCTTCTGTCTGTTCGCTGCAAGGATAGCAACAGTCATCATGCACAGGAGGCTCTACGCCGTGCAAAGTTTAAGTTTCCTGGCCGCCAAAAGATCATTGTCAGCAGGAAGTGGTATGTTTTCTTTTTCCCATATAGAAGTTTTTCTAATTTTGATGACCTTTTGTTTATGGAATGGTGTGACTTATTGCCAGTGATGGATGTAAAACCTGTGTTCTGTTTAGTAGCAGTCTCCAGATTTTTATGCCTGGGGGTATTTTTCTAATAAACCTGTTGCTTGTGTGAATTAAGACACATGTTCTCCACCTGTATTCTCTTAGTATGGTTAATTATTGTATAGTCAGGATATTATGTGTGGAAGGTGCCTGCTTTTGTATATTATTTTGAATCTTCTTGGTTGAAGATGTAATATGATGGAATTTGGGTCGCCAACTAATTTTATTTGATATCTGTAATTTGCAGGGGTTTTACCAAATTCAACCGCACTGATTATGTGAAACTGAAGTCAGAGAATCGCATTTTAGCAGATGGAGTCAATGCTAAGGTTAGTTTCTGCTTCAATTGCATTGTTATTTATTTATTTTTGGCAATTCGTTGGCTCTTAAAAGGTAAAACTGTGTTCTGCAAATACTTAGGCTGAGAGGTTCCTGGCTGTTTCTTCTCTCACTTTTGCGAGTTTTGAAGCTATAACATGGATGTGTCTTTCTTGCAGCTCCTCGGTTGCCATGGACCCTTGGCACAGCGACAGCCTGGAAGAGCATTTTTGCCTGCAACGGTTTAAGATGGGCCGAAGATTTTGTCTCTCTTAGAAATTCTGAATTGGATTTATTTTCAGTTTGTTTTCATCATCATTTGCTACTAAACTATTGACTTTATTTTGAACTGAATTAAGATAATTAATGTTTGGAATGTTGGTTTATTGAATATCGTTTTAATTCTGCATTTATTTGATTTCTGCCTTGTTTGAGTTTCAAATCTCCTTCTGGACAAGGAATGGGATTTCATTATATGCGAGAATATTATTATATAATTACCAGCAATATTGGATAAATAATTACATTTTTAATAATGAACATAATAAATACGATATTTAGTAAACATATTACAAATTAATATAAATTTGAACTATTGAAAGTAATAACTATTACAAAGTAGATGTAGAAAAAAAATGTTTTGACAGCAGAAGCAGAACAAAATATGCACCTGTTAAGGAGGCATTGAATGAAATGGTTAATACGATGAATTGTATGTAAATAATATTATATGAAAAGAGTAATCTGAATTTTAATTATAAATAAATTAATGCCTTAAAAAACATAGCAACGTTGTTCAATCTTTTCTTTACTGGATGATGAACGCCTCAAAGAACATAACAACATTGGTATTATTGTTTTATTAAAAAACACTGGTCAGTAAATATGTGTATAGAAATATTTTATATAGAAAATTGTCGGAAGTTACTGAAGAGCCTGAGAAGCTAACTGTCCAATCAATTATTTTTTTTAATATTAGCATTATTATGTTAATAATAATATAAGTTCAATTTATTGTTAAAGTATTAAAGGAAAATTGAAAGTTAACAAATTGTTTTCTAAACCAAATTATATTATTTTTATATTATTATGACAATTAAAAAAAAGTATTAAAGCACACTAATTTTTTAAAATTCTATCAACAGTTTTTTTTTTTGGGTTAGATAATGTTTAAATCTTTTTAACCAATTAATTTAATTCTTGACTTTAAATTTATATTTTAATATTACTATCTTGAATCCATATCCTAGTAGCTTTTTTAAATCATATTTAAACCTTTTAATTACTTAAACTATATTAAAAATATAATTACTGGAAATCACATTTAGGTTGTATTAATTTTAGACAATCACGAATTAACTTTTGTAGATAACAATAGTTGGGTAGAGAATTAAATTCATGAATTGGCAAAAATGTTTGGTTGTTTCTCAAATTTACTGAACATCTCTTTCCTTACTGAGGAACTTGAGGGTCAGGGTAGAATGCACATGTAGTTTGTTGCATTAAGTAAACACTAACGACTGTCCATGTAGATATTTGAGTAACAAACTTAATGGCCTTGAAGAGGAATTCCAAATTTTCACTAAAATGTCTAGTTTTCGCTCCGGCTAGTAGATTAGTAGCAGTAGTACTAACCTCGCACACTTCTTCAATGGGGTAGCCTCCTTTTAGGTTACCATCAACATTAGCTTCCAAAGTAGTCTTGTGTCTTGATCCTTGAATATCGTCAATATCTGACACATTCGAACCAAACCTAATAAATAAACAAACAAAAGCATAACCCACTAATTTTTGGATTCATGAATCATAGATGAGAAAAAGGATCTTTGCTTAACAGATTGAGAATTTGGAGAATGAGGATTAGATAACTTATCCCCTTCAAATACAAAAGAAATATGCCATTTGAGATCAAAAAAATTATTCAAATCTTGACTTAAAACTATGATCAGTGACTTCATCTTGTTTGGTTGCCGGTTATCACGGATAAGAGTACGCTGGCCAGTTATGAGCCCTGCAAGAACTGCTCCGAATGCAAACACATCAATTTTAGATGTCATTTGCAGTTCTCTCACAGATATAGCAAAACACCACCAGATGATATATATTTTACTAGTGAATTAATCTATCTAAGGAATATTTTTTGATACTTACACTTAAGTCGTACATTATGAAGCTCATGAAGCTCATGAAGCATGAACAAATAACTTACTCTGGAGCAATGTAATCTGGTGTTCCAACTGAGCTCGTTGGTATAAAATCTTCTTCATTTGATCATTCTACTACCTTAGCCAGCCCAAAATCTGATTCCTATGAAATAAAACCTAGCTAGTGCCAGATGCTAAAACAAATGATGTAAACATCAACACTCATTATTAAAATATAGTCAAATACCATCTACCAAAAAAAAAACCATATAAAGTCAGTCATATATCTTTGCCCTGAGCCCCTGATTAAGCAAAATATTGTTGTTTTAATATGACGGTGCACATATTGCGCCTTTGTGTGATCATGAATATATTCAATTCCTCTTGCAGCATCAAGTGTTATTTGTGCTCTTGCAGTCCATGAAAGGGGTGTATGACCTGAGAGCTGCTAACGTCAAAACCATGTACTTTGGCTTCACTTACCGAAGTGCTCCCACCATGACTAATGATGTTCTTTGTCAATCAAACTACTTGCTATCAACAATTTTTTTTTAAATTTTTTTTTCATATATACTTTATTTAGTTGATTCCTTGGTAAATTTTTTTTCCTTCTACTGCATATTTCACATCTCTATTTTCTATCTTGTTATGCTTTTAAAAATTTCTCTCTTAAAAAAAGTGACACTTTCATGTTAATCATATTAAGCCATTTTAGGATGTCTTTTATAGTTGTATTACTTATTAAGAATTTTCTTTCCTAATGCATTCTTGAAATTTGGAACAAAGAAGAAAAACATTCATCACATCATTACCTTTTAGCAAAGGGTCATGAAGATGATCATTGAGGGATCTATTGTGAATATGCTTATATACTAAATAAAGGTTGCTATCATCACTTACGTATTGATGTAACTCAAAGTGTACTCGCAAGTGCATGAACCAGGGTAATATAGTAAATTTATTCTCGTAATCGATCGCTCAAGAAACTATGTGGTTCTAAATCCTTAATTAATTTTAAATTATCAATGATCAGTGAAATAAAATCCTAAACACTCTAACCAAATTTAATGTGTTGATTAAGCTACAAGAAAAACTGATAACTAAAATTACAGCAAGAAGAAATTAAGAAAATTAATGAGAGAAGAAATAGGAACTTAGCTCATAACCCTCAATTTGCATGTCCCTTAATGAATTAATGACTAATGAATGTAGATTTTATGGCCTCACCTTTAAGCACCAATTAATCAAACCAATGAATTAACTAGTGTTTAGTTCAATTTTTAGGTTAAATTACAGATGATGTGTCTAATAATCTAATTTTAACATATCCATTTAAAGTTATATAATTGATGATAAAAAACTACTAAACCAAAAACTTATTAAGTACAATTGAAACTGAAGAAATCATGCATTTATTAAATAGATAAAAAGGAACAATATAAACTGGAGTTGCTCATTAAGCACCAAATACAATATTTAGCCTAACATCTTAATAACAATGTTATATTTATTCTCATGGCTAAGTTAAACATTAAAGAAAATAAAAGATGAAAAGAAAACTTCTTGAAACACTGCTACAAAATTCTTAACTTTCTTCATTTGAGTGAACATCTATCTCAACATAAAATAAAACTAGAATATATAACTTAAGAAGTCCTACTTAAACTTTAATTCTAAAAATACAATTATTCCTAATTAAGAGATAATTTTTCCTATAGATGATCTTCAGATCAACATTTATTTTTAAAGTTTCGAATCTACTTGACCGGAAGAGAGTTTTCATGCAATTTGATTTCTATAACAAAAAGGGAATGTCATACACATAACAAAGTGTCATAGACGTGACACACTCTTTAGCAAAATATTTCGCACAATCGTAATAATTTCTCGAGTACATGGCAGGTAAACAAAATAGTGATGCACTCACAATCATAACCACACACCAGTGACAAAAAACTGAGCTTCAGGAACTTTGCATTTGCTATTAAAACCATGTGCCTATAATAGGAACAAAAGGAGAAAGTCCTCACAGTTAGAGACACCTCTCATGCCCCTGACACATTGTCACGTGCATGAGGCTCCAAACTTTGCTTCTTCTCATGTGCATGAGGGTCTTGATCTATTTTCCTACATTTTAACTCTTTTTCCTACAATCACGAAATTAAAACAATTAAGTACCTAAACATGATAAAAACCCATAATTCAACATAAAAAAATATTAATAAAAACTAGAACAAATAAGAACGCATAAAACTCCTTCACACTTAAACAATGTTTGCCCTCAAGCAATATCTAAATATAGAGAGATATTAAAAACATGCTACAACTAATATGCATGATTCTAATCTTCATAATCTCTAACTTTCATTAATGTACTGAACTGACTCATATCAAATTCACATAGTTTAACTAAGCCCAAAATAATCCTAATGTAGATTCCATATTCAAAAACTAAAAATCAAAACAATTTAATCACATAATTGCATCAACATATATAATGGAAAGTAATCTAATCAATCTATCGATTACTATTAGCCAAACCCTCATATATTAAACCCCCAGACTTATTGTATTGATAGCTATTTTTTAATTTGCTTTTAATTTTTTTTAATTTTAGAGTTAACCATTTTTCCCTAAGTCATAGTGCATGTATTTTATTTGAACTTATTTGTTCTCTCTTTTTTAGAAATACACTTCGCTCATATAGGGTGCTTTGCATACTATTATTCGTAGTACGATAACATAGTAGATAAGGCAAGTGCATTTTATGCTTCATCTTGCTATTTTTGCTAACTCTACATTTTAACTAAGCCTATTTATTTACTTTTAAGTGATTAAGGACTTAATATATAAGTTAAAAACATTTAATAACCTATAGCCTAAATAAATTATTGATTTTATATACATGAGGCAACTAAATAACTAAACTAAAATATCTTTAATTTCTAAATTATGAAATTAGCATTAAAACCATTTTAAACTTTATCAAACTAAGTAGAGCCATCATGAAATCAAGATTTAACATTCCTTCATTAACTTGTTTATAAGAAAATAAAGAAAAAAAATAACATATCAATTAAAAAACAACACACATTTTTTTATTTTAATATATATATATATATATATATATATATATATATATATATATATATATATATATATATATATATATATATATATATATATATATATATATATATATATATATAAACACTGAATCTTTAACCCCGGAAGACATAATCTCTTCCCCCACATTTATTTTAGACATTGTCCTCAATGGCTAATAAAAATCAAAAATAAAATAAGTAAAAGAAAAGGAATAATCCCCTATTATTAAAAACATTTCACTGAGATGGAGGAGGAAGCCACTCTAGAATATGGAACAAGAGAATAGTATATTGGGCATTGGTACCCTTCAAGTGGTCCATTCTATGATCCATAAAGTTTAGGCGTTGCATTACTTTCTGCACCTTAGGTATGGATGACTGCCCATTCTAACTCTGCACAGCCTATCTACAAATCTCATAATGGTAATCACAATTACTTTGATATATGTGATTGTGATGACTGTTATAAAGATCGCATAGCAGATGAAGCAGAGGACTGGAACAGAAAAGCACAAAAACCCAAAAGAAAAGATAAATGTTCTGAAAAACAATTGGTAGAGTTGACCATCGAATAGTGTCTCCTTCTCTGATAATAAGTTTAGATTGTTGCAAAGAAATACTATTGAAATTTCCTTGGCTAGAAATTAATGTTAGTGTAATAGTTGATACATTAAAAGCACAAAAATGCCTAGTGAAGGTAGTGACAATGTGGCTTAGACCAAGTGTAGCCTTAGGATGTCCAATGGTGTATAGCATATGTTTAAAAATAAATGCAGAAGTGTACTCTAGTTCTAGTATGCACACACCATAACAGATATAACTCAATCTTCCAAACTTTATTATTTTCTAACTTTCCAAAAATTAAATGACACATAAACTTATAAAAGAGATCAATAAATGAATCCTTAAAGTTCATAGTTGATGCATTCTTAGGGCTATAATGAGGTTCTCCAGTCTAACAGTTGCCAAATTTTATCAACATTAAAATAATCAGGCATTTTGTGAACTAAT
This sequence comes from Triadica sebifera, assembly GCA_023653625.1. Lineage (NCBI taxonomy): Eukaryota > Viridiplantae > Streptophyta > Magnoliopsida > Malpighiales > Euphorbiaceae > Triadica > Triadica sebifera. The sequence goes on along the minus strand of CM042901.1, from coordinate 18,312,837 downwards.
TTTATAAAGAATTTTAAAATTATTCTTATAGTTTTTTAGGTTACTAAGCACCATTTGTCTAATAATATGAATTTCATTTGAGTACATGCTTTGTTAATTATAAAAGTATTGTAAAATTCTAACACTAACTCTCTAAAATTAGGGTCTATCATCGTAATGAATTTAGTTCATCTAAGGCGCCTAGCATAAGCTTTAATGGTGTTTAGACTATTTAATTGCTCTAAAGTGTTAAAGTAAAAAAATCTGCAACCAACTATTGTTTTAGACACATACTGTTCATATCTTTCATATTTTTTAGCCAAATAAATTGGAAAATGAGCATCATACGTGAAGGAGATATAATGCCCACAAGTTAAGGCCTAGAAATAATAATATTAATAAAGTATATGAAGGGTATATGTGAGATATATAATGGTTATATGTATTAGAAACATGAAAATAATGAAAAAAGAAAAAGAAAAAGTGAAGTTCCTAGCATTCACACTCGTGACAGAGGTAATCACAGTTGTAAATATTGCAAAATTCAGAATTTGAAGCTGAAGATATTCATGTTCGGGGCACTAATGTTCACGCATATGAAGTCCTACAGCTTAAATAAAACAGTTTTGTATTTTTGATAGAAACTCATGAAAATCCAATCTTAAATCCTAGCCACCAAAGTCTAAAATCCCTAAAATCAATTCCCATTCATTACTATTGATTTTTAGCTTTGATTTTGATTAATTATATACAAAAAAAATCCCTAAAATAAGATTAAAAGTGATTAAAAGCAAGGCTTTCTCCATAAATATTGAAATCAGAAGTAGTGGAGTGTTAGAACACGTTTTGAACTCTGAAACTGATCTATAATCGTCGATATAGAGGCAAGGGATGATATTTTCCATTAATCTTTTATTGGTTCAATTCGGCTTAATGGGGATTAAGGATTATAAACTTTAAAACTAATAAAAGTTAAGGTTTTGTTAAGTTTATGGCTTAAAAAGGTAATGGTAGAATTAAATGTTAATGTGGTCTTTGATTTTGTGTTAGGGACTGAAATAAAGAATGGAGATAAATCTCAAAGGAAGTAGACATGAGAGAGATCGAGTGTTAGACTCCAATTATCGAGATTTGTACATATATGTATTTTAATTCTAATATATTGTGCTTATGATATGTAATATGAATTCTGATATGATATGTAGCATGAAATGTTGTTATAATGGTTGCTGAAATAGAGGTAATTAGCTTATTGAATACTGAGATGCATAAAGAAATTGATACAATGACAATTGAGTATGAATGGATTGTATGTTATTGATAAATAAGGAATTGAGCCTAGTTTAATTGATGAAGTATGATAATATGTATGTTTATAGTTTTTTTAAATGCTGAAATTATTGGAAAGTGTTAATAGGAGTGGCTAACATTAGTTAGTTGTAGAACCATTGCATGTTGTGTATGAAGTTAGCTTAAAACAGTGCTGGAAAATTTCACAAATGGATGTGTCACGCCCGTTAAGTCAATCTTCATGCCCGTGAATGTATGAACACAAAATAGTCATGCTTGTGAACTAATGTTTATGCTCAAGAATGATTATAGAGCCAGTCACGACCGAGTTACAAGTAGACAACTTGTGACAAAAGGCTTTATACCCATGAATTCTATGTATCCAGAATTTGTAAATTTGAATTATGTGATGGAAATACATGAGTACGATGTACACACACTTGGCATGATTAAATGAGATTATATATGGTATGATAACACAAATATGAACAATGATTATGAACTTAGTGCTTTAAATTACTAAATAACATGTGATGATAATATGAAACTATGAATGTGACATATATGAGATTTATATACATAACATAATTAATTATGTCAATTCTCTATTCAAGGAATAGCTAAGATATGTGGCATGTCATTGAGGGGGTTATAGTACCGTAGAATAGTATTATTATATTTTGTCAAGGTGGCTCAAACTCGAGTAAGAGCACTCCTGACTATTTAGGGACAAGGTGGCTTAAGCTCGGATAAAAACACCCTTGTACTCATATGCATGCATATATTATATTTACTCATCAGAGTGGCTTAATCTCGAGTAAGAGCGCTCATAGTTTGAAATTTTCGGTAGTAGCAATACACACATATACAATAGTGAACAGGGTGGCTTAAACTTAGGTAAGAGTACTCCTGTTTCACAACCTACATCCGAGTAATCCATGTTTAGAGTATTAGGCTAAGAAAAATAGTGAATCATTGTAATATAGAATATAGTAATTTGTAAAGTAGTACACAGTGATGCTATAAATCGGTAATATAGAAAGTAAATCATAATAATAAAGATTCATAATATAGTTACATCCTGAAAAAGGAATGTGAAAACTAGTAACCAAATATATACATGGAACCAGTAATTGGATACTTGCAACATATGATGAAAATCACTATGACTATGATGATATATAAATATTATGATATGCTCATAAACTAGGGCATATGAGTTATGAGTTTAGAGAGAAAAATATTTAGGGTTAAGGTGGGTTAAAGTTTAAAGTTAAAATTTTGAAATGGAATGATTTCATGCTCATGAATGGATATGTATGCTCATGAAAAGCTGTGTTGTGGTTTAAATGGCAGAGCTTTGAACATAGCGGATTGTTTGGAGAAAAAAGGACTTTCACGCTCGTGAAGTATTGTCATGACTATGAATGGTGTTTCACACCCGTGAATGCAGATCGGTTAACCATGAGCAGCCGCATTTTTCTCTTGCCTATGCATCTTATATTTCTTTAAAATCATTTCCACTGCCTAGATCATTCTCTCACACACTCAGAGAAGTCTTAGTCATCTTTTCCATGAATCTTAACCCTAAAACACCATTGTTAAAGCTTGAAAGTGGGATGTTATGCACGTGAGGAACTCTCATATATGTGACACCAATCCATACCCTAAGGTGTCACGCACGTGAGGTGATAGCTGTTGAAACTAATCAAAAATAAATTCATACTCTTTAATAGAAGATTTGTAAATAGTGAGAGCATGGTTAAATCCACATAAATTGTATAATTATAAAATCTGAATTTTTAAGAACAAAGAAATAAAAATTAGGGAGATTTTGATTTAGTGGAAATAAAACTCAAACAAATAAAATAAAATCAATCAAGTAACAATCCAGTCAAGGTGTATCTTATAATTGGTTTAAATATTTTGATAATTGAATAAAAAGATAATTTTCCAAATTTAAATAAATTGGTTATGAATATTAACAAGCTCTAATATTTTACCTTTTCTTAATTGTAGTTTAAGTGGGCAAGCGCTATAAATAAACATTATTTATCAACCAACTTTAAACAACATTTTAATATTTAAATTGAAAATAACATTAAGAATTAGAAAAGCTACAAATTCTATTCAATAAAATACAAGTTGTTTATTTAAAATATATTGAATATTTACATCAAAACTCATTAATGATTTAATTCACTAAGAGTATTAATTCACCACTTTATTAGATAAATTAAATTTATATGAATTTAAAGATCCAAATAGCTGGAATTTATTCATTAAGTGAATAAATTAATTAAAATAGAAAATACTCAAATATTTAAAATGGAAAATAGATGAAGAATAAAATTCTCACAATTTATTTAAAACCAATCTTTGAGAATTTTGAATAGAAACATAAAATTAGCTCCACATGGCTGAAAATAAAATACTTAAATAAAAATAGAAATGTAGAAAACTAAATATGAAAAAAACTAAGATTAAAGATTGATAAAAAGATTCTCATCTCCTACTTAATTCTACTTCTACTTATAAGGAAAAAGTCCTAAGCTAATTGAACTTCTAAAATAACTAAACAATAATTAATTGTATCTGATAAGATAACTAAAATCGAGATCATACTGATATAAAAAAGGTAACTAAGAGAATAATTCTAAGAAAAATTGAAATTAATCTCAATAGATTCTTGTCTCTTTTCATTTCTTTTTCAAGCATGGTTACGTTGTAACTTTTTTTACTTTAATAAACTGCAGATAGTTAGATCAATAAAATCAGTCATGATTTTTGCTTCTTTTGTCTCTTTTAAATATTTCAATTTAACTTAATTTTTTCTCAATTGATGATTTCCTTCATAAAAATAAAATAGAAGACTAATTAATACATTATAAATTATTTTTATTTTAAATATAGAGAAATTATATATATATATAATTTTTATAATACATTATAAAAATAATAATTTTTATAATTTTTATTTATATATATATATATTAGCAGTTATCAAATTCCCCCACACGAAGACTTTAGCTTTGTCTTCAAGTAAAATTATTCCCTATACTTATTATTATGAAATTTTTGCAAATTATGAAGCTCAACCAAATTAATAATCAAAATAAAAATATTTCATAGCACAATATATATTTATAACTTAAATTCTCTCTCAATCTAACATTATTTAAATGTTATTAAAAAATATACCAAACTTAACACATTCCATAAAAATTTCACTCAATTCAAAAATTTGAATCATTCATAATTCATGATAATGGAAAGAAATAAACCATAAATTTGTCACTTTATCTCATTTCTACTACCCAATTGAACTCAATTCAAAAATCAAAGAGTTGCCATAAAGTTGAAGAAAAAGAAAATCTTTATAATCAAAAGAAAAAAAATAAACAAAACAACAAATCCAAATTTTATACATTAAAATTGATTTTTTTTGAAGAGAGGTAAATGCATTATATTCTCTGTCTTACCTTTATTTTTTTTCTTTTATTTGATAGGTATATTTTATGCTCCATCCTACATTTTATATTACTTTTGACTAATATATGCATTTATACTCCATCCTATTACATCAACTCAATTTGAAATTTTAATTTTTTTCCTAGAAAATATTGTATGTTAAATTTTGCTTATCAAATCGTTTGGTCACAACTAAAGGTAAAAACTTTAAGAATGAAATATCTTTATCATTTTTAAAAAGAAATCCAATATGTATAGTGTCAATAAAAATTCCATAGCAAATTTCATCATTTATTACTAATCATTTCGCTCAAAAAGAAATATAACAAGTCAAGATGACTTACTCAAAATTAGGCTAAAAAATCCTTACCAAAAATAGGTATAAATTAGTATTCCCATCTTGCAATTTTTATCAAAAAAAAATAAAAAAATGTCAGATTTTATGAAAAATTTAAACCTATGAGTATAAATTAACTACTACTCTTTCATTTTTCATATTATTTTAATCAAGATTTAATGAGTGCATTATTTTCATATGAGACAAATTTAATGCAAAAAAATTTTATTTCTACTATTTAGCTACTTCAGATCTCATAACATGTCATTTATACATTTATACAGTTATCTACGATTGAATTTCAAGTAGCAAAAAGTAAAAATCTCACAAAATAGGCTCTCAAATATCACATTGTCCACCTACATCCTACATTGTCCCTAATGTAGGAGCAGGATCAAAATACAACAAAAAGACAAAAAGAAACAAAAAATACTCCTCTTAAATGTCCATCTTCTCTAAAGTGTTTGAATAAAATTGACATGTGTTTCTCTACTCAATCCACTCTTGCATTTAATTCTCTCCATGGTTGAGATGGCCAACTTCTTCTTTAGTAGTTCTTACCGTAAATTTCTCAACCATTGTTCTCAAATCAATAAAACAGAGCAACAAAATTCACAGCAACCCATTACAGTTATTATCACCAATTATCAATTAAAACAATAAATCAAGACAACTCAATATCAAAGCCAAAATTTAACAAGTCCACCTAGTTTTCTTAATTCAATAGTTCATATAATAAATACTCATTGATACTGGAAACATATAATTAAGTAATGAATCCACTAAAAAATATGTCAAACATTGACACGCATATGCAAATTCATACTTGGCTTCAATTAATCAAAATCCACTAAAAAATATGTCAAACATTGACACGCACAAGTAAATTCATACTTGGCTTCAATTAATCAACTAAGTGCACAATCCAACAAAAAAAAACTCATATTTTAGCAAGACCAAAACTATAAAAATCATAACTCCATAACTTTTTCAAAAACCCAATACCTATCAATATGTTTAAAGACCCGTCATCAATTAAGTTCAAATGTTGCGATTAATGTCTAAATTTCTTCAATGCCCAATGTGCAAAATCTCAAACCCATGATTCAACAAATAATTAGTAATTTTGGCTATCAATATTTAATTTTCTTCAAAACCCATTCAATATTTGGCAACACCCATATGAAATCAAAGATCCAATACCATTTAATTCCAATTTCAGCAAGAAATCTCTACTTTTCTTTAAGCTTCAGTCAATGTTCAACAACACCCATTCATTCTCATAAGATAAATGATGGAAAAACATACCAGAAATAGGAGAATAGAAAAACCCAGTTCCTTAAAGCATGGATCTATCAAAAAATTGAAAGCAAATACCAGAGCATAAGCCATCGCTACCTACCCAAGGTCAGGTTATCCTTGGTTTCTAGTGAAGGAGGATCAAATGACCATTTTGCGCATTTAAGGTGACTGGACGAGAGCCTTAAAGGGCGCTCATGGGTTGTGTTACAAGTAAAAATCAAGTGGTTGTCGTTTTTAGCTAGGCCATGTCGTTTTGGCTTAGTGTTTTACTTTTCCTTTTCTGCGTTTTAGTTAGTATGTGAGTGAGCTGGCATATCTGCATATATTGGCATTACTCCCATTTGTTGTTCATGCTTTTGATGATGAATGAATAGAATTTCTCTTTCTCCCTCATTGATTCTATCTTCTCCTTACCTCATCTCTGCTATTTCTGTCATTTCTACTCTACAACCAACTACATTTAATTTTAGTTGGACCAATTGGTATCAGAGCATCGTTCCTTGGCCCCTATGAACCCATCACCGTCAGCTCTTGTGAATCCAAAATTCCACTGCCATGGCCATCTATGAAAGCACTTGGTCTCAAGATCTGAAGGAGTTGGAAAAATCCATTTGCAACATGATGAAAGGAATGTAGCAGGAAAGCAACCGAAAACAGGAATAACTATTCAAGGGAATGGTGAGTGAATTGAAAACCCTCATCTCCTCCATTAATGCCAGTCCTCAAAACCCAAACTCGTCTCCTGCTTCATCCTCTAATCCATCTCCTAATAATAATCTTGTTATGGAAACTCAGCCCAATCCACCAACACCTTCTCTCACTGACCTGACTAGACAACCAAATCGAGCTCTTAATGGTAACCAATATCATATGGCTACCAGATTTACTAAAATTGAATTTTTCTGTTTTGATAGTGAAGATCTTGAAGGACGATTATTCAAAGGTGAGAGGTTCTTTCAAATTGATTTTATGCCTCCAGATGCTAGCGTCAAGCTTGCTACGATTCATATGGATTGTATAGCCTTGCAAAGGCATCAATCATTCGTTAAAAATAGAAACAAAAAAGACAAGCCACCATGGGATGAATATCTTGAAGCTCTCAAGGGTTGTTTTGAAAAAAGGGTCTATGAGGATCCAATGGCAGGTCTTAAAGAATTGGTGCAGATCGGGTCCCTCCAAGAGTATTTGAAAGCAATTGACATCCTCTCCCATAAGTGTGGTAACCAGATCGATTCCAAGCTCTGGGTGTTGGTGTGCAACGAGCATGGAATGGATCCAACTGGTAAGTACATTGGGAATTCAGATCTTCATCTGGAGCGTGTCAGTGTCTACTATAATGATGCTTCTTGTGGTAGATTTGTTCCTTGTGCTCTGCTCATGGATTTGGAGCCTTATAATGTCACTTTGTTTGTCCAATATCAGCTTGTGGAAAATTCATATGAATGTATGGTTCTTGATAATGAGGCCTTGTATGACATTTGCTTTCGCACCCTTAAGCTCACTACCCCCAGCCTTGGTGATTTGAACCACTTAATACCTGTAACAATGTTTGGAGTTACATGTTGCCTCAGGTTTCTTGGTCAGTTGAATTTTGATCTTAGAAAACTGGCAGTGAACCTTATTTCATTCCCGCACCTTCACTTCATGGTGGGTTTTGTGCCTCTTACCTTTCATGGGTCACAACAGTACCAAGCTCTAACAGTTCATGAGCTCACCCAACAAATTTGGGATGCAAAGAGCATGATATGTGCTGCTGACCCGAGGCATGGTAGTTATCTAACAACATCAGCCATGTTCCAAGGGAAGACGATCACAATGAAGGTTGATGGGAAGATGGTGAACGAGCAGAACAAGAACTCTTCCTACTTTGTGAAGTGGATTCCCAATAATATGAAATCAACAGTTTTTAATACTCCTCTTACTGTTCTTAAGATGGCATATACATTTATTGGTAATTCAACATCCATACAAGAGTTGTTTGGGCATATAAGCGAGCAATTCACTGCTATGTTCAAGAGAAAGGCGTTCTTGCATTGGTATACTGGTGAGGAAATGAATGAGATGAAGTTACAAAATCTGAGAACAACATGCATGATCTTGTATCTGAGTACCAGTAGTACCAGGCTGCAACTGAAGTCCAGAGTGAGCTACCTAGGAATTCTTGTTTGATATACAACAAAGATTTCCCCGTATCAACCTTGTGGACAAGGTTTTCTAAGAGGGAGGGATTGTTACGAGTAAAAATCAAGTGGTTGTCGTTTTTAGCTAGGCCATGTCATTTTGGCTCAGTGTTTTACTTTTCCTTTTCTGCGTTTTAGTTAGTATGTGAGTGAGCTGGCATATCTGCATATATTGGCATTACTCCCATTTGTTGTTCATGCTTTTGATGATGAATGAATAGAATTTCTTTCTCCCTCATTGATTCTATCTTCTCCCTACCTCATCTCTGCTATTTTTGTCATTTCTACTCTGCAACCAACTACATTTAATTTTAGTTGGATCAGGTTGTTCTTCGTTATGGGATGTGAAATTCAAAGAAAGGAGGAGGTTTGTGTAAAATTGATTCTTTGATGAAAAAGAGGTCGACGGTAATGGAAGGAGCAGTGGTCGGTGGCCGGTGTCTTGATAGTGGGTAGTTCCGACTAGTGAAGAGAAACAATTGATGACATCATGCGGCTGGTGGTTGATCGTGTCTGGGGAATGGGACGGAAGGACAACACCGGTTGTATCTTGGTTGGTGGGCTAATCGTCCTAAGAGCGGTCAGTCGCGCACCTGGTGGAGATGCAGCCAACATTCGGCAGTGAGAGAGGTGCAATGGTGGTCGGATCTGGAAGAGAGAGTTTGTGAGAGAAGAGATAAAGTAGAAGAAAGAGAAAGAAAAGGAAAAAGGGAAAATAAAAATAAAAATAAAAAACGGAAATAATAAAAATAAATAAATATGTACGTATATGAAAAGTTAAAATAAAAGAAAATTTTACCACTCACTTACCATGAATATGAATATTTTACCTAGTAACTTAAACTCTTTTTACTAAAACCCTAGAATCCAATATAATATATTTAATACCCGCCGGAGGTCGAAGAAGAGGTTAAAAATTTTAGTTGAGAAAAAAACTTCAATCATGGGCATCAACTTCCCATTTTAGTAAAAACGGGAAAAATTAAAAATTAAAATAAAATTAGAAAAATAGGTTGTCTCTCATTCATTCAGTGCTTCTCTTTAGTATTTTGCTAGATATTACCAGTAATCAACTTCAACCAACCATTATCTAAAAATTTATGGAATTCCAACTCAAAAATTGTATTTTTCAACAAAGAATTTAACACAAACTTTCTCTCAACTTTTCCAAATTTTCATAATGAATTTCATTGTCAATTATAACATGTTTTAAGTCAAAATCTAGCTGCACAAAACAATTAATAACATTTATGGAAAAAATAGAATGCACATTACTTAGATTATTTATACTAAATTCAACAACTTTTCCATTAAATTCCACAGTGAATGTCCCATTATACACATCAATTTTAGTCCTAGATGTTTTAAGAAATGATATGCCTAATAAAATTGGAATTAAATTAAATGAATTATCTTCATCTATATCAATCATATAAAATTCAGTAGGAAAAACCAATTTATTAATTTGAATTAAAATATTTTCTAAAACACCATCAGGATATACATTTATCCTATCAGCAAGTTGTAAAATAACACACGTTTCTTTCAATGGTCCAAGATTCAGAGATGCATAAATTGAATGGGGCATAACATTAAGTAAAGCTTCTAAATCTAACATTGTTCTATCAATTCTTAAGTTGCCAATTTTGCAAGGGATAGTAAACATACCTAGGTCTTGGCATTTTGGAGGCAACTTCTTTTGGAGAACGACAAAGACATTTTCTCCCATGTGAATTTTTTAATCTCCATTCAATTTTCTTTTGTTGCTACATAATTCCTTAAGGAATTTTGCATAACATGACATTTGTTTTATAACATCAATAAGGGAATATTTACTTCAATTTTTCTAAAGACATCTAAAATTTCTTTCTCTTGCTGTTCTTTTTTTATTTGGCTAATCTACTTGTAAATGGAGGAGGGACAACCATGAATGATTTTGGTAGAATGTTAACTTAAATTTTTTTGTTGAGGTAGCTCCATTTCATTTTCTATGTCTTCTGCTACAACAAATTTTTGAACTGTCTTTACTGGTTCCTTCAAGTGTTTTCCACTCCTTAATATAATTGCACTGACATTCTACTTTAGATTCATTTTGGTTTGAGAAGGTAAACATCTGGAAATCTGGTTCTCCAATCTTCCAATGGAAGTTGCTAGCTGACTGATTTGATTCATATCTTATTGAAATTGTTGAATATTAGTGGCTAAAGCAAACACAATTTGTTCCAAAGACATACTTGCTTTGGATTCACGATTTTTGTCTCATTTATCTCATTTAAATCTTCCAATTTAGTTTAATTTTTTCTCAATTGATTACATCTTTCATAAAAACAAAATAGGAGACTAATTAATGCATTATAAATTATTTTTACCTAAAATATGAAGAAATTAAATATTAAATATATATATATATATATATATATATATATATATATATATATATATATTTTAACACTTATCATGAGGGCTCTTTATAGGCGTGACACCATCTCCTCCTCCCATCCTGATTCAATTATTTATTTTGATCATTCATGTATGCGTTTCTCTTCTATGAATGTATTCCTAAACACAAATTAGAGTTAGAATTCAAATAGAAACTTACAAACTAAAAATATAAATGAAAATTGAAGCTAATAAACTAAAAATACTAGAAAGAACATGGGTTGCCTATCAAGAAGCGCCACATTTTTTGGCTAGGCATGACATTTATGAATATGCTCCTTTTAAGGTGATTGGAAAGTCATTTGGAATTTATCATCCACTTCTGCTATTCTTAATTTTACTGTACTCGTACACCTTTAAGGTTAATTGAAAAACAAACTTATCAACAATGAAAATAGAAAAACATTTATTTGGAATAGGTAAAGTTAAAAGGTCACATACCTCAATTTTATTAATTGCACCCCATATTGTCATAGTTAGTTTTCTATGTTTAATTTGGGTGTCTATTGTGACCATAAAAGGTCTACCAAGCAGTATTATTGAACTTTCTTTTAAAATTCCATTATCAGTAGCCATGACCACAAAATCAACAAGAACAGTTACCTTACCAATTTGAACATTGAGGTTTTCAACATCAACTAACTAGAGGCCCTTGGTAGTTGGCTTTAATTCTTCTAAACCTAATTGTTTAAAAATAGAACAGGGCATCATATTAATACTAGCACGTAAATCCAGTATGGCCTTCTCTTTGGTTCCTTCTCTTAAGGTAATGTTAACAATAAAACTTCCAGGGTCTTTTTTTTATGTAACAGTGATGTCTTTTTTAGATCCTCTATCTTATTTTTCACAATTAAAGCATCTTCTTATATAGAATTTGTAAGTGGAGTTACTTTTTTGATAGATTCAATAATATGTGAGTTACTCTTATCTTGGGAAGATGTCTTACCCTTATTACGTTCCTTCTATTTTAGAAAAGGTGGCTTATAAGGCTCAATTATTTTATGTAATTGAGGTCCTAGAACCTTAGATCTTTTTTCCTTCCATTTTGCTTCAATTTCTAGAGATTTTAATTTTTAGAGTTGTATTTCATATGTACCTACAAGAGAACAATACTTCATGTCAATTGCAAAAGTTATTTCATCATTATAGTGATTACCATATGTAGTTATAGACTTGGTTTGCTTTATTTGGCTTGGTAACTTCCTTTTTTTTATTCTCTTGTACAACCTATGCTTTTTGCCCAATCTGAATCTCCATCCTTTTAAATGAAGCTTCTATTGAATCCAGCCTCTCATTAGTTCTTTCTTCCTTTTCTTGAATTGATAGTATGAAACTATTTAATATTTCTTCCAGGGATGGTTTTCTAAATGTACTAGCATGTCCAATTTGGTTTGGATATGGGTATGATTGTTGATTTAAAGGCTCCTGGTAATTATATTGTGGATTTTGATTTTGATTTTGATTCCTTAGGAGATATGGTGAGTTTTGATAAGAATTTCTCCAAGAGAAATTTGGGTGGTTTCTCCAAGCAGGGTTGTACGTATTTGAGTAAGGATTATTTTGTTGCTTCGGTTGGAAATAGTTTAAGGCACTTGCTTGCTCTATGCCATTCCTTGTCAAAGAATCAAAGAAAGAACACATATTAGCTTCATGTCCATAAATATTGCAAATTCCACATACCTAATTTATAGATGCATGTTTTTTATTGTTTAACGTTCAGACTTGCTTTGTGAACTCAACAATTTGTAGAGCCAACTAATTCCCATTGGAAACTTCATGCTCTGTCATTTTCCTTCCTCTCAGACTCTTTTGTTGAGAATTAGCTTCTAGAAGTTCAAATATGTCATACACTTCAGCTGCTATCTTTTCTCCCATCTCTCCTCCAGTTGCGTTGTTAACCATGCATTGATATTGTTAACTCAAACCATCATAGAAGGACTAATTCGTTACTAGAAAAGGGTATCCATGGTGAGGGAACTATAAAATAAGAATTTTAAACTTATTCCACACCTTATGGAATGTTTAAGAGTATTTTTGGTAAAAATTTGTAATTATGCTCTTAATTCTTTCTTTTTCTGTTAGGAATATAATTCACCCATAAATTTGTGATGAAATTCAGTTCAGTTCCTGAGAGGGATAAAGTCATACACCATACCTTAACTCTATCTTTTAAGGTGTAAAGAAAACACCTCATCCATAATTGGTCTTCATTTAACCCATTTAAAGGGAAAATGTTGATGGTTGCATAAAATTCCTTTATGAATGTCATATGGTATTCATTAGGTAAATCATAGAAGGATGACAACATAGTCAAATCTATGTTTTTTAGCTCATAATCTCCTAACATGATACATGAGGTAGTGTTGCCAATTACAGGTTTGGCATAACCTTTCATGGCCAGTTGCCTCTATGCCTCAACTTCTCTTGGTGGAATTTCCATTAGTTCTGTCACTACTTCTTTTCCAAAATTTTAAGATTTTGAATATTTCTTCTTTGTAGTCAGATGGTCTCTTTTCTTTTCTTTGTGTCTTAAAACCTTACATCATAACTCTGTTAAGTAGATGTTTCTCTTGACTTTGTTCATTTATTGGTATGTGGCATAAAACTAAAGTCAACAACTGAAAAATATGAAAAAAAGAAAAAAAATAAAAATTGTAAAAAATTATTTAAAAGACAAACATTGGAAATTAATTTAACTAAGAATCTAAAATAGTTCCCTAACAGCGGTGCTAAAAACTTGATGTAACTCAAAGTGTACGAACCAGTGTAATATAGTAAGTTTACTCCTAAGGTCGATCTCTTAAAAAACTACATGGTTCTAAATCCTTAATTAGTTTTAAATTACCAATGAACAATAAAATAAAATCCTAAATACTCTAACCAATTTTAATGATTTGATTAAGTTATAAGGGAAACTAAGAACAAAGATTGCAGTAAAAAATAACTATGGAAATCAATGAAAGAAGAAATAGGACCTTAGCTCATAACCCCCCAATTTGCATATCCTTTAATGAATTAAGGACTAATGAATGTAGATTTTATGGCTCTCGCATTTAAACACTAATTAATCAAACTAATGAATTAACTAGTGTTCAATCCAATTATTAGGTTAAATTGCAAATGGTGTGTATAATAATCTAGCCTTAACATATCCATTTAAAGTAAAATAATTGGTAATCAAGCAACTATTAAACTAAAAACTTATTAAGCACAATTAAAACTGAAGAAATCAAAAATTCATTAAATAGATATGCAAATTGGGGTTGCTCACTAAGCACCCATTTAAGTATTTAACCTAGAATTTTAATAAAAATGATCATGTCTATTTTGATAGCTAAGTTAAACATAAAAGAAAATAAAAGATGAAAATAAAAATTCTTGAAACACTGCCACCTAATTTTTAACTTTCTCTGAAGGAACACTTATCTCAATGTAAAATAAAACTACAATATATAACTTAAGAAGTCATACTTAAACTCTAATTATAAATATACAATTATTCCTAATTATAAGATAATTTCCCCTATAGATCATCTTCATATCGATATTTATCTTTAAAGTCTAGATCCCACTTGATAGGAATAGAGTTTACGTGCAACTAGATTTTTACAGCAAAAAGGGTCATGAAACACATGACAAGGTGTCATGGGTGTGGCACACTCTTCAGCAAAATATTCAGCATGATCGTGATAATTCCTTATGTACGTGATATGTAAACAAAGCATCAATGTGCCTACAATCAAAATCACATGCCAATGACAAAAAATTGAGTTTCAGGAACTTCGCGCTCACGATCAAAACCATGCGCCAGTGAAAAGAATGAAAGGAGAAAGTCCTCACAACCAGAGACACCCCTCATGCTCGTGACACATTGTCACATGCGTAAGGCTCCAAACTTTCATTCTTCTCTTCACGTGCATGAGGGTCTTAGTCTTTTTTCCTGCACTTTAATTCTTCCTTCTGGAATCATGAAATTAACATAATTAAGTACCTAAACATGATAAAAACCCATAATTCAACATAAAAAAAACATTACTAAAAAAATAGAACAAATAAGAACACATCACTTATCCTAGTACCTCCACCTAAAACATAAGATTTTGAGCATCAGAAAGTGTTATGTTGATAATTTTTCATTCATTTATAGTCTAACTGCATGTTTATGATGAAATGAGTATTTAATTACCATATTAATGAATTCAATAGGCATGTATGTGAACTTAACATTGAGATGTAGCTATTTGAGATCAAGATTAAGTTGTTATAACTTATTATCAGCTTGCAGATATTTCTCTCTTTTTTTTTATGGTTTTTGATTCTCTTGATGAGGAATAGGATTGAAACACATATTGAACATAAAGTGACAGTTAATTTAAGTATAAGTTCAATTTTTTTTACATCCCTCTAAGATGCAATACTATACAAGGCAATAAGTGTTTTGTTGATTTTATATCTCAGAGCTGAGGCAACTTTGATAAATATTCTTCAAGAAATATGATTTCAGGGACCTCAAACTTGAGAAACAATTAAAAGTGATCAAAAGGACTTTTTCTCTAATAAATATAAGAACAATTTTTGAACAATAAATTGTCAAACAGTATAAGGAATCAATGAGATCAATTTATTCCATTTTCAAACAAAATAAGGAATCAATGAAGCAATTTCTTCCTTTTTCCTAAATTTTAGTATCAAATTAAGTAGGGATTTCAATTATCACAAAAATTACCATGACATTCTTTTGCTAATTTGAGAAACAAATCATAAGGCTAAGCAATGTAGCACTATAGATTAAACAATTTGTGAATGAAAATAGCCATTTAGACACCAAAATACTAATAAGTAATAACAAAGCAAAAGGGGAAAACTATCATTTTAGCTTAAGTTGATGCAATGATCCCAATATTTTCAGACATAAACTAGAGTGATCACTGAATTTCTTTTTCCAATCACCAAAATAACCCCAAATACAATAAAGAGAAAAGTAAATAGAAAATTGAGCAAAATAGCACCTCAAAGAACAGCACCGTAACCTCCACATTGATAAACAGAGTAATACGCCAGTTCTAGAAGAAGTTTTTCACATTTTGGGCATTATTTCAATCTCACTTTTGTGGAATCAACCATTATAGAAGCAGTCAAAGAGGACTTATATAAACAATTATTAAAACACAACATAACCAACCAAACGACCCTCCAAAGATTCTCAAGGTCATTTTGAAGTGGCAGATTAGTAGTGTCGCCCAAAAAAAGAATCATACCACTATCATAAAAGATGAAATGTGGCTATTCTAAGGTCCAAAATCAACATATTCTATTTCAACTATAATGCTAACAGATAGAGAAATAAACAATGCACATGTTAAAATTTTGTAGACATTCCACAACATATTTGGTTAGAAAACAAAAAGAAATGGCAGTCAAATAAACAAACAAATAAGAGAGAAAGAAGAAAAAATTTCTAGCATGGCATAATATCTACGTAGTGAAAATGCAAAAAAAAAAAAGCATCAACTACCTTTCTAATAATTTATAGTTTGGCTCAGGGAAAGTTTCCAGTATGGCTACTCTCATGGCATTTACTTGATTACCATGATATTTTCCTGAACATTACAAAAATGTCAAAATGTGCATTCAAAATTAGTAAATAACTAAAACACCCAAATGCAATGGCCCAAGAAAATGGTGCATTGAATTCTCTTACTAAATTTCATTGAATTTACAATTGACTTACAGAATGCTTCTAGAAGCACATTACAGCAAGGCGCAGGAACAAAAGCAGATGATAACTTAAGGAGGAAATACATGAGAATTGAAAAAAGAGAATTAAATTTAAATAAAATATTATCATGCTATGATAAATATTGAATTTGTTGGGACTGGGAAAGAGAAGTACCTTGACACAATTAGAATTTGCATATGCATCTTCTATTGTAGAGAACTTTATTTTTCTTAATTTATAAAGCAAGACTGAAAATCTTAGTATGAAAAATAATTCACATTTTGAGACCGCTATGAAATTGCCTTCTCAATTGACATAACTCAAAAAAAAAAAGGCTCTGCTTATTGATTATTTCAACATTATACAATTTGTAATATCACTATATATTAATTTAAGAAAAAAGAATATCCAAATATTAAACTTTAAATTGGTTGAAGAATTGAATTCGATAAACGAACCTTGCTCATATTCCCAAATCTGATGCTCAACATCCTTCTTTAGTGCTTGCCACAAAATTCCTTCTTTAGTGCTTTCATATCAGATGTATAAAATGAAAATGTAAAGCAAATATGTACATAGTTAATCAATAAATTGAAGATTTCTTCTGAGTTTAATTGATAGCTTCATGTTATGAATCCTGGATGGTAAAATATGTCAGGAAATTATTTTGAAAGAATTATATATGTTTATCTCAAAAAGAACGACACAAAAGTTGTCATATTTATGAGGCACTTAAAAATTGTAATTGCATGAAACATTTAAAGAACACAAATTTAAGTTCCTTGTAAGGCAACTTGAAAGTCAATAGCCAAGAAAGTACTCAGCACATATAATAATAATTAGCACATGAAGAAGTACACCTGTAACATCATACCATAGGCATTTCAAAAAAATCTATCCATATGTCTAGTAATCATATATGACATACAAGTAAGTTAAACAAACCTATTAACATTGATAGTAAATTTAATTTTTTTAATTATCACATCCATATCATCATTCAATAAATCTACAGATTAACATATCTCACATATATTGAAAGTTAAACTTTACTTATAAGGTTTGCTAGTTGTATCAATTTACATATCATTGTACGACTTTGATCAAATATACATGTATATTCATATAAATCCAAAATGTAAATGACATGATTCCATGTTCATGTGGAATGCAAGAAGAGAGAGTGGTGAGGCTCGGCCGGTGACCTATATTTCATGTCTTCTACATGCCACTCAAAATAAGTTATCACTTTTCTGTACCTGAAAAATGATGCAAATTGATAAGTTGCAGCTTAGTAAGAGTAATAATCAAACAAGCTCTAAAGTACCAAGCAACTCATAGTAACAAATAACAAATCTAATGCATACCATGTATTCCATTTCATTCATCAGTATCATATAGTTACTAGTAAAATTAAAGCATATAATCATTACTATTTATGTATGTACATGCTTTGCTTATTTTATTTTATTTTGACCAAATTAAATAGACATTGCCCTGGGTTTCCATATGAACATTTGCATTTGCTAGCTAGCTTGATCATTTGTTTTATTTGCACATTTGTTGGGCCATAGGTCTCTTCTTTTTCTTCACAATATCGATTAACTAGTCACAATGCCTTTTTAGTCCATATGCATATGCACTTGTAATTAAACATTCATTAACCATTGTATCTTTATCACATATACCATATATATATATATATATCACATATATACCACATATTCCATGCATATATACTATACATAAACCATGTATATATCATGTATATCAAACATATATCTCAAATATACCACACATATACCACTTATATGTACCACATATGTCACAATTATCCATCATCTCATTATCAAGATCAAATCATGACAATCATATAAATCACATAACCATAAATCATCTCACATATCCTATAGTAAGCAATATTCATATGCACTAAAAAAATCGTTCAATAATTATACTCACCTTTGTCCTTTGATTCTGACCCTTAACTTATTGTCTATCCCCTCCTTATAGGTCTCCAATATATTATAAGCCTAATATGGAAATATAATCGATTAATTTATGACTAAATAAACTTAATGTTACATAAACAAATTAATGTGCATAGTTCATATACATAGTTAGGTTTTTTCCTATAGGGGTAGTGTAATCTTATAGAACTGATTAGCCCATAACTTTTTCTACAATTTTCCAATTAATATGATTCTTATTTATAATTAAACCTAACATATAATTATATAATATAATAAAATTTTAGAGCAATTGGAGCATTGTACAATTTTTGGTGGAATTTCTAATTATGATATGTTTTCTACCCTGTTTTTGCCCTTTGGCAGTTTTAGGGTACCAAATTTGGTCCTTGATATCTTACAATATGTAACTCATATTATAATGAAAATTGGTATAAACTTAGATAGATTAAAATGGAATATTTTCATGTTTATGACTTTTATCATTTATGTCTCTAAAGTCCTCAAATTATAAGAAATGTTTTACTAGTCCAGAACAGAGTTGGCTTCCGGAATAGTATGACTTTTGAAGGACCTATCTCACTCTATATATAACATATTAAGGTTATAATTATACCAAAATTTAGCTAAGACAAAAAATATAACTTTCATATTTTGATAATTTACATAATCCATCTCTAAGGAGTTCAAAATGGCCAAACAAATTGTTGGATCTGAGCAGGGCACTAAGTAGGCAGATCAAACTATGGAATAGTCATGGTTTCATTCACTATAACTAAGCATCCACAAGAAATATGACTCTAAAATTTTTTATACATGTAGATAACACATGTATCTATAACTTTCATATTTTGAGCTTCTTACAATAAGGGCTTTTTGCCCAGATAATGAACCAAAAAGAGGGGTTGAATTGGTTAGCAACTAAAAAATTTCTTAACTTGAAAGTGCGGAATAAATTAAATAGAGTAAGGAAGGAGAGATATCACACACAAGATTTATAAAGGTTCGGGTATTAACAAACCCTACTCCTCTCTCCAATCTCAATTGGGTGTTTCACTAACACACTAAATGTTACAATGGAGTTTTCAAACTCACTCCCAACAATGGTGTTTCTCTCAATGGCTAACACCTAACCCGAAAATTCCCTTGTGTTTTTCAATGGCTCACACAAAAACCAATTCATTGTGTTTTATGGCTCACACAATAAACTCTTACAAGTGTTTTACTCTTAACCCAAATACCCAAACTCACTTTTGAGTAATTGGTTACAATGAAAACACTCAACAACCTACAATGCTAAAAAATAATGAGCAATTAGGTTTTCACATTGAATAGAGGTTTGTTAAAAAAATAATTAATGCACAAGGCTACAAAAAGATTAAAGATGTTGTGACGCCCCACTTATATATTAGGGATAATCCCACATATACAAGAAGGATGCCACAAGCTTAACTCGATAAATCTGTTCGAATTAATTTTTTTCATTTTAAATAACTTACTCTATTTATTTATATTGGTTTAGGCAAGTTGTTCTAATCAACAATATATATTTATCCTTATATTGTATACACATATGACACCCGATTAGGTTACATAATTATTTACATACACAATATTAATTTATGAGACATGTCTACCACACCATATACATAGTCAAACTAAACACAAAAAATAGATAACCAACCCTCTAACTATGCTTCTTGTGTCTCTACTGATATGGGCTTGGACTTCTTCCTGATCAACTAATTGCATATTCATGTCTCAAATAAAATCATGGCAAATAATTAATGTTATAAAATAATGTTTCTCCCAAGCAGTCACACAAATGCATGTCTCAAATAAAATCATGACATATCAAATTTTATTGCATATTTGTCATATAAAATAAATAAATACATAACATAAAAAAATATTATTCAATAATTAAATTTGCACCACCTCATGTAAGCATTTTACACTTTGTTACTTACATCAATTAATTAAATTTTATATTTTATTCTAAGAATTATTAGCCCAAAATCTCGTTCTCGGACTGTCTGAATACGGGGTGTGAAATAGGGGTGCTCGCGGAGCTTAAGCCACCCTACTCACTATAATCTCAAGTCAAGGGCGCTCGCGAAGCTTCAACCACCTTGATATAGTATAATCATTTATCTGTGTGTAATTAGGATCAGGGGCGCTCTCGGAGCTATAGCCACCATGTCCTTAAATCATATCAATATCGGTACCGAAACTTCCCCCTAATGGTGCACTATCTATCCTATGTCAGTCCTCAGGTAGAGAAATGGGCAATTAACACCACTAATTACTTGTTTTTATAACCAATACTCATTTCATATTAACATAATAATATAAGCACAATTTTTTTGAAACCCATATAATAGCATGATATTTTATCAAATATTAGCATAATGTTAAGTTCATAGTTAATAACATTTCTATAATGTTAAAACATGCCATAATATATTATTTCCTCATGGTGACAAATAATTCATGTCATGCACATACAATCATGCATAAAGGGCAAACTAGAATAATTATATGTACAAACCTCGATAGGGTTTTTCTTTTCCAAAATATAAGCTCAGAGCTTGTTCACATTTGTTGTTCTTCTTGTTGTTGCGATCTTAATTAAAAAATATAATTAATTAATACCTTGATAAAATATTTATTCTTAATATAATTTAAATAAATAACTACAATTTCTTTTAAGCTAAAACAAGACCTCTAAGGACTGTTGGATCAATAAATTTTTCTACACTTATCAAATTTATATGATTATTAATGCTGATTAACTATAACATGTAAAACTAAAATATACTAAAATTTCAGAATTTTTTAACCTTTACATAATTTTTGGTATAATTTTAAATATTTCCCTGTTTCTGCCTTTAGGCAGTTTCAAGGTACCCAATTCAAAAATTCATAGCTTTCAATGTGTAGCTTCAATTATTCTGAATATTTTTACACTATTACATAAGTTAATTTGGAACATTTTTCATGTTTAACTCGTTTCTAATTTCAGTCTCTATGGTTCTCAAATATTGGAGGATCTATAACTGGTTCAACATAGAGTATCAACCCAACCAGTTCAATTGTTCAGCTCATAACTCACAAAATACATGACATTTTTAGGTGGGACTTTCACAGGAATTTAGATTATACATAAAATTAAAACTTTTATGTTTTGAACTTTGGCTAATTCGATCTAAAAACAAGTCAAATATAAGGACAAAATTACTGGAGTTGCATAGGTACCAGAACACTACTAAATCAAGGAACATCTATAATTCATTTCACTATACCTTAACCTACATAAGAGATATTTATATGAAATTTTGTAGAATCTAAATAACACATATATCTACAACTTTCATATTTTACAAAACCTCAGATTAAGCCACTAAGATGATCAATTTTTACAAAAACTGTAGGTTATTCAGTTGATATGTCTCCCCGAACTAGTTTCACCCCAATGACCATTTCACCTCATATATTCAAAATCATTCAATAAATTTTGATAGAAAGATACAAAAGGCATAATGAACAACTTTTATGTTTAACACTTTCTCAAATTCAATTCAAAAGATAATAAAAAACAGAGTGGAATATCTTGTAAAAACATAACCTAAAAAGTTCTAATAACACAATAATCATGGAAAAAATATTTTTACCAAGATCAGATTTTTTTGGACTGATTTTGATGCAAATCTTGAAGGAAAGGATGAAGAAATTGGGGTTTGATATGAAGGAAGGAAAGGGATGAAGAAGAGGAAGAAGAAAAAAGGTGAAGTTGGAAGGAATGGGGTAGTCTCAATTGACTTCCCCTCCCCTCCCACTTTCACGATTTTTATGTTTGTTTTTTTTAAATTTATTATTATTATTATTATTATTATTATTATTATTATTATTATTATTATTATTATTATTATTATTATTATTATTATTATTATTATTATCATCCTCATATATTTACTTATCTAGTCATTTTAAATTTTTTTTACCAAAAATACAATTTAATTATTTAGTCTAATTTATTTCAAATTTATCATGACTATCAATTTAATTTATTTTAATTTATAATTTAATCATTTATTCCATCTATTTTAATCTCTATTATCTATTATATTTTTTGCTATTTATACCACATACTTATTCTAATTAAATCCTAATTAATGGGTGTTACAATTCTCTCCCCCTTAAGATGTTTTGTCCTCAAAACATACCTAATGCATCGTCACTGAACAGGTGAGGGTATTGAGCTTTCATCACCTCCTCACTTTCCCATGTTGCTTCTTTGATTGCATGATTCCTCCATAGTACTTTCACTAATGGTATTCGCTTGTTCCTCAACTCCTTAATTTCTCTTGCTAAAATTTGGACTGGTTCTTTTTCATATGTCAAATCTTGTCTCACCTGAATGCTTTCAGCAGGTATGATGTGATTAGGATCTGATCTATATCGTCTTAACATTGAGACATGGAAGACATCATGTATTTGACTCATCTTTGGTGGTAGAGTGAGTCTATAAGCAACATGTCCAACTCTTTCTATTATTTCATAAGGTCCGATGAACCTTGGACTTAACTTGCCTTTCTTCCCAAATCTCATAACTTTCTTCCAGGGAGATACTTTAAGAAAAACTTTGTCACCCTCTGCATATTCAATGTCCCATATGTTGAGGTCAGTGTATGATTTGTGTCTATCTGTAGCTATTTTAAGTCTTTCACAAATGACTCTCACTTTTTCTTATGTCTCTTGCACTAGGTTTGGTCCCATAAGCTTCCTTTCATTGAACTCTGTCCAACATAGAGGTGTTCGACACTTTATACCATAAAATGTCTCATGGAGCCATCTGGATACTAGATTGATAACTGTTATTATAGGTGAATTCCATTAAAGGAAGATATTTGTCCCAACTACCTTCAAATTCGATGACACAACTTCTCATCATATCTTCTAGAATTTGAATGACTCTTTCTGACTGTTCATCTGTCTGCGGATGAAAAGTCGTGCTGAAATTGAGCTTAGTTCCTAGAGCTTGTTGTAGACTACCCCAAAATTGAGATGTGAAGCGGGGATCTCTATCAGACACAATAGAAACAGGCACTCCATGAAGTCGTACAACTTCATTCATATAAATTTCTGCCAATTTATTTAGTGGATAGTCCTTTCTGATAGGTAAGAAATGTGTTGACTTTGTAAATCTGTCCACTATAACCCATACAGTATCATGTTTCTTTGGAGTCAAAGGCAATCCAGTCACAAAATCCATAGTGATCCATTCCCACTTCCATTCTAGAATAGAAATTGGATGTAGCAACCCTGAAGGTACTTGATGTTCAGCCTTGACCTGCTGACAAGTCAAACATTTTGAAGTGTATTATGTGATGTCCTTCTTCATATCTGCTCACCAGTATATGCTCTTCAACTCTTGGTACACCTTCTTACTCCCTGGGTGCATAACATATTTGCTTTCATGGGCCTCTCTAAGAATCCTTTGCCTAAGATCTTCGACATCAGGCACACATAATCTGTCTTAATAGAATAGTCCACCATCTAAGTCCATAGTGAATCCAGGTCTCTACCCCTTAGAGATCAACTCAACTAATTCAATTAGCTTTCTATCTTGTCTTTGTGCATCCTTGATTTCCTGCATAAGGGTGGGTTGAAGGTGCAACTCTACCACCATCTTTCTGCTTAAAGCATCTGCTACTACATTAGCTTTGCCTGGATTGTAGTCAATCACACAATTATAATCCTTTATTATTTCTAGCCATCTTCTCTGCCTCAAATTCAATTCTTTCTGTGAGGAAAGATAGTTTAAACTCTTGTGATATGTGTAAATGAAACACTTCTCCCCATATAAATAATGGCACCAAATCTTCAATGCAAAAACTATAGCTGCCAACTCTAGATCATGGGTAGGATAATTCATCTCATGCGACTTTAACTGTCTAGAAGCATATGCAACCGCCTTTCCATCTTGCATCAATACACAACCCAATCCATTATGAGAAGCATCACTATAAATGAAATACTCCTTATTAGGAATCGGCTGTGTCAAAACAGGGGCCTTTGTGAGCATACTTTTGAGCTTATCTAGCTTGACACTTATTTGTCCACTCAAATTTAACATCCTTTCTCAATAGTCTTGTTAAAGGAGAAGCAATCATTGAAAAACCCTTAACAAATCTCCGATAATATCCAGCTAAACCCAAGAAAATTTTGACCTCAGTCACATTCCGTGGAGGCTTCCAACTCACAATTGCCTCAACCTTGCTAGAATCCACTTTAATGCCCTTTGCAGAGATAATGTGTCCTAGAAATGTCACCTCCTTCAACTAAAACTCACATTTTGAGAGTTTGGCATAAAGCTTATATTCTCTGAGAGTCTGCAACACTATTCTCAAATGCTTTTCATGTTCTTCTGAATGTTTAGAATATACCAAAATATCATCAATGAAAACGACCACAAATTGATCAAGATGTGGCCTGAAGATCCTATTCATAAGATCCATAAATGCTACTGGAGCATTGGTCAGCCCAAATGGCATAACCAAAAACTCA
Organism: Triadica sebifera; assembly: GCA_023653625.1. Taxonomy (NCBI): domain Eukaryota; kingdom Viridiplantae; phylum Streptophyta; class Magnoliopsida; order Malpighiales; family Euphorbiaceae; genus Triadica; species Triadica sebifera. The sequence goes on along the minus strand of CM042901.1, from coordinate 18,287,580 downwards.
TAATGACCATATCTAGTTTTGAATGCAGTTTTAGAAATATCCTCTGTCTTCACCCTTAATTGATGATAACCAGATCTCAAGTCTATCTTGGAAAATAGTCCTACACCTTTCAGTTGGTCGAAGAGATCATCAATCCATGGTAATGGGTACTTGTTCTTGTTGGTCACCTTGTTCAACTGTCAATAATCAATACATAGCCTCAAAGATGCATCTTTATTTTTCACAAACAATACCGATGCACCCCATGGGGATGTACTTGGTCTAATGAAACCCTTATCAAAGAGTTCTTGCAATTAAGTTCTTTCATCTCTAATGGGGCCATTTTGTATGGGGTCTTTGATATAGGCATAGTTCCTGGAACAAGATCAATAGTAAACTCTACCTCTCTCTCCGGAGGTAACCCAGGTAAGTCATCAGGAAAGACATATGGAAATTCATTTACCACCGGAATATCTTCAAGATTTGAACCTCATTTTCTGGTGTCAATCACATGGGACAAATAAGCTTCACACCCTTTTATCATCAATCTCCTAGCTTTCATTATGGATATGACTCAAGGATGTTGTGAAAATAATTCACCTTTCACAATAATTTCCTTCTGATTTTCTATCTTAAGTACCACAAATTTAGACTTGTAATCCACCACTGCTTCATGACGTGAGAGCCAATCCATGCCTAATATGGCATCATACTCATGGAAAGGCAACTCAATCAAGTCTGTAGAAAACACCTTCCCATGCACAACCAAAGGACAATTCCTAAATACTTTATTCACTATTACACTGTGACCCAAAGGATTCTTAACTTCAATTCCATATTCTAGGTTTTCTTTAATCATATTATGCTGACTAGGTGTACTAGTGCAAATATAGGAATGTATGGAACCCGGATCTATGAGTGCACAAATGTCAAAATCATATAATGAAAACATACCAACAATAACATTCGTTGTCGCCTGATCTATTCACTGTCTTTGAAATAGCCTACCTCGGTCGGCCTGGTCCTCCTCTGAACTGAACTCCAGGCTGAGTCAGAGCTGACCTAGTAGTCTGAGTAGGAGTACCACCTATCAAAAGTGGGTAATCCCTCTGTATATGTTCCTTGGACCCATATCTAAAGCAAGCACCTGTGACACGCCAACATTCCGCTTGATGGCTTCTATTGCAAATGGTACATGCCGGTATACCTTCCTTGCCAACCTAAGGTTGTGAACTGGCTGTAGCAGAAGGTGCCTTAGAGGGCGGTCCCCTCCTAAAAGACCCTGTTTGTGAATAGCTAGAACCCTTTCCTTGTCCTTTATTAAGTGAACAACTAGTAAAGAAATGACTCTTCTTCCCAGTGAATCGAGTCTTAGGAGTAGTAGAATTTTTAGAAGATTCTTCTATTTTTCTCTTTTTCCTTTTTTCAAGGTTGAGTGATGCAGAAACTAACTGAGAAAAATTGTTATGCTGAAGAGCAGTCACCATAACTCCAACCTCTTCATTAAGGCCATCTTCAAATCTTCTACATTTATCTCTTTCATTTGCAACTAATTCAGGGGTATACTTGCTCAGTCTGGTAAAATCCCACTGATACTCAGTCACTGACATTTTACCTTGCTTGAGATTCATGAACTCTTTGTTTTTCTCATTAATAGAGATCAAAAAAATATATTGCTCTTTAAATTCAGAGAGGAAGGAATCCCATGATACCGATTCCACCATATCTAGCTTGGTAAGAACTGATTTCAACCAATCATATGCCTTATCTTGGAGTAGAGAAGTAGCAAATCTAGCTTTGTCATCTACTTCCACTTGCAACTCTTTAAAAATTCTTTCAGTCTTTTCTAACCAATACTCAGCTGCAGCTGGATCTTCATCTCTCTTACCATAGAAATCCGAAACCCCATACTTACGAAGCTTATCAATTGTTACTTTTGGTTTAGGTGGTGGCATTGGGGTAAATCTGTTATACTGGAATAATCCAGTCATCTGTTGTATAAATGGATTTTGACCAGGGTAAATCTATTCTGCTTCCTGTGGTGGGGGATTTGGAGCAACATTTTGCCCTTTCACGCTCGCTGCACTAGGCTGATGAGGAGTCCTAGTATCAGGAGAGCTGGTACTCTCAGCCATATCCCGTTCATTCGAAGACATCTTTCTATAATCCTACAAGTTTCCAAGAAAAAAGCCCATATCAGAATTATATGAGACACATGTATATTTACGCCTAATATCCCTTTTCCCACCTAGGCCTAGAAACGCCTAAACTTGCTCTAATACCACTAAATGTGACGCCCCACTTATATATTAGGGACAATCCCACATATACAAGAAGGATGCCACAAGCTTAACTCGATAAATCTGTTCGAATTAAATTTTTTTCATTTTAAATAACTTAATCTATTTATTTATATTGGTTTAGGCAAGTTGTTCTAATTAACAATATATATTTATCCTTATATTGTATACACATATGTCACCCGATTAGGTAACATAATTATTTACATACACAATATTAATTTATAAGACATGTCTACCACACCATATACATAGTCAAACTAAAAAAAAAAAGATAACTAACCCTTTAACTATGCTTCTTGTGTCTCTGCTGATATGGGCTTGGACTTCTTCCTGATCAACTAATTGCATATTCATGTCTCAAATAAAATCATGGAAAATAATTAATGCAATAAAATAATGTTTCTCCCAAGCAGTCACACAAATGCATGTCTCAAATAAAATCATGGCATATCAAATTTTATTGCATATTTGTCATATAAAATAAATAAATACATAACATAAAAAAATATTATTCAATAATTAAATTTGCACCACCTCATGTAAGCATTTTACACTTTGTTACTTACATCAATTAATTAAATTTCATATTTTATTCTAAGAATTATTAGCCCAAAATCTCATTCCCGGACTGTTCGGATACAAGGTGTGAAATAGGGGTGCTCGCGGAGTTTAAGCCACCTTACTCACTATAATCTCAAGTCAAGGGCACTCGCGGAGCTTCAACCACCTTGACATAGTATAATCATTTATCTATGTATAATTAGGATCAGGGGCACTCTCGGAGCTATAGCCACCCTGTCCTTAAATCATATCAATATCGGTACTGAAACTTCCCCCTAATGGTGCACCATCTATCCTATGTCAGTCCTCAGGTAGGGAAATAAGCAATTAACACCACTAATTACTTGTTTCTATAACCAATACTCATTTCATATTAACATAATAATATAAGCACAATTTATTTGAAACCCATATAATAGCATGATATTTTATCAAATATTAGCATAATGTTAAGTTCATAGTTAATAACATTTCTATAATGTTAAAATATGCCATAATATATTATTTTCTCATGGTGACAAATAATTCATGTCATGCACATACAATCATACATAAGGGGCAAACTAGAATAATTATATGTACAAATCTCGATAAGGTTTTTCTTTTCCAAAATATAAGCTCAAAGCTTGTTCACTTTTGTTGTTCTTCTTGTTGTTGCGATCCTAATTAAAAAATATAATTAATTAATTCCTTGATAAAATATTTATTCTTAATATAATTTAAATAAATAACTACAATTTCTTTTAAGCTAAAACAAGATCTCTAAGGACTGTTGGATCAATAAATTTTTCTACACTTATCAAATTTATATGATTCTTAATCCTGATTAACTATAACATGTAAAACTAAAATATACTAAATTTTCAGAATTTTCGAACCTTTACATAATTTTTGGTATAATTTTAAATATTGCCCTTTTTCTGACCTTAGGCAGGTTCGAGGTATCCAATTCAAAAATTCATAGCTTTCAATGTGTAGCTTCAATTGTTCTGAATATTTTTATACTGTTATATAAGTTAATTTAGAAAATTTTTCATGTTTAACTAATTTCCATATTCAGTTTCTAAGGTTCTCAAATATTGGAGGATCTATGATTGGTTCAACATAGAGTATCAACCCAACTAGTTCAATTGTTCAGCTCATAACTCACAAAATACATGAAATTTTAAGGTGGGACTTTCACAAGAATTTAGATAATACATAAAAGTAAAACTTTTTGGTTTTAAACTTTGGCTAATTTGATCTAAAAATAGGTCAAATATAAGGAAAAAATTACTGGAGCTGCACAGGTATCAGAACACTACTAAATCAAGGAACATCTATAATTCATTTCACTATAACTCAACCTACACAAGATATATTTATACTATATTTTTTAGAAACCTAAATAACACATATATTTACAACTTTCATATTTTACAAAACCTCAGATTAAGCCACTAAGATGATCAAGTTTTACAAAAATCGTAGGTTATTCAATTGATACGTCTCCCTACACCAGTTTCACCCCAATCACCATTTCACCTCATATACTCAAAATCATTCAATAAATTTTGACAGAAAGATACACAAGATATAAATGAACAACATTTATATTTAACACTTCCCCAAATTCAATTGAAAAGATAATATAAAATAGAGTGGAATATCTTGTAAAAACATAACCTAAAAAGTTCTAATAACACAATAATCATGGAAAAAATATTTCTTACCAATATCAGATTTTTTTGGATTGATTTTGATACAAATCTTGAAGGAAAGGATGAAGGATTTGGGCTTTGATATAAAGGAAGGAAAGGGATGAAGAAGAGGAAGAAGAAAAGAGGCTCATATATTTACTTATCTAGTCATTTTAAATCTTTTTACCAAAAATACAATTTAATTATTTGGTCTAATTTATTCCAAATTTATCATGGCTATCAATTTAATTCATTTTAATTAATAATTTAATCATTTATTCCATCTATTTTAATCTCTATTGTCTATTATATTTTTCCTATTTATACCACATACTTATTCTAATTAAATCCTAATTAATGGGCATTCCAGATGCAAAGTAATTGTTGTTTTTCTTATTGGGATTCACAAATGACTTGCTTTTATACTTCATCTGTGAATTATAGTCGTTTAGGTGCATTTAATGCTAAAATAGTTGTTGAACCAACTCTTAATTTCACGTCTAACATGTTTTTTTATCCTCATTCGCGGTCATGAATGTTTTTCCAGGCCGTGGTCCAAGTGGTGACTCTAGCCTTGAAGCTCTTTGGAAGAATTTGACATGTTTGGTCACAGGCGTGATTGTCTTTCACGGGCATGATTGCTTGATCATTAACAGTTGGTTTGATCCTTCATGGCTATGAACTTTGAATGTTAGAGAGTTGGTGCTAAGCTATATTCACGGACATGACCTTGCTATTTCTTTGATTTTTTATCTTCAAAAGATGTCTTTCAATCTTGCTTCAAGTTCTAATCAAAGTATATCCAGTTTAACACACTTAGAACACAAACATTGTTAAATACATTATTGCTATTTTATTTGTTATCATCAAAATGATGAAAATACCCCTCAAGGTTTAATAGGGCTCTATCATATTGAAAAGCAATGAACATAGTAGCAAACTCTGATAGAGTTCACACCCAAGCTAGTTCTAATAAGATCATAATATATTTTCATATAAACCAAAGTTTACAAAAATATTTATATATACATAAACCTAAGACATAAAGGAACAACTTTCATGTTTTAAAATTTTCCAAAATCAGTTTCTATTGATATCAAATCGGGGTGCAAAACACTACTGTAACTTAACGCTAATAGCTCAAACAACACTAGAACAATGGAGAGAATATTACTTACAAGTAACAAACTTGAAAGGGATCAATTTGCTGCAAAACTTAAGTGAAATAAGGAAAAAAAGAAGGCTAAAAATGGTGGAAGAAGGAGAAGAAATGAATCCAAAGTGAAGGAGGCAGAATGGTGAGGAGGAAGATAAGGTCCGCCTCCACCTCCTCACTTTTGTCATTTTACCTTTTTTGTTTTTTTCCCTTCCTTTTTGTTTTTCTTTTGTTTCTTTTCATTTTTCTTCATTAATTTAATATAATAATTTTTATTCACATAAATTTCAATTTCATGTGTTCCTCAACTAAATTATAAAATGGACACATGCAATTCAGCACAATTGCAAAAATGCTTAGATACGTAGCTAATGTGTGTCGTGAACTTGTCCTTATAAAAATACATATAAAATGCAAGTGTTCAAGTGAAATATATGCAAATGCATATGTCCAAATGAAATGCATGTAAAAATGGATATATGGGAAGTCGAAGATGTTACAATTCTCCCCTCCTTTTAAAAATTTCATCATCAAAATTTAATACCTGAAAATAGGTGTGGATATTTCCTTTTTATATTTTTTTCTATTTCTTATTTTGCCTCTTCTAGTAAATGGTTTCTTGATAATACCTTAACTAAAGGTATTTCTCAGTTTCTCAGTTGTTTAGTCTTATATCCGATGATTTCCACTAGTTCTTCGACATAACTCATGTCATTTACAATTTCAATGGTTGGATCCTTAAGCACATGTGTGGGATCTGATTTGTATCTTCTAAGCATGGTCACATGAAACACGTTATGAATTTGAGCCATCTTTGGTGGTAAATCCAACCTGTGCGCCAGTGGACTAACCTTTTCAAGAATTTCAAAAGGCCCTATGTACCTTGGGCTCAATTTACCCTTCTTGCCAAATTAAATTAGCCTTTTCCATGGAGATACTAGTAAAAATACCTTTTCACCTAACTCAAATTCCATCTCCCTTATATGCTAATCAACATAACTTTTTTATCTATCTTATGCTTCCTTTAGCTTGTTCTTGACAACCTTGATCTTATCCATTGTGTTTTGTACTATATATGGCATTTCTAGTGCATGTGCTCATTCTTCATCCCAAATGAAGGGGCTTCAGCACTTTCTGTCATACAATGCCTCATATGGTGCCATTTAGACACTGCTATGATTTTGGTGGTTGTATGCAAATTCTATCAATGCTATATATTCATCCCAAGCTCCTATGAATTCCATAGAACATGCCCTAAGCATTTCTTCCAAGGTCTGTATATTCCTTTATGATTGTCCATCAATTTGTGGGTGGATTGTAGTACTGAAGTTCAATTTTGTTCCTAATGCATCTTGTAAACTCACCCAAAAATGTTAAGTAAATTGTGGACCTCTATCAGACATGATAGACACTGGAATACCATGCAATTTGACTATCTCATTCACATATAATTTTGCCAAACTCTTGAGTGTACACCCCCACCTTATAGGTAGAAAATATGTTAACTTGGTTAATCAATCAACAAGTACCCATATTGCATCATTTTCCCATGGAGTTTTTGGCAATCCATAAAAAAATATCCATCGTTATTTTCTCCCATTTCCATTCTGGCACTGACAATGGATGTAGTTTACCAACTGGTGCCTGATGTTCAATTTTAATCTGCTGACATGTCAAACATTTAAAAGCATAGTTTGCTACGTCTTCCTTCATTCTTGGCCACTAGTAATGAGGTCTTAAATTGTGACACGTCTTGGTCATCCCTGGGTGCATTACATAGGTGCATTGTGTGCCTCTTCTATTATTTTCTGGTGTAAATTATTAGTGTCTAGAACACATATGCGCAACTTCAACATTAGTGTATCATCCTGCTAATAAAACTTTGTATTCTTTCCCTATTTTACCATCTCAATTTTCTCACATAATGGAGGATCACTACCTTGTGCTTCTTTGATCCTCTCATTTAGTATTGGTCTAACTTGAAGAGTAGCAATCAATGATCCTTTATCATGCATATTTAATTCAACATTCATAGATCGTAATTGAATCAAATATGGAAAAGATGATGCTTGCAAGTAAGCTACACTGCTACAGGACTTTCTGCTCAGTGCATCTACTACTACATTGGCTTTCCCTAGATGATATTCAATTGTGCAGTCATAATCCTTCAATAGCTCTAACCATCTCCTCTATCTCGTGTTTAACTATTTCTATGTCAGCAAGTAACCCAAACTCTTATGGTCTGTAAAGATTTGGAATGTCTCATCATACAGATAATGCCTCCAAATCTACAATGCAAATACAACTACAGCCAATTCTAGATCATGCACTAGATATGAGATCTCATGTGGTCTCAACTATCTGGATGCATAAGCTATCACCTTACCATATTGCATCAATACATATCCCAAGCCTAGGTGAGATGCCTCACTATATACCGTAAATCCACTTGTATCTATAGGAATAGCTAAACACTGGTGCTGAGGTTAATCACTGTTTTCGCTCATCAAAACTCCTTTGGCATTCTGGAGCCCATTTAAAAGGCACATTCTTTCTAAGTAATTTAGTCAAAAGGCTGGCAATCAATGAAAATCCATCAATAAATCTGCGGTAGTATCCTGCTAAACGCAGGAAACTATGCATTTCTAAAACATTTTTAGGAGCTTCCCAATTTACCATGGCCTCTATTTGCTTTGGGTCTACCTCTATGCCTTTACCTGATATCACATGCCCAAGAAACACCAAATGATCTAACCACAACTTACATTTGCTTAGTTTGGAATATAATTGTTTCTCCCTTAAAGTTTGCAACACGATTCTTAAATATTGTTCATGTTCTTCCCTATTTTTTGAGTACACCAATATGTCATCAATAAATACTATCACAAACTTATCCAGATATGGTTGAAACACTTTATGCATTAATAACATAAATGCAGCTGGAGCATTAGTCAACCCAAATGACATTACTAAAAATTCATAATGTCTATACCTGGTTCGAAAGGCAATCTTCAGAACATTCGCCTTTACTACCCTTAGCTGGCAATAGCCTAATTTCAAATCAATCTTGGAGAATATTTGGGCTCCTTGCAACTGGTCAAAAAAATCATCTATTCTGGGCAACAAATATTTGTTCTTAATTGTCATTTTGTTTAATTGACTGTAATCAATGCACAATCTCATTGTTCCATCTTTCTTCTTAACAAATAATACTGGAGCTCCCCAAGGTGATACACTAGGTATAATTACCCTTTATCAAGCAACTCCTGCAATTGGACCTTCAGTTCTTTCAACTCAACTGGGGCCATTCTATAGGGTAACATTGATATTGGTGTTGTTCCTAGTACTAGTTCAATAGTGAATTCTATCTCTCTATTTGGTGATAAACCAAGTAGATCATCTAGCAATACATCAAAAAATTCCCTCACCCTTGGTATATTTTCAAGCAAGCTATCTGTTGAACCTTGAGGGGTATTTCTATCATTTTAATGATAATAAATAAAATAAAAATAATTTATTTAACAATGTTTGTGTTCTAATTGTGTTAAACATGATATACTTTGATTAGAACTTGAAGCAAGATTGAAAGACATGTTTTGAAGATAAAGAAAGCAAGGAAATAGCAATGTCACGCCCGTGAATATAGCTTAGCGCCAACTCTCAAACATTCGAAGTTCACGACCATGAAGGATCAAACCAACTGTGAATGATCAAGTAGTCATGCTCGTGACCAAACATGCCAAATTCTTTTAGAGACCTTCATGGCCAAAGTCACCACTCAGATCACAGCTTGGAAGAACATTCACGACCGTGACACATATATTCACACCCTTGAATGGGGACAGAGAAACATGTCAGGGTTGAAGCTAAGAGTTGGTTCAACGGCTAATTTCGCATTAAATACACCCAAACAACTATAATTCATAGAGGGAGTATAAATGCAAGTCATTTATGAATCCCAAACAAGATGAAAAACAATTACTTTGCATCTTTAATCTTGTTGTAGCCTTGTGCATTAATTATTTTTTTTCAACAAACCTTTATTTATTGTGAAAACCTAATTGCTCATTATTTCTGAGCACTATAGGTTGTTGAATATTTTCATTGTAACCAATTACTCAAAAGTGAGTTTGGGTATTTTGGGTTAAGAGTGAAACACTTGTAAGGGTTTATTGTGTGAGGCATAAAACACAAGGAATTGGTTTTTGTGCGAGTCAATGAAAAACACAAGGGAATTTCTGGATTAGGTGTTAGCCATTGAGAGAAGCACCATAGTTGGGAGTGAGCTTGAAAAACTCCATTGTAACACTTTGTGTGTTAGTGAAACACCCAATTGATATTGGGAAGAGGAGTAGGGTTTGTTAATACTCGAACCTTTATAAATCTTGTGTGTGATATCTCTCTTTCCTCACTCTATTTAATTTATTCTGCACTTTCAAGTTAAGCAATTTTTTAGTTCCTAACCAATTCAACCCCCTACTTGGTTCATTGTCTGGGCAACAACTGGTATCAGAGCCTAGTTAGCAATAAAGCCTAAAAAGCGCTAGCAAAGATTGAGAAATGGCCAGTGAAGGATTTCAATGTCTCAAGTCTTACTTTGATGTAGCAAACTATGCTCATTGGAAATTCTGGATGAAGGCATGTCTCGATAGTGAGGGAATTGAAGTTTGGAATAGTGTTTAGAAAGAATGAACACCACCAACTAAGAGAGGAGTGGATGGTGAAGAAGAAATTATTTCAAGAGATGATTGGACAGAGCCTCAATGAAGAGCTAATTTCAAAAACAAAAAGACAATGACAATCCTTGCAAACTCTCTATCTATTAAAGAATGTGGAAAGATTCAACATTGCCTTACCACATATAGCATGTGGAAAACATTGGAGAATTATCATGAAGGAACCAAACAGGTTAAATCCTAAAAGATTCAACTTCTCACTTCGGAATATGAACTCTTCAAGATGAAATCCAATGAATCTATCACCGATATGACAAACTGTCTTCTAGCCATCATTAATGGCATGAGAAAGTTTGGAAAGCATTTGAGCTTGGAAGAAGTGAACAACAAAATTTTGAGAAGCCTTCCTCTCAAAGACTATGGTTCAAGAGTTGGGGGTATAGAAGAGGCCAATGAAGACATGAGTGTCATGCTTATCGATGTGCTTATTGGCAAACTTCTAACACACAAAATGGCAGTAAAAAGAGATAGAGAACTTGAAGCCGAACCAGAAAAGAGAAAGCCTCTAGCACTCAAAGCTTCTACCTCAAAATCTCAAGAAGTAATTGAAGATGATGAAGAAAAGAGTGATGATGCAAATGAGGACATTGCCACACTCTCAAGAAGATTAAAAATAATAATTGAAAAGAGACTTAGCAATTATTGAAACTTCAAACAAAGAACCCTTAAACATTCCTCAAATGACTCTCAAAGAAATAATGAGGAAGTAAAGTGTTATGAATGTGGGAAGAAATGACATATCAAACTAGAATGTCCAAAGCTCAAGAAACACAATAAAAGATTTCAAAAAGATAACGGGGAGAAAGGCTATAAAGCCACATGGGATGATGAAAGCTCTTCAACCAAAAAATATGATAATGAAGAATAAGAGGTCAACCTATACTTTATGGCTTTAGAGGATCACTTCACGGATGAGGTAGGCCCTTATTACTTATACACTTTTAGTGATAATAATAGTGATAATAATAGTGAAAGTGAAGATGATGATGAGCAGAATTTAATTGAAGTTTTGAACATAGAATTAGAAAAATATAGAAGTAGATTTAACACTTATAAAAATAATATTTTAGATTTGAAAACAAAATGGAGGTGTTACAAAAAGAGAACTTCAATTTTAAAACTTCTAATGAAACTCTTCAAAAAATATTAGATAAGTATTCCTCTAGATCTTCAGTTAAATCTTATTTTGAAAAATGAAGTTGAGGAACTTAGAAACTCAATTTCAAGGTTTCATCTCACAAGACTACTTTTGTTAAGTCTAGTGCACCAAAAACCTCCATAAATGAGGTAATAGCCCCAAGGGCTAAAAGCATAACATACACAAAACCCCCTATTCAAAAGAAGAATGGTCAAGGGTCATTTGGCTTAAGAGGGAAACCTCAAAAGGCCCATCATTCCTTCATGTATAAGAGGCATGCACCTAGAAAAACACCTACTCATCATGAATGTGTATGTCATGGCACACAAACACCTTCTAAAATGATGTTGATACAAAAAGCATGTCAAAACCGAAAAATATATTTAGAGCTAAACAATGCTATTATTGCATGAAATTTGGTTATATTAACAAACACTATTTGGGAACCTTCAAGTGCTAACCCCCAAGGACCCAAGTTCATTTGGGTACCTAAAAACCAAAATTTAATTATGATTTTATAGGTATGCCTCAAGTCCACTATAAAGGAAAATGTTTGGCTTGTGGATAGTGGATGCTCAAGGCATATGACCGGAAACAAAGAACTTTTCAATGACATCAAAAAAATTTATGGTGGTAAGGTAACCTTTGGGAACAATGCTAAGGTAAGGTAATTGGCATTGGCTCTATTGGTATTAATAATACTACTTTTACTGAAGATGTTTTGCTTATTGATGGTTTGAAACATAATTTGTTACGTGTAAGTCAATTATGTGATAAGGGAAACCAAGTTATCTTTGCCTCAAAGGAATGTCTTGTAACATCTTTAAGTGGCCAAGAGATATTCAAGGGAGATAGAGATGTCAATACTTATATAATAAACTTACACAAAATTTCTAACCTTTGCTCTAAGTGTCTTATGACTATTAGTGATAAATCTTGGTTGTGGCATAAAAGGCTTGGTCATGCAATCATAGAATTAATTCAAAGCCTTAGCAAAGGAGAGCTAGTAAGTGGACTTCCAAAAGTCAAATTTGAAAAGGATAAGACATATGAACCTTGTCAAAGAGGAAGACAACACAAGTCATCTTTCAAATCCAAAAATGTAGTGAGTACCTTTAAGCCTTTACTCGCATTTAGATCTTTTTGGACCTACTAGAGTTGCTAGTTTAGGAGTAAACATTATGCTTTTGTCATTGTCGATGATTACTCTAGATTCACATGGGTAATTTTCTTAGCTCAAAAGAGTGATGCTTTTGAATCTTTCAAAAATTTTGCTAAAAGAGTTCACAATGAAAAAGGCTATTTGATTTCTAATATAAGAAGTGATCATGACAAAGAATTTGAAAATGAAAATTTTGAAAACTTTTGTTTAGAATATGGTATATCACACAATTTTTCAACTCATAGGACACCTCAATAAAATGGGATAGTAGAAAGAAAAAAAATTGAACTTTAATTGAAATGGCTCGAACAATGCTCAATGAGTATGGCTTACCAACCTACTTTTGGGCTGAAGCCACAAATACTGCATGTTATATTTCAAATCGAATTTTCAAAAGACCACTTTTAAAAAAACTTCTTTTGAGCTATGGAATGGAAGAAAACCCATGATATCATACTTTAGAATATTTGGATGCAAGTGTTTTATATTAAACACCAAGGACAACCATGGAAAATTTGCCTCTAAATCCAATGAGGGTATCTTCTTGGATACTCTACATCTATCACAACTTATAGAGTCTTTAATAAAAGATCTTTGGTTGTTGAAAAGTCTATGCATGTTGTTTTTGATGAATCTAATAAGCTTGATCTTGTGAAAGGTAATGTTCTTAATTACATTGTAGGTACAATTGAGAAGCTTGATCTTTATCATGAGAAAGATGATGATGATCAAGAGAAACAACAACAAGATGTATCTCTACCTCAAGCTCAAGAGCAAGACAACTAAGAGCTTCCAAAGGAATGGAAAATGACAAAGAATCACCCAAAGGAACAAATCATTGGTGATCTTACTAAGGGTATAAGTACTAGATCTCATCTCAAACTCTTAAATTCTAACCTTGCTTTTGTCTCTCAAATTGAGCCTAAAAATATTGATGAGGCTCTTAATGATGAAAGTTGGGTGATTGCTATGCAAGATGAACTCATCCAATTCGAGAGAAGTAAGGTATGAACCTTGGTTCCTAGACCTAAAGACCATCAAATCAATGGTAGTAAAATGGTGTTTAGAAATAAGTTAGATGAATAAGGTTTAATAACTAGGAATAAAGCTAGGTTGGTTACAAAGGGTTATAATTAAGAAAAAGGTATAAATTATGATGAAACCTATGCTTTTGTAGCTAGATTAGAAGCCATAAGAATACTTTTAGCATTTGTATACCATATGAATTTTAAACTTTTTCAAATGGATGTTAAAAGTTCTTTTTTAAAATGATTTTATAGAAGAGAGTTTATGTAGAACAACCACCAGATTTTGAAAGCCATAATTTGCCTAATCATGTCTTTAAACTTTCAAAAGCCTTGTATAGTTTAAAACAAACTCCAAGAGCTTGGTATGAAAGACTAAGTTCTTTTCTTTTGGAAAATAATTTTTCAAAAGGACATGTTGATACAACCTTGTTTATGTTGATGATATCATTTTAGATTTTCTAATGAATTGTTTTGCCAAGAATTTGCTAAGTGTATGACTAGGGAATTTGAAATGAGCATGATAGGCAAGCTTAAGTTCTTCCTTGGTCTGCAAATCAAGTAAAGCAATAAGGGCATATTCATCAACCAATCCAAGTACAACAAAGAGTTAATCAAGAAATTTGGAATGGAATGATGCAAAAATGCTAAGACTCCTATGAGCACATCAACAAAAATGGACAAAAATAAGAAGGGCAAGAGCATAAGTGAAAAGCTCTATAGAGGTATGATCAAATCACTTTTATACCTTACTGCCTCTAGGCCCGATATTATGTATAGTGTATGCTTATGTGCTAGATTTCAATATTGTCCTAAAGAGTCACATTTGAATGCTTTAAAAAGGATTTTTAAATACTTAAATGACACATTATATCTAGGCTTATGGTATCCTAGGAATTCATCTTTCCATATCATAAATTATTCGGATGTGGATGATGCCAGTAGTCTTTTGGATAGAAAGAGTACTTCAGACACTTGTCACTTTATGGGTGAATGCCTAGTTTCTTTGTTTAGCAAGAAACAAGTTTCGGTTCCCTTATCTACCACTGAAGCGGAATATATGGCAGCAGGGTGTTGTTGCACTCAAATCCTATGGATTAGACAACAACTTAAGGATTATGGTCATAGTTTGGACCATATACCCATCAAATGTGACAATACTAGTGCTATCAACCTATCTAAGAATCCTATTTAACACTCTAGAAGTAAGCCTATTTACATTAGACATCATTTTCTTAGGGATAGTGTTCAATATGTAGATGTTGTGTTAGAATTTATCGATACAAACAATCAATTGGCAGACATTTTTACCAAACCTCTTAATGAAGAATGTTTTTGTTTCATAAGAAGAGAGCTTGGTATGCTTGATGGATCAACTATGTCTTAATTATTTTTCCAATTGTATGTTGTGTGAACCTTGAATGTTAATTTCTTCATATGATGCATTTTTCTTGAATGATTTTATAGCATGAAGTGGTTAACATGAAATATATGTCTTAAGGCATATAAACTTTTTTTAGAAATCTTCTAGTCTTGTTTTAGACTTAATTTTATTTTTAAAGATTTGAAGTGGTTCATGCTCGTGACATATCTTTATGACCGTGAGCTTAATAGCTAAAAGTTCCAGTAGCTTTCAAGCTTTGCCTCACAACGTGCTTCATGGGTAGAAGTCATGAAGACTGAGTTTCATGCCTGATACTCTATTTATCACACATGTGAAAAGTCTGATTCACGCCCGTGACATATCTTCACGACCGTGACCAAAGACAATAAATAATTCCAGAACCGTTCACACTTTGTTTCACACCTTAATTCATAGTTAGAAGTCGTGAAAATTAAGTTTCATGCCCGTGACAACATTTATCACTCCCTTGAAAACCTTGGTTCACGCTTATGAATGTTTAATGTCACGATCGTGACTCAATTCATCTTCTTCTTCATGCCTAGAGAGCCCTTTCAACAAACCGTGACCCTGATTATTCACACCCGTGACTGGGTATTCACGGTTGTGAATCGATCAACTATAAAATGAAATTTTCTGTCTTTTCTCATTTCCATTTATACAAATTCTCTCATTTAACACACTCATTCAATATCTCTCAAAAATTTTGGCCTTATTACCCACATTTCCATCTATATAACCTTTCCAAACCCCTCCTTCAAATAATCACAAAATTTCTCAAGGGTTTTTCAATCCTATTTCAAAAATTACTTCTCCTTTAATTATTCAAAACTAACCAAAATGGAATTTGGTTCTTCCAAAGGCATTGGGAAGAAAACACATTCCCCAAGATGCCACACCTATTATCTACTCAACGTCATTCCGGATCATTGCCATCCGCGATATGTCGTTCTTAAGAAATGACCTCTACTCTCATTACGATCCTTTGAGTGGAGTTGTGTCAAAACTTTTGGTCTTGAGACAAGCCTGATTGAACAATTACAGGCCTGTAACCTCAGAGAGTTCATAGACATACATCGTCCAACGCTAAGGGAACCAACTCTCGAGTTCCTTAGCATGTAGCAGGTCTCACCCATCGAAATAGTCAAATTCTAGCTCTGCAGGCATCCTAACGCTCTCATTGCAGTGGAATTTGGCACCATTTTCAAGCTCTTTTTCGATGGCATACTCAATGAGAGTGAAGTCGATTTCTATGCTCCTCCAATTTGGACACATTTTGGCTCCGAATGTAGCTAGGATGTGAAAAAGACAAAGAGCACCCACCTTCAGTCTCCTGTGCATAAGTATATACATAGATTTATCACCTATAGTATATTTGCTCAAAGGGATAGTAATGGGGAAATCAGAAAATCAGAGCTCTTTTTGTTGGAGATGGCATGAAGAAGACTATCATAGCATTGTCATGATGGTTTGCAAATCACCTCTTTTCCATTGCAACAAAGCCATCAGGAGATATTTTGATTGACGAGTATGTGACTCACCTTGCCATTGAGCTAGGGTATTTAAGCGTCAACAAACACAATTACACTCTAATTCCAGCTCATCCATGAGACCAACTCGATGTCGAGTCCTTTATCAAGATGGGAGCAGATGTTTGAATTATTTATGAAGATAATGTCTACTACTATTTCACCACTCTAACTGGTGAAATCAATTGGGAAGATCATGACTCTAGCGCCTTTAAAACTGGCCTCCAGTCTATCCAGCAAAGGAAGCGAGCCCATGACGAGACATCGACACTGCGGTAGCTGAGGATGTTGGTCAATCATCGGCCTCTACCACATCCTCTTTGGCACAACAGGTTGTTGATCTTATAACACTTCGACTAGACATAATTATGAAAATATGCAATGTGTGGTATGCTATATGTAAACTTAATGGTATCATTTTAATTGATAATATGCATAAGATATACCTCACATCAACCTCACATATACCTTTGCAAACTTGAACTTATTTTAAACTTATTTTAATGCATAAGATATACTTAACATATATCTCACATATACTTTGAATACACTTGGTTATACGTGTGTTAATTGATCAGATATACTTAAGATACACCTTGCATATACCTTTGCAAACTTGAACTTATTTTGAACTCATTTTAATGCATAAGATATACTTAACATATATCTCACATATATTTTGAATACACTTGGTTATACATGTTTTAATTAAAGAGATATACTCAAGATATACCTTGCATATACCTTATTAGTTTGCAAATACCTTTGCTATATCTTTTTCAAATCTTGCACGCTTTTATTTTATCTTAAATACCTTTTGAGGGGGAGACTTTTCAAAAACACATATTGCTAGATCATTTGTCACCATAAAAAGGGGCAGATTGTTGAATCTTGAGGGGTATTTCTGTCATTTTGATGATAACAAATAAAATAGCAATAATTTATTTAACAATATTTGTGTTCTAAGTGTGTTAAATAGGATATACGTTGATTAGAACCTGAAGCAATATTGAAAGACATCTTTTGAAGATAAAGAAATCAAAGAAATAGCAATGTCACACCCGTGACTACTAATGTCACACCCGTGAATATAGCTTAGCACTAACTCTCTAACATTCAAAGTTAATGGACATGAAGGATCAAACCAACCGTGAATGATCAAGCAGTCACGCCCATGAAAGACAGTCACGCCCATGACCAAACATGTCAAATTCTTCCAGAGAGTTTCACAGCCAGAGTCACCACTTGGACCATGGCTTGGAAGAACATTCATGACTGTGACACATATATTCATGCCCATGAATGAGGACAGAAAAACATGTCAGACGCGAAGCTAAGAGTTGGTTCAACAGCTATTTTCGCATTAAATGCACCAAAACAACTATAATTCACAGAGGGAGTATAAATGCAAGTTATTTATGAATCCCAAATAAGATGAACAACAATTACTTTGCATCTTTAATCTTGTTGTAGCCTTGTACATTAATTATTTTTTTCAACAAACCTCTATTCATTGTGAAAACCTAATTGCTTATTATTTCTGAGCATTGTAGGTAGTTGAGTGTTTTCATTGTAACCAATTACTTAAAAGTGAGTTTGGGTACTTTGGGTTAAGAGTGAAACACTTGTAAGGGTTTCTCTGACCATCTTCTGCTGCGCACAAATCTTATCAACTGATAATAAGATTCTTTAGTAAATCTCTAGGAATTGGTTTTTGTGTGAGCCATTGAAAAACACAAAGAAATTTGTGGGTTAAGTGTTAGCCATTAAGAGAAACACCATAGTTGTAAGTGAGCTTGAAAAACTCCATTGTAACACTTAGTGTGTTAGTGAAACACCCAATTGAAATTGAGGAGAGGAGTAGAGTTTATTAATACCCGAACCTCTATAAATTTTATGTGTGATCTCTCTCTTTCCTTACTTTATTTAATTTATTCCGTTCTTTCATGTTAAGCAATTTTTTAGTTGTTAATCAATTCAACTTTCTTCTTGGTTCATTGTTTGGGAAACACTATCAGTGGTTTTAGTATCAGTCACATATGCCAAATATGCTTCACATCCTCCTTTAATAATCCAAAATGCTTTTACAGTTGTGATTAAACATATAGGCACAAGTTTTCTTTCACCAAAAAATACAACCCTTGGCTGGTTCGGTGATTCTAAAATTACTAAGTAAAGCAATTCACTATTGTTTGATGTCTAGTTAACCAGTTCATTCCCAATATCACAGCATATTCATATAATAGCAATAAGATCAGATCAACTATCAATTCAGTTTTATCAATGCATATCAATCAATCACGACATACATTATCCATAACTATTATTGTCCCTAGTGGAGTGCTCATCATTACAAAAAAAAAATAGCAAAATAGTGACCACAATTAATGAATTTATGGCCACATTGTGACCATGAAAGACCAATACTAATTTATTAAAATAAAAACCACACAATGACCACTTTACTATCACATTGCGACCACATACAATGACTATAATGTTTGGTTGCTATGCTTGGCACCACTAGTTGGCTCCAAATTTAACGATAGAATTGTGACCACATTTGGTCGGAATTTAAAGAACCACAAACATTGTGGTCCCTAAATAGCGACCACAATTTTAGTGGGCACTATTTTGAGACCACTATACTTGTGGTCGCTATGTTGATAAACTAAAACGGTTTATTGAGTGAGCGTTTAAGTTCTTAGAATCAGCGATCATAAGTAATATGGTCGCTATTTAATGACCACATTTATCTGTGGTCTCTATTTAGCGACCACATTAATCTATAGTCACTATGTAGTGATGACATTTATTTGTGATCGCTAAATTAGCGAATGCAGTGTTTGTGGTCGTTGTGTTTGATTGTTTATAAATTCAACGACCATAAATAATGTGATCTCTATTTAGTGACCACAATTATTTATGGTCACTATTTAGTGGTCACATTTATTGGTCGTCGCTATTTACTGATCATATTTATTTGTGGTCGCTATTTAGTGACCATATTTATTTATAATCACTATTTAGTGACCATTTTTAATTATGGTCGCTAAAGTTGCAACCACATTATTCGTGGTCACTATTTTTTGATTATTCATAGATTCAACAACCACATATTATGTGGTAACTATTTAGTGATCACATCTATGTGTGGTTTCTATTTAGTGACCATATCTTTGTGTGATCGCTATTTAGTGACCAAATTTTTCTGTGGTCTCTAAATTAAGACTTCATTTAATATTGTATTAATCAAATAATTAATGTATCAAATTTAATATATTAAAGTTCAATTGAAGTTTTAAATTAATACTAAACTCCTATTTGATTAATTGGACTCATGATTGAAGTGCAATTAAGGTTGAATTTAATAATGAAATATTAGTTAAATTTAAGTTCAAATAATTAAATGAACTCTAATTTGATTTAATTCGATCAATGGAACCCAATTGAATAAATCAATTGAACTCTAATTTAATTTTAACTAAATCACTTTTAGTTTAATTAATACATTGTTTTAATAATAATAATAATAATAATAATAATAATAATAATAATAATAATAATAATAATATTTATTAATATGATGTATAATAATTATTAATATATTTAATATATTATGTATATATAATAATAAATATTAATATATATCCTATATAATAGTTATTAAGACTTTATTTGGGATCGAATTAATCAAATAATTAATGTATCTAATTTAATATATTAAATTTCAATTGAAGTTTTAAATTAATACTAAACTCTTATTTGATCAATTGAAAAAATGATTGAAGTGCAATTTAATCAATTAAGGTTGAAATTAATAATAAAATATTAGTTAAATTTAATTTTAATTAATTAAATGAACTCCAATTTGATTTAATTCGATCAATGGAATCCTGGTTAAATAAATTAAAATGATATGAACTAATTATAAAAAAATATCTAAAAAAGTGTTAGTAACTTGCACAAAATGACTTTGTTGGTAAATTCAACTAACTTATAAAAAATCTGTAATTTTTCTTTTATGAGTATAATTTTTTCAAATTTACAAGAAATGGATAGATTTGATTGTAAAATCTGAATAATGATTTCATTTGGATTTGTAATTTTTTAATGAAAATGGATTTCACTATTAAAAATATGAATATAAATAATAAATATTTTGATTAGAATATATTCTTATATCATAAATGTATTATGCATTAGCAAAAAACATGAAATTTTAGTTGTAAGTTTGTATAATGTCGGTGTCTCAACCACTTGGCAGATGGACTATTCTATTATGTTGGTCGAGTGTGGCAATTAAAAGTGCTCAATTATGTTTATTGCTTAGTTCGGATATTTTTTTTAAAAAAATTACTGTATATTTTATTAATTTGACCAATTTGATGTAATTAATTATTAATCTCACACAATATTCACAGATCATTTTTATTCTTAATGCATTTATGCAAACCACATATATGTTAGGTAATAAATTATAGATCCTATTAATTAGTAATTTTAATCACCTGCTTAATTGTAATCAACATCCAAACGCTTTCTTCTTGTGTTGAAATTTAAAAAAAAAAATAAAATTCCTTAATGAAAAGCGGTTGCAAAAAAGGGATTAGGTGTCATATCCGTTAATTTAGACTAAAGTCACGCGAGTTGTTAAATCGACTCGTCAGTTTGACCGAAGTCTAAATTTGGATTTTTATCGAAAAATAATGAAAATAATTATAATTAAGTATGAAAAATATCTAATAAAGTGTTCAAAATATTTAAAGATGTTAAATTTCGGTAAAGGAATAAATTGCAAATTTTGAAAAGTTTAGGGGTCAATTTGCAATTTACCAAAAATTGGAGAATTTAAATGGGATAAGTATAAATTAAATGCATGAATTGGGACATAAAATGCATATCGAGGCCAGCCACACCAAGTGGCACATTTTAAGAAGTCAATTGACATACATGAATTGGAAATTAATGAAAAGTTTCTAGAATTAAGCTTAGGTATTCCATAATTGATTAAGTTTGTCATTTTCTCTTAATTGCCTCTCTTCTTCTTTATCACTTAAACATCTAGAAGACTTTTATCTTTTCCTCAAATCAGCCCACATTTCTTGAAGCATAACACACCAAATGGAAAAGTTTAATAAGCTCATTAAGATACATGCATATAAAATTAATGAAAGCTTCTAGATGAAGCTTAGGTGTCCCCCCATTTTAATGACTTTTGTCACTTTGTTCTTGACTGCTTCTTTTTCTTCCTTATCCATTTTCATTGAGGAAAATTATGTTCTCTCAAACCAGCCACATTTTTCCTTTTTCCTCCATAGCTAAATCTCGATTTTAGAAAGAGAAAGTGAGAAAAGAGAGAAAAAGTAAGGTAAAATCCCATTCTCATGCTTAAGGAAGCTTAAGAGAGTAAGGAGAAAGGGAGAAATTAGGTTTATGAATTTTTAAAAATCTGTTTATGAACTTTAAGAACTCAAAGTGACAAAGAGTTAGATCAAAGGAGCAAAGGAAAGGAGAAAGAGAAGTAAAGAGAAAGAAAAGAGAAAAAAAAAAGAGGTTTGTGCATAATTTAAGGTAATAGCCTATTTTAATTTTGTTTTAATTGCATAATTTAATTATTTGGCATATTGATGATTTTGAATTAATATTAATTGTGATGAAAATCTTGGAGATGCATGTTTGCTAGACTTAGGATTTAATTTGGTAAATATTGAATGTGATTGGTTGGTATGTTTTTTGCTGGAAATTGATGAGCAGTATGCACTTAAACTATTATAACTTAATTTCTGGAACTCAATTTTGCATGTTGTTTGTTGGTTTTGAAAGACAAGACATAGATCTATAACTTTTATTTAGACCACAAAACCTGAATATGTCTGTAATTATCCAGAACAATTCATAAAATTCGGACATAGAATCTGTCCATAAATTTTGTGCAGAATTGTTAGTAATGAGCAGTAAGTACTTAAACTATTAAGAATTGAGTTCTCGAGCTTGGATTTGTGTGTTATTTGGTCTGTATGAAAGCTAAGACATAGAGCTACAATTTTTATTTAGACCATAATATCTGAATATGTCTGTAATTGTCCAGAAAAATTCATAAATTTAGACTTATAATCTGTCCAGAAAATTCTGGGCAGAATTATCAGTGACCAGTTAGCATTCATATTATCATATCTTTTGATACAGAACTCATAAGTAAGTGATTAAAGTTGAATATTAAATCTAAGATCCATATCTAAAATTTTTATGAAGATCATGTAATTAAATTCAGAACATAACAGGACCAAAATTAAGGTCCAAAACAGATAACATAATCTGTCAGTGACAGGGCAACATGTGAATTGAGAAATGAAATGAGTAAAATGATGAGAAATTTGCTATATTATGTAAATATTATTTTAATTGAGTGATTATATGATTATATTGAGACATTAAATGCATAAAAAGTATGAAATTAATTGTTATGAATTTTAATGAAATTGTATAAGCCCTAGAATACCTAACTAGAACCAACTTAGGATAGTTTGACATGCCAAATAGGGGGGAGTATGATGAAAATGATTAAATCCATTAATGGTATGATTATCTATGTCGGGTTTGGCAATGTTATCTATGCTGGGTTTGACACTGTTATTTATGCTAGGTATGACATTATTATCTACGCCGAGTTTGACACGGTTATCTACGCCGAGTTTGGCACAGTTATCTACGCCAGATTTGACACTTATATGCGCACATCATATTGCCCGGGTGGCACTCCTAAGTGCCTGGATGACAATTCCGTTATCCTATTCAGTGGTTCATAGGTGTCCTGGGCATAAATGAAAACATAAATACAGAAGTTATGGAACATAAAAGAATTATTGAAAGTAAAACGGGAATTATGATTTGTGACATGGATAATAAAAATGGAATTATGAATTGTGGCATGGATAAAAAGAAGGTTTAGTGTTATACAATAAGGTGGTAATAAAATAAATAAATATAAGATAATATAATATAATTTGATGTCTATACATGCTAGAATACCATGATTTGCATGAGAATGATGATTTGATTATGTTAAACAAAATGAGATACAATAAATTGATGTTATGCATACTAGAATTTTATGAAATGTATGTTTGCATGATTTGATCATAAATTTTTATATGACAATGTATGAGACATTAAAAATAGTTTATTGTCTTATTTATATACACCACTAAGCCAAGACTTAGCGTGAAAGTTTTTCTCGCTCAGGTATAACAAAGAATAAGTAGACAGTAGTAGATAAAGCTAACGGTGACCTAACCCAGTAAAACAGCGTATATCAACCACCGTGGGTCACACATCTGTTGTATTTATGTTTTAAATTTTATTTTATAGTATTTGTAAAATAAACAGTATGTTTTGTAAAGAACATATTACTATATGAAAAGGTCGTTTAACTTTTATGTTATATTTCTTTTATAAATACAAAGTAAATAAATAGTGAATATTGGAAATGAAAAAAAAAATGTACGAGTGATTTTGCTTTATATATGACTTATATAATGATGTTTTAATCGATAAAGTCAGTGTAACACACCCTCATTCAGGCACAAGCTGATGGGGTGAGGGGGTATTACATTAGGGGTTAACAAAGTTGGATTTAATTGATCAAAATTTAATAAATCAATCTGTATATAGTTAATTCGATTTGATTATCAGTTTGGAGCGGTTCAATTAATTTAGCAAAAGAAACTAAAAAAATTGAATTAATTTAATTTTCTTCAATTTAATTCATTTTATGTTTTTAATTTTCCTCTCTAATTTTTTTTTCATTTAAATTATTTTGCTTTTCTTTTTCAACTTCCTTCTTTAACTTTCTTTCCACCTAGCTCGTTTTCCTTTATTTTTTTTCCAGTTTATTCTGTTAAATTTCTTTCATTTTTTTTCAATTACCTTCTTTAATTAATTTTATTAAGTAAAATTTATTTCATTTTCTTTTAATTTCTTCTATAATATATTTTTAATTAACTATCTTTCTTTTCTTTTTAAACTTCAGTCTTTAATCCTTTCTTTTTTTAATTTAATATTTTTAATTAAATTCATTTTCAATTTTCCTCTTTAATTTATCTTAAGTTAAATTCCTTTTTTTTTCAATATTTAAAAAGTTTTTCAATTAAATCCCTTTCCTTTATTTTTCAATTAGTGTTCTCCTTTAATTACAAATTGAACCAATTAAACTTAGCCAAATTTTTTCAA
This sequence comes from Triadica sebifera, assembly GCA_023653625.1. NCBI lineage: Eukaryota > Viridiplantae > Streptophyta > Magnoliopsida > Malpighiales > Euphorbiaceae > Triadica > Triadica sebifera. The sequence goes on along the minus strand of CM042901.1, from coordinate 18,262,678 downwards.
TTTAATCAGTTTGATTGACATATAAGATTAGTTACAGTGTAAGTTTTTTTTACTAATTTTTTTTATTTTGGTGTGAGTTTTTGTTTTAGTTAAAAAGACTAATTAAATATTTAGTGAGATCAATTTATAAGTATATATACAAATAATTATAATTTAAAATTATAAATTCCAATGTGCATATGCTTTTTGTGCAAAGATTGAAGTTTCTATGAAAAATCCTATAATATTAAAACAAAAAAGGCTCCACCTCTCACTCTATGTTAATTTTGCTTTAAAGTTTTTTTACCTTGCTGCTCACTCTCTCATCTTTGCAGTGCTGACTCCCAGATCTGGCCATTCATCAATCGGTTCCACTGCTCTTCCAGTCTGTCCCGTCCTCTGGTCGGTTATGTGTTCCCTTCCTCTGCTGTTCGTGTCCCCCATTCCTCCACTCTTCATGTCTCTCACTCCTTTTCCACTCCTGTCTCCCGCTCCACTGTACTGATCGTCCCCTATTTTTCCTTTCCTTCCTGTTGGTCATCCTTTCTTCTCCTCAATGTCGATCGTCTCCTCCATTCTTCCACAACAATATTGCTACTCTAGTAAAGGTGAGCTCTTTTTTGAATTGTTTACAGTTGTTTTTGGCTATGTATATTTTTTTTGAATTGTTTACAATTTTTCTTGCTATGTATATATTAAAAAAATCTGAAAAAATACATAAAAAATGGGAGAGAGATTTGAGTGGCCAAGGGTAGATAAATGAGAGAAAATTTATGATTTGAAACCTAAATCATATAAAGGAAAAAAAAAGCAAATGAAGATAATGAAGGCATAATGCTTCATCCATGAATGGGAAATGAGAAAGAGAGGACTTCCAAAGGAGAGAAAACGTTTAAGAAGGAGGCTTGAATTTCAATTGATGAAAAAGGAAGAAAGGAAGGGTGATTTTGACCAAGTAAAGCACATATAAAGAGGTGAGTTAAAATTTTGGGTTCGAGATTGGATCTAAGTAGCTGTGGGGCTATTGGAATGACTTTTTTTTTTTTTTTATGTCTTTTCTTTTGTTAAAGGATCATTAGGGTTGAGATTAAACATAAGAAATTGAAAGAAATGAGGGAATCATTTTGATCCTATAGCCAAGTAGATGAAGGTTCCTAAAATCTAACTTAATAGCAATTGGGGTTCTATAGGTTCTTTCCCTTTGTAGAAAATTTGGTTCTTTATTCTTATTGATTGTGTTGTACATTGGTTGAATTTGGGCATGAGAGAGCTACCATTATTGAGTAGCAGTCAATAGCCCTCTTGTTATCAGAAAATAAAATACTTTTTTGAACTTAAATTTGGTCTCTAATTCAATCAAGAATTTTTAATTAGAAAAAAAACCAATTTCTTATAATGTATAGTTGAACTCTAAAAAAAAAAGATAAGACAAATTATATCACATATATCATGAATAGCAAACAACATGATGAAATAAGAAATAAATACTACCCTTCATTGTGGAAGAAGGCATCTTATCTCTATCACTGCCATCACTATCTTCCCTTCTAGATGCAAATGACGGATCATAATTCATTGGTAAACTACTAGAGGTTTTTTTTACCATTCCAACTCTTTTGATATTACAAAATAAGAATATTCATTATGTTTTTGATTTCAAAGACAACAAACAAGAGGAAAATTTTGAAGTATCAAGTATCAACACCAGTATTAACCCATGAAAAAAAGAGTGGGGAAGACCAATAGAGTGAGCAATGAGATAAATGGTTGTGTGCGTGCATGCCACAAAAGTATGAGAGGGAGAGAGAGTGGAGACAGAAAGATTGCACAAGCTAGATTTAGGAACATAAAAAAAGTCAAGGTCAAGGAACTTTATTTGTTTAAAAGTTTTATTACATAGTAGCATAGAATATATAACACAGATTCATTTTTCAATTTAATGTTTGATCCAAGGAAAACTAGGAAAACAATTTATTAGTATGAAATTTTTATAATACCAAGAAATTAGAATCCAGAATCTAATTGCAAAAGGTCATCTGAGGAGAGATCCCAACAGTTTTTTTAGGAGGTCTATGTTCTTAAAGATTAAGGAAAGGAAATTTATGAGAAAGGGAGAGAAACCCACAACAAATAAGTCATTTAACATTTTTTTGTCTCCCAGGGATTGACAAGCTAAAACCAATATTGTTGTTCTTCACGTGCACATTGAATTAGTTATAAATGAACCATATAATTCTCCATTTAAATAACCTTGTTGTAAAATCCAGGAAAAATATCTTCCATCCAATGAAAATAAGAGTCCTCAAAAGTTAAAAAAGAAAAGAAGAAAAATGAAAAGTATGGATAAAATATAATATGGAAAAAATGTTAAGCCAAAACTAATTGTAGGAAAAAGTTTAAATGAACACAAATTACTTTATAAAAATTGTAAAAGGACAGATTCAGAAGAAATTAATAAACTCTTAATCCACAAAGAAGAAAAATTCCATGATTCTCTACCTATGCTTTATGTTTTCTTAATGATATTTTTCCTCATTTCACTGAATTTTTCCCATTCTATCTTTCAGCTTCACAAAGGAATTATTAATAAAATTGATGAAATTTAGATTGCAAATTATAATTGAGGGCTAGAAGGCTTTTTTCTAGGCCAATTTAAAGCTGAGAAAGTATGATTACATGGAAAATAAGAGTTGTAAAATTCAGGAAGATGCATTATTTGAAATGGAGATCTGGTACTTTGAGCAGTATCAAACAACTTAAAGAACTTAAGAGTTCTTTAAGTCTATTTGAAAGAGAAGAAGTTCAGTCCTTATTAATATCAGAATTTACTCTAAAAGTTAAAATTTAAATGATAAGTCTTATCTTTAAATTTACAACTTCTTAGTACCATATTTGACTTCAATGGCATTATAGAGTGCACAAACTAATAATTGCTTTAATTGTCTACATCTAAAACGTAATACAAGAAGGCAATTTTAGAATTTTCCTACCATAAAACCTATCCACAACTTTTTTCTTTCCTTTGCATAAATATGACAAAAGTGAATGCAGATTTATCTCTAAGTTTGCTTGCATAGAAATGATCTATTCAAATCTTTCTTTACAATGTTGTTAATATGGGATGAGGCTTTCTGACGTATTGGTCTTATGATTTCTTGATCTGCTTACATTAATCCTTACTCTAGAATGACTCACTCTATTTAGAAGTTATTAAATTGACAACTTTTATGTATTTTAAAGTTGTTTGTGTAGCATAGCTCTTGTCTGCTGTAAACTTTCATCTGCTTCTTGAATGTGATATCTGATTTTGACATTATGTTTAATATAATTTGACATTATGTTGTTTAAAATATTATTAATTAAGCTACTTGGTTGCAAACAAATTTTGCTTCATCATATTGTGCGATTCTTCATATCCAAGAAAGCTAGCTTTCCATTACCTACAAGATTTGCAAAAGGAGTTTGAAAAATTTGATAATTCCCTAAATGAAAAAATTACAAGACCTTGCACTTTTATTAAATTTGGTAACATCTATGACTCTATATACACACCATGCTCAAAGTTTACATCCATCAGTTGTCTTATGCTTACATGTTAAGTACCATAAATAATAAGCTAGTTTTAATATTCCTATATATTTGATTTCTAATCTATCAACATCTACTGACATTAAAAAGAAAAATGTTTAATTCAAATTGTTGTTGTAGATGGTGTTATTGCGAAGCAATATGTGGACATAAGAACATAGGTTAATCTTTTAACAACGAATGCCAAACTAGACATTGCTACCCAGTACATATGTGAAAATCTTTGAAAGAAAATGAAATTCAGGTTCATATATAAAAAGATTTGCTTAATATACTATAAAAATAATATAATTAATTACCCTATATTATTGATTATACCTTTCTTTGTATTGTCAGAAATATAAAAAAAAAAAAAGATTAGAAACTCCTCAAATTGCCTCTTTCTACATTTTGAGGTAACCTTATAAATAACATAATTATATATATATATATATATATATATATATGAAATTCCGGATTAGGATATGTTTTTCTTGTTTGCTATATTTTCTTTTGGCCACAAATTAAATTCAGTGGTTGATTAATTTTTAGCATAATCTTTGATTTTTTTTTCAATGGATCACAAATGATTGCATTGAAATGGAAACCCATTACAATTGTTGTTGATGTTGCAACTGTGCTTTTATAGGCTAGATTAAATCAAATAGAGAAAACTTCATCATTTGAATATATACCTTGATTACAGTCACATATTAATTCAATTAATATATTTGATTTTTAACTCCCTTTTCTAATTTATTTTTTTTAATTTTCCCTTATAATTAGCCTTCATGTGCCTTGTGGGGAAAATGATTGACAAATACCATACCTCTTAAAAATTAGGATTTAAAATTTGTATAATTTTCCCAAATAAAAATAAGATAAAAAATCAAAGGAAAAAAATTCAGATATTTTCTTATTTATTTTGATTATAGTACTATATATAAAATATTTAAGTGCCAACCAAACTCAACTCAAAAATAATAAATCTCAAGCGTTAGGTAGGGAAATCTATTCCTCAACATAATGTCAAATTATATTTCATCTGTCATAAATAACATAATGTCAAATCAATTATTTCTCATTTGTTCTAAAACTGCATGTCTTTTTATCAAGAAAAGGAGATACTGCTTTGATATTGCTACATAAATATTACCTGAATATGAGTGAGCAATTGACCATTTTGCTTCTTTATGATTAAATCTTGATTTTTTTCTTTTTTGGAAAAAAAATTTGTTGTTTTTCTAATCTCTAAAACTACTTATGTCTGATTTTTCTATGGCTTTGTTTATTGTGAGATATGATTCGTATGCAAGTATGCGTGGTCATACAAAGAGTGAACAAATTTGAAAGTACCTAGTTTTAGTGGAAACTTTGCTGAAATTTTGTTAGATATTTAGAAATAAGATAAGTAAATTAATAAAAACTATATGTACATTTTATCCATAGAAATTCGTTCCATGTCTTTCTCATTAGATTGTAAGAATTAATTGAATTTGGTAGTATATACTTTTGTTCTTTGATTACATAAATAAATTTTCCAGTTCATGCAAATAAAGAATTGGGGGGATATGCTACTGAATTTTATGCATATGTATGTATATAACATGTATGGTCTCGCTATGTAGTGATGAAACATTCTTGAATGCGATAAGTTCCTACCTTTTTAATGAATACAAGAGTGATAAGGATGACATAAAGTAAATAAATTATAAGTATGCAATTGTGTTATGTCCCTAATGTTATGAGATACTCATTGCAGTTGTCAATAATGATTGAGGATAGAAAATGGATGTACCAAAGATTAATATATGGTATTTTTAATCCGGAGTTTGTTTTTTGAGTTGACAAGTTCATAGAATTTTCATGTGGTTATCCAAAATGGTTGGACGGAGAAAAAATAAAGTGTCCTTGTTCGAGAAACAAGTGTTAGAATCGTCAGTTCCTTGATATGGAGACAGTAAAATACCATATGCTAAGATATGATTTCTATTGCCCAGATATTGAGCCAAGAAGGGGGGTTGAATTGGATATTAATAATTTTAACTTTTAGGTGTGGAAATAAAAATTAAGTTTAGTAGGGATAGAGAAATTTGACACAAAGATTTTTATAGAGGTTCGGGTGTTAACAAACCCTACTCCTCTCTCCAATCGCAATTGGAGTTTCACTAACACACTAAGTGTTACAATGGAGTTTTACAAGCTCACTCCCAACTATATTGTTTCTAACAATGGATCACACCTAACCTAAAAAATCCCTTGTGTTTTAATGACTCACACAAATAACCAATTCCTTGTGTTTTAAAGGCTCACATAACTAACCCTTACAAGTGTTCTACTCTTAATCCCAAGATACCCAATAACTCACTTGAGTGGATGATTATAGAGAGAATCACTTACAAATCTTTAATGCTTAGAAAATAATGAGCAAAAAGATTTTCACATAGAATAAATATTTGTTTTGAAAGTATTAAATGCACAAATGGCTTACAACAAGATTTTTATTCGAAGTATTAGTTATTCTCCTATTCTGGATTCATAAATGACTTGCATTTATACTTCCATGGTGAATTCTAGCCGTTTGATTGCATTTAATGCGGAAATAGCCGTTGCACCAATCCTAATAATTGCGCTTGACATGTTTCTCTTTCATGTTTCACGGGCGTGACTGTTCTTCCAAGCCGTGACTTAAGTAGTGACCTTGGCTGTGAAGCATTTTGAAAGGTTTTGAAGTATTTGTTCACAGACGTGACATTTCATCTTCAGGGGCGTGACAACCTTCGAAGCCGTGGTCCAAGTGGTGACTCTGGCCGTGAAGCTCTCTAGAAGAATTTGCCATGTCTTTTCACGGGTGTGACTTTATTTCATGGGCGTGACTGATATGATCATTCACAGTTGCTATCTTCCTTCATGGCTGTGAACTTTAAATGTTGGTTTGTTGGCGCTAGGCTTAATCACGGGTATGACACATAGGGTCACGGGCGTGAACATGTTACTTCTTCAATTTTTATCTTTTGAAGTTTAATCTTCCATTCTCCATTCTTGCTAACATATATCATACCCTGTTCAATAGACTTAGAAAACAAGTATGTTAAATACAATATTGCTATTTTATTTGTTATCATCAAAATGATGGAAATACCCCTCAGGTTCAATAATCTCCCCCTTTTTGATGGTAACAAATAATCTAGCAATATGTGCTTTTAAGAAGTCTCCCCCTCCAAAGATGCTTAGGATAAAAAATGATGAAGTGCAAGAATTGTAGAGAATGATGAAGTGTAGCATTAAAATATACTGTATATTTTTAAGTATATGCAAGTTATATGCAAAGTATATCCAATATATACCAAAATTTTCTTTAAATCATGAAGCATATGTAAGGTATATTTAGAGTATATCATGTGCATATTCATTTATGTAACTTCCATCAAGGTATATGCGAAGTATACTGATGATATATTTAAGGTGTATAAAGCTCAATTGCATACTTGCATATTCATTTTGATTCAAAATTAAGTATTGCTTGCACTTATCTTAATATATATTGCTAGTTTCTCCCCCTTTTGTCATCAACAAAAAAAATAAAGATTAACCATAATAGAAAAACAAAGCAATTATATTAATAGATGAAAAGTGAAATACAAACAAAAGTATATAAAATTCAGAAAGGAAATTAAAATTTCCTAAAAAACAACCAAGCAAGACACAAACATAGCAAGGCTAACATAAAGCCTAATATCTATCCAGACATCCTATCTCTAAGATGAGCAACTTCTGCCTCGAGGCTGTCCATCCTAGACTTTATGAAGTCCTTGAGGTGCTCCAACCTCTCATCCATGGAAGCCTGCAGCTGCTCAAATCGTGGTGCTAGGAGGTCAACCACTTGCTGAGCCAAATTTGGTGTGGAGGAAGAGGATTGTCCGATGTCCTGTTCAACCTTAGGAGGTGCCATCTCAACTCGAGCCCTTTTCTTCTGCTGGATACCTTGGAGGCTGGCTTTGAAGTCCTCTGAGTCATTGTCTTCCCATATGATTTCGCCAGCAGTGTCGATGAAGCGGTAGTAAATATTGTTCTCATGGACAATTCGAATAGCCGCTCCCATCTTGATGAAGGACTCTACATCCAATCAGTCTCGAGGATGTCCTGGGATGAGATTATAGTGATGGTCATCCAGCGTCAGATATCCAAGCTTTAAGGTTGTTACCCACCAATAAGTATGTCTCCGGAGGGCTTGGTGGCAATGAACAGGAGATGGATTGCAAACCATCGAGAAAGTGCCACTGTGAGGCCTCTTCAGGCCATCTCCAAGAGAAAAAGCTCGGACTTCCGAATGGTGCTATTGCTGTCTCCTTGGGCAAAGATGATATAGGTTAGAAATCTATGCAGATATTTGTTCACTGGGGACTAGAGATGAGTGCTTTTGGTCTTCTTTACGTCCCAGCTGCAATTTGTACCAAAGTTAGTCCATGCTCGAGTTGCATAGAACTCCACTTCACTGTCATTGAGGATGCCGTCCGAGGGTAGGTTGAATAAATCCCCGAATTATGTGGTAGAGAGAGTGTTTAGATTGCTGCATAATTGAAATTTCACTGCACAAGTGGGAGACACTTGCAAAGTGCAAAAGAATTCCAAGACAGGCTCTCTCAAGGTGGGCTGATGAATGTCCATAAAATCCTTCAAATGACAGGCCTAGAGTTGCTCTATCATCTAATCTTCCATTCTCCATTCTTGCTAACATATATCATACCCTGTTCAATAGACTTAGAAAACAAGTATGTTAAATACAATATTGCTATTTTATTTGTTATCATCAAAATGATGGAAATACCCTTCAAGGTTCAACAGTTTCAAACCAGAATATTTTGTGTAGAATAGGCATGGGGAATTAGATCATGTGATACATGAGCAACATAGCATGAATTCAGTGGGTCCTTCAATGCAGTCAACAATTACCATACAATGGTTATGGATGCCTCTGTCCTTACTTTGACCAAAATTTTGAGTATAAGGAGAACCTTAATCCAACGACCAAACAATTTTATAATATGTTAGATGCTGTTAATAATTCATTGTGGCTTGAATGTGAAAATCATTCACAATTATAACTGGTTGCTAGAATTTTGAATATTAAGGCTGCGCACCATCTATTTGAGCATGCATTCAATACAATTGCTCAATTGATCAAAGAGGTTGTGTCGAAAGAAAATATTGTTGCTGAAAGCTTTTATGAAACAAAGTGTCTGGTCTAAAGGATGCATTAGTTTTTGGGGAGAAGATATGAACATAATTTTGTGTAAGTTTTGTAACCATTCATGTCACAAGGGAAGTTGCAACACTGATGGAAGAGGGAGAAGGAAAACCAATGTTCCTTTCCAGAAAGTGTATTACTTCCCGTTGACATTGTGTCTCCTCCCATTATATGCATCTAAAGTCACTGCTAATGATATGAGGTGGCATGTAGAAATGAGGCTGACGATGGTGTAATGTAGCATCCTTCCGATTCAATAGCTTGAAAGCATTTCAATGATGTTCACCTTAATTTTGCAATGGAAATTAGAAATGTTTGTCTCAGCCTATGCACAGATGGTTTTCAACCTTTCGGTCAGTCTGGGCAATGACTTGTTGGCTAGTTATTGTGACTGTGTAAAATCTAGCTCCTAGATTTGTATGAAAGAGACATCCATGTTCTCAACTATCATTGTTTCAGGGCCTCCAAATCCTAAAAACAAGCTACATGTGTACTTGCAGCCATTGATACATGCGTTAAAGCTATTGTGGGATTATGGGGTTGAAGCATATGACATTTCTCTTAATCAAAATTTTCAGCTAGGAGCAGCATTAATGTAGACTATCAATGACTTCCCTGCTTATGTAATATTGTCTGGATGGTCAACAATAGGACGGTTGGCTTGTCCTTATTGCATGGATGGCTTTGATGCCTTTAGACTAAATAGGAGCGGTAAGCAGTCCTTGTTTGACAATCATAGAAATTTTTCAGAGCCTGATCATCCATTTAGACATAACAAGAATGCATATTTGAAAAACAAAATTGTAATAGATGATTCACTTCCAAGTAGATCAAGTTCAGAGATATTAAGCATAATTGATCATTTGGGTTTGAAGAAAGTAACAGAATTTGATGCTACTGAGATTAACGGAATGGTTAGTCAATCAAGTGGGTGGAGAAAATGCAACATATTTTGGGATTTGCCTTATTGGAGCTCTAATATGATTCGACACAACCTTGATATCATGCACATTGAGAAAAATGTATTCGATAATTTATTCAATACGGTGTTGAATATCCCTGGAAAAATAAAAGACACTCTTAAGTCAAGGCTATTGGGTTTTGAAGAATGAATCATACTCATAAACGCAGCGAAAAATAAAAATTTCAAAACTAATTCATATAAATATAAAGATTAGAAATTATACCTTATAATTTCTTATTTGTTCTTCAAATCTTCACTTTGTTGGGTTGTAGCAAACCACAACAATCCACACTTGGATGTCTCTAATGATAATCCATGCAAAGAATGAAGAAGAAACTATCTAGAGAAATGGTTTGAACAAATTCAAAGTGCTAGCTTTGAAAGTGTTCTTGAGAGAATTTTGTTGTCTTAAAAATAATTTTTTCACAAAAAAATATTTTTATGTCTATTTTCTACCATTTGATGTCTTTTTTATTTGAATCAAATTCAAAGAAAAGATGAAAAGTCAAAAATGGAGAAAAGGGAAATGAATGAATAGTAATTGGCCATAATTGGCCTAATTAAGGCCAAAATTTGCTGTTGGCCAACGGGTGGGAGGCAGCTGCGCACTGGGCCTACTGCGGGCTGCTGTTGGGTAGCCCAGCTGGCCCGCTAGGCAGGCCAGCAGCCTCCCTGGGCCCGTGACCCTCCCAAACGATTTTTCCGTGTGATTTCATCGCGATCCATCCCAAAATAATTATCTCATATTTTGGATCATATCCAAGACCATTTTACTCATTCTCCATATCTTAAATGTGTGTGACTCATTAGGTTCCTGGTTATATTGGCCACTTAAATTAACTATTAATTTAAGCAAGTCACGTGTGGTATCTAACAATACATCATGACCCCCAATTGAATAGAAAGTCAGTGGTTTGACTACGAACTTTTCTATAGACAATTTCTGTGTAATTATTCCTTTCACCATTATATACCCACTTGGTTTAGAGTATGGACATTTTTCAACTCCCACTAGATTGACTACATCATGTCTAGTCCAAGTAATGTTAGTTCTTGCACTTGAGGCTCATTACTCTACTAGATATGTCATTGAAGACTATCTTTATGACATTTCTACTCCAGCCAGAGATTTTCGAGTAATGACCACTACAAGAGGCCATGAGTTTACACTCCTTCTATTAGGAGTGGTGAATCCTTTGTTGGTTACCTAATTACCTTCAAATACCTCAAGCTGTATCCAATCACCACCTTATGAGCAACCTCTTTGAGGCAACAAGGAATAGTATACAAATACAGAATCAATATTCAAGATATCCTTGAGTACCTTAAGTCTAAGGATACTTGTACCATTGCTATGATGAGACTATCATTGACATTTGAATAGATTATCCATATGATTGTCTCATAGTTGGTCATCCAATATACTTAGCTACACTTAGCAAGCATCTACATGTTAACTCTAAACATCTCATGCTTATAGATTATGAGATCTACTACTCGATCCAATCAATGAGTCTAACATGTGCTAGTCTGTCAGGATTAATAATGTTTCGTCTCATTAATCCTATGACCAGAGATAATTTTGATACTAACATAATTACACATGATAAGAATCTCAATATCATGATCACATCATGATTTCCTTCATGCTATGTTATGTATTAAGGGCTTCATTAATTGATTTAAGATCACTTATGAATTCATATATCAAATGAACATCAAATTAATGAAAAAGCCTTTTATTAATCAAATAAATTTGTACAATAAGTGCTAAAGGTGATTGCCTTTAGAGCACTCCTCTAACAGCTAGTATCTAGATAAAAGGATACTACACTAGCTTAGCTTGTTGTTTAAAAGTCTAACTGCAATAATAATAACAAATGAAGACATGACCAGACTTGAATCAGACATCCCAATTATTTTATGTAAGTTGGAGAGAATATTCCCTCCAAGTTTTTTTGATTATATGGAACATCTTGCAGTCCACTTGCCCCAAGAGGCACACATTGTTGGGCCGGTACAGTTCTGATGGATGTGTCCATTTGAAAGGTTTGTAAAATCTACCTTCTAATTCATCATTTGATGTTATAACATTTCATTAGTGTATATATCTTATTCAGCCTATCACTGTAAAGGTATCTTCAAAAATTGAAGCTCAATGTCAAGAACAAGGCACATGTAGAAAGCTCAATATGCAATGTATATCTAGTTTAGGACCATTAACATTTTGTTCATACTATTTTGAGGATCACGTGCAAACAAAAATAAAGACCATGCCTCAAAATTATAAAGATGGTGGGGATTATATTCCATCAGACAATCCTTTAAACCTATCCATTTTCAAATATAATGGTAGGCCACTTGGTCGTTCCAAAAATAGACATATGACTCCTTAAGAATAGAAGGTTGCTCATTCCTATATTTTGCTTAACTGTGAAGAAGTTGAACCATATGTTAGGTTTGTATTCTTCTGAGTCAAATGTCTCCTCTATATGATACTATTAACAAGTCAATATATTATATATTAATTAGCATATTAACAACTCCATTAAATGGTAGGATTTACAATGATATGTTGCAACACCTCAATCCGAACATTACTAATGCAAAAGTTGATCCTAAACTTGAGGTGGACTTCACTATATGGTTCAAAGCCTATGTGAGCCTTTCTTTCTCATACATGTAATTTAATATTCATATTTTAAAAATGTGTAAACACAATATGATATTGTTTTAGGCACATGATCGAATTCTGATATTCCCAATGACTTCCTCAAAGATCTCGTAAAAGGTCCATTGGGAACTGTTACAACATACAATGGCTATTTGGTCAACGAATATAAGTTTCACACAGTCGAGCATGGTACAAGCACAATGTCAAAGAACAGTGGGGTTTGCATAAAGGGTTAAAACTATAGCCATAATGCAAATGATTGGTATGGTTAGTTAAGGGAAGTAGTGCAGCTAGAATATCATAACTAGACAATTGAGCTAACAATTTTATTCATGTTCGATTGGTTTGATTCAACTCTTTATGTGGGTACCAAGGTTCACGAGCATTACAACATTATTGAAGTCAACCATAGAAGAAGATATGACAAGTACGAACTCTTTTTCTTAGCAATGCAAACAAATCAAGTGTATTATTGTTCGTATCCAAGCTTACGAAGGGACAAAAGTGATTGGTGGGTCATTTCAAAAATCAAACCAAGAGGAGTTGTTGAGATGCCAAAAAGCTATTCCTAAAGTACACGTATCCAATAACCTCCTCAATTTCAAGAGGAGACAATTGACATCCATAATGTTGAAATTATTAAAAAGGATCAACAAAGGATATTGAATGATCCAATAGGTGACCTAGAAGATATTGTCGATGGTGATGATGATGATGAAAAAGATGAATATGAAGAACCATAATTATTAACAGAAAGTTCATTTGATTTAGATGATGATGATATAAATGATATGACATAAAATGATAATGAATAGAGATTGTTGTAGCTGAGTAAATTATGGTATATCTGTTAACTATCATTAACATGATTCAACTTTTTGTTTTCATTTAGTATATGAAGGTTCGAGGTTATGCTGGAGATGGCCCTATGAGGGGGGCTGAGGATGAGCCACTACTAGGGGTCATATTTCATCCACATTTACTGCTTCTACATCATCACCATCCAGAGCCACCTCTATAGTAGTTGGCACAGAGACATTTGGCACATCCATATTAGTTGGCACAAACCCATTCACATTACCCGGCACAGACCCATCTACATTAGCTAGCCCACATTCATCAAGTCCATCTAGTTCTCAGGTACCATCCACAGGGGTACCTCACACATCTTTATGAACAAGGATAGAGTCGCAGTCACATACCCCTAGCACACTCAGTTCAGACACCATTGTAGGGAGCAGTTACCTGGGCATTTGTAAGCGACTGTGATTGCATGATGGAAGATGCGACAATTCATACTTGTCTGTTTTATATGTTAATTGCTCTTTCTATTGGTATCTAATACTTGTGCATTTATATGATTGCAAGTTTGTTGACTCCCATGATATGTCTGCTCGGATCTCTCACATCTTTTAGGAGAGACTAGATCTAGAGGGATACTGGTGGAAGATAGTGCCATGAGATGTGCAAGATCTATTTTGGGGTGAATTTTAAGTAAATAAATGTAAAAATTGATGAAATGTTTATGTTTAAATTATTGTAAAAGTGAAATTAAAAGTGAGATTGCATCATAATTGTATTTAGAACTGCTTGAATGTTGATATGATTAAGATTTGATATGATGAAGTGGTTAAGACATTATGAGAGCAACTCGCAGGTAAGAGATACTCAAATAAGCTTTACCACTGGAGAGTTAGAGGAAAGCCACCATTTGTGTCAGATGAAATATGGCATAATTGGCAACATAAGTGGATGGATGCCTCATTTTAGTCGATGAAAGAGCATCATTCAAGAATTCATTGGAATGAGACTGGCGATATTGGATGAAGGCCATCACGACACACATGTGGGTCTATATCGATAGCTAAACATGCTAAACAGATTGTAAGGATCCTTATTTTTTCTTGTTTAATAAATTATCACAATTTATGCATATCTAATATCTAATTTGTTAATTTCAGGAGATGAAGGAGGGTGCCCCACCTAGTAAGGTATGACTCTTCAATGAGACCCATATGACGAGAGCTCCAGATGGATTAAAGGAGTACGTTGATCAGTGTGCAAGACTAGTTGGGGTAAGTTATCGAAAAACCTAACTTATGTTTTAATTAAGATAACTGCTTATTTGAAATGACTTTTGTTTCAGGAGCAAATTCAGGAGCTCATTTCTACAGCATCCTAAGAGGAATTTACAAATCAAGTTGATCTAACATAGGACGATAATGATCGAATATTCTTAGAAGCTATTGAGGCTTCATCGTAGAGCAGATACATGTATTGAATAGGCCAACATAAATCATCCAACTTTGCATCCGAAGCCTCTACATCATCTGCACCCCTCCTCGAGGCAGCTCATCAACGTATTAGGGAGCTTGAGGAATCACACTCTCTATTACAGGATGACGTATAGGATCTATGTAGTACTGTTCTCTAATGAGATGATGTGCCGTATGGCAATACAAATGTAGATGTTGGAGTAAAAAGAGAGGATTCACGATAATCGGTCACCACCAGATGGTCATAGCAGGGATCGCACTCAGCCACCACCAGATCCTCATTCTTAAGATTCTAGTTCATGTTTATTATTTTTATAACTAACATACATATAATACATTTTAAATATTTCATTTTATTTGCACTTTTAATATTTTAATGGATTATAGATTTTACATTTAAATAATAATTACTTAATTATTTATTAATAATTATAAATTGATTAATTACTAATTTACATTAATAATAAATAAATAAATTAATTAATAAAATAGTGACCACTTTGTGACCACATATATCAGCGACCATAGCAATTGGTTGCTATTCAAAGACCACATGTATGGTCGCTAAATTATGACCACAAATGTAGTCATTAATTTGCGACCGCAGGAGTGGTATTTATTCTAAGAATCCTTAAGCTGTGACCATATGTGTGGTTGCTAAATTGTGACCAAAATGGTGGTCTCTAATTTGTGACAACAAACGTGGTCGTTAATTTGTGATCGCAAAACTGATCGTTAATTTGGGATCGCAAAAGTGGTCTCTATTCTGTGAGTCCCTAACCAGTGACTAAAAATGTGGTCTCCAAACTGTGACCACAAGAAGTGGTCTCTAAACTGCTACCACAAGAGTGATTGCTAAACTGTGATCACAAGCGGTGGTCTCTAAATTGCGACCGTAGGAGTGGTTGCTAAATTGAGACCATATGAAGTGGTCTCTAAACAATGACCACAAAAGTGGTCATTAAATTGTGACCACAAAAAGTGGTCTTTAAATTGCAACCACATTAGTGACCACTATTTAGAGACCACATTAAAAGGTCACTAAGTGGTCACTATTTCGTCCACTGTGGTCTTTCCTTGTTACTATTACCGACCACAAGAAGAGAATTTTATGACCAATAATGTGGTCACAAAATAGAGACTGCAGTTATGGTCGCAATTTGTGATTACACTTGTAATGTGGTCGCTAAAATAGGTTAGCGACAAGGTTTTTTGAGACCACATTTTGTGGTCGCTATTTTCGTATCTTTTTGTAGTGTCACATTTATGTCAATCCCCAAAGGCTCATGCTTTTGATGCAATTTGGATGCCATATGCAATGATATAAATGAATGTGATGAACCAGGGTCAATCAATGTATATGCCAATATTTTAGAAATATAAATATTACCAGTGATTACTTTGGGAGCATCAACTGCCTCCTGCCTAGACATGCTCCCCTATTTCCAATTCAGAAATTCCTTTCTTTTATTGTCTTTATATGCCTCAGGCATGTAATTATTTTGAAGTTTCCAGAGGAAATCATTCCACATTAAGACTGGTGGTTGTGCATCACTATTTGGGACTGTCTCCCACCATTCATAGGCATTGCCTTGAAGCAATGACACTACTGTTAGAGGAGTTCTCTAAAGGCAATCACCTTTAGCACTTATTGTAAAAATTTATTTTATTAATAAAAGGCTTTTTCATTAATTTGATGTTCATTTGATATATGAATTCATAAGTGATCTTAAATAAATTAATGAAGTCCTTGATACATAACATAGCATGAAGGAAATCATGATGAGATCATAATATTGAGATTATTATCATGTGTAATTATGTTAGTATCAAAATTATCCCTAGTCATAGGATTAATGAGATGGGACATTATTAATCCAGACAGACTAGCACATGTTACACTCCTTGATTGGATCGAGTAGTAGATCTCATAATCTATAAACATGAGATGTTTAAAGTCAACATGTGGATGCTTGCTAAGTGTAGCTAAGTACATTGGATGACCAACTATGAGACAATCATATGAATAATCTATTCAAATGTCAATGATAGTCTTATCGTAGCAATGGTGCAAGTATCCTTAGACTTGAGGTACTCAAGGATATATTGAATATTGATTCTGTATTTTGACACTATTCCTTGTTGCCTCAGAGAGGTAGCTCATAGGGTGGTGATTGGATACAACTTGAGGTATTCAAAGGTAATTGGGTAACCAACAAAGGATTCACCACTCTTAATTGAAGGAGTGTATACCCATGGCCTCTTGTCTTTGTCATTACTCAGGAATCTCTGGCCGGAGTGGAAATGTCATAAAGATAGTCTTCAACGACATATCTAATAGAGTAATGAGCCTCAAGGACAAGAACTAACATTACTTGGACTAGACGTGACGTAGTCAGTCTAGTGGGAGTTGACACATGTCCATACTTTGAACTAAGTAGGGTATAGAATGGTGAAAGAAATAATTGCACAGAAATTGTCTATGGAAAGGTTTGTAGTCAAACCACTAACTTTCTGGTCAATTGGGGTTCATGATATGTTGCTAGAAACCGCTCATGATCTACTTAAATTAATTGTTAATTTAAGTGACCAACATAACCGGGAACCTAATGAGTCACATGCATTGAAGATATGGAGAATGAGTAAAATGGTCTTGGATATGATCCAAAATATGAGAGAATTATTTCAGGATGGATCGTAATGAAATCGCACGGAAAAATCGTTCAGGAGTGTCACGGGCCCGCGCGGGCTAGGTAGGCTACTGGCTTGCCTAGCGGGCCAGTTGGGCTACCCAGCAGTAGCCCATAGCAAGCCCAGCGTGCCTGCTGCCTCCCATTCGTTGGCCAACAACAGTTTTTGGCCTTAATTAGGCTAAGTATGACCAATTACTATTCATTTGTTTCCATTTTCTCCATTTTTGACTTTTCATCTTATTTTTAAATTTGATTCAAATAGAAAAAACATCAAATGACAGAAAATAGACATTAGAATATTTTTTGTGAAAAAAAATAATTTTAAGACAACAAAAATTCTCTCAAGAACACTTTCAAAGCTAGCACTTTGAATTTGTTCAAACCATTTTCTCTTGATAGTTTCTTCTTCATTCTTCGCGTGTATTATCATTAGAGACATCCTAGTGTGGATTGTTGTGGTTTACTACAACCCAACAAAGTGAAGATTTGAAGAACAAATAAGAAATTACAAGGTATAATTTTTAACATTTACATTTATATAAATTAGTTTTAATGGTACAAATATGATCTTTTGTTTTGGGTTTTGAAAAATTTTATTTTTTGCTGCATTTATGAATACGATTCATTCTTCAAAACCCTACAACTACATAATCAAATTTCTCATCTGGGGTACATCTCATCATATTCCGTACCCTTTGTGTCCTTTTCAACCATGTCTCAGCTTCTGCTGGGTCTATTGTGCCATTGAAATTATTTTCACCTTGTTTCCTCAGTTTGTCATAACATCTTTCCTAGTACATTTCATGACCATTTATGCTCTAGGTTTTCATGGGATACTTCTACATGTGATGACTGTAATGCACATACTGGAACCCTAACCCCTAGTGCTTGTTGATTTCTATGCAAATGAGGTGATTCCTCATGAGAATACATTTCGGTCGGTCTCTCCCTTCTTGGTGAATCATGTCCTATGATGGCCCTAAAATTTATAGAAATGTATGATTACAAAATGTTAAACATATAGATGCATATGTTTTCATGATCTTATGCAAATGTATGTTCCTATGGAACTTATCCCTGCTTTGATACCAAAAATGTAACATCGTACCATATGCATTTGTAACTAAGCATTCATCAACCATTGTATCTTTTTCACACACACACACGCAGATATATATATATATATATATATATATATATATATATATATATATATATATATATATATATATATATATATACCACATATGTCACACATATACTTCACATATACTATATATAAACCATGTATATATCATGTATGTCATACATATATCTCAAATATACCACACATATACCACTTATATGTACCACAAATATCACAAATTATCCATCATCTCATTATCATGACAATCATATGAATAACATAACCATAAATCATCTCACATATCCCATAGTAAGCAATATTCATATGCACTAAATAAATTGTTCAATAACTATACTCACCTTTGTCCTTTGATTTTGACCCTTAACTTATTGTTTATCTCCTCTGTTGCCCAAACAATGAATCGAGAAGGGGGTTGAATTAGTTAGTAAATAAAATTTCTTAACTTTAAGGGGCAGTATAAAGTTAAATAGAGTAAGGAAGGAGAGATATCACACACAAGATTTATATAGATTTGAGTATTAACAAACCCTACTCCTCTCCCCAATCTCGATTAGGTGTTTTACTAACACTTTAAGTGTTACAATGGAGTTTTACAAGTTCACTCCCAACTATGGCATTTCTTTTAATGGCTAACACCTAACCCAGAAATTCCCTTGTGTTTTTTAATAGCTTCACACAAAAACCAATTGCTTGTGTTATATGGCTCACACAACAAACCCTTACAAGTGTTTCACTCTTAACCCGAAATACCCAAACTCACTTTTGTGTAATTAGTTACAATAAAAATACTCACCAACCTACAATGCTAAAAAATTATGAGCAAGTGGGTTTTTACAAAGAATATATGTTTATTGAGAGAAATAATTAATGCACAAGGCTACAACAAGATTAATATTTCAAAGTAATTGTTGTTCTTCTTCTGATATTCATAAATGGCTTGCATTTATACTCCCTCTGTGAATTATAGCCATTTATGTGCATTTAATGCAAAAATAGCCATTGAACCAACTCTTGACTTCGCGTCTAACATGTTCTCTATCCTCATTCATGGGCGTGATTATATGTGTCACGGTCGTGAATGTTCTTCCAGGCCATAGTCCAAGTGGTGACTTTGGCCGTGAAGCTCTCTAGAAGAATTTGAAGTATTTCATCACGGGTGTGAATACAGTTTCATGGGCATGACTGTATGATCATTCACGATTGGTATGATCCTTCATGACTGTGAACTTTGAATGGTGGAGAGTTTGTGCTTAATTATATTCACAGACATGACATAATTAGTCACGGGTATGACTTTGGCCGTGAAGCTCTCTGGAAGAATTGACATGTTTCATCATGGGCTTGAATATTCTTTCAAGCCATGGTCCAAGTGGTTACTTTAGCCATGAAGCTCTCTGGAAGAATTGACATGTTCCATCACGGGAGTGAATACAGTTTCATGGGTATGACTGTATGATCATTCACGGTTGGTATGATCGTTCATGACCGTGAACTTTGAATGGTGGAGAGTTGGTGCTTAGTTATATTCACAGACATGACATAATTAGTCACAGGTGTGACTTTGCTATTTCTTTGATTTTAATCTTCATAAGTTCTCTTTCAATCTTGCTTTATGTTCTTATCAAGATATATCCTGTTTAACACACTTTAGAACATAAACATTGTTAAATGCATTATTGCTATTTTATTTGTTAACATCAAAATGACAGAAATACCCCTCAAGGTTCAACAATCTCCCCCTTTTTTATGGTGACAAATAATCTAGCAATATGTCTTTGAGAAGTCTCCCCCTCAAAATGTGCTTAAGATAAAATAATGGAGTGCAATATTTGAAAGACGTATAACAAAGTTATTTGCTAACTAATCTGGCCATGAAGGTATATCCTAAGTATATCTCATCACTTAACACATGCATAACAAGTATATTGAAGGTATGTGTGAGTTATGTTAATTATATATTTTATACTAATCTTGCAAAGTATGTGTGAGGTTGATGTGAGGTATATGTTATGCATATTATCAGTTAATTTTTTTTACATATTCCACACATTGCATAATAACATATACTACTAACAACATATATCTATTGACCACACAATTGCATATATTGCTAATATTGCTTGGTTCTCCCCCTTTTGTCATCAACAAAACTAAACAAAAAAAATGAATTGACAATGAGATAATTGTATTAAAAAAGATGAGAAGGATTAAAAAGATTCAAAAACATAAAATAAAAGTCTTATAACATTAAAAATAAATCTACTATATGAAACCTATGATTCTAGTTAGGCTACAAGCCTAATAGATCATCCCTAAGGCGTACTACCTCTGTCTCAAGGCTGTCCATATGAGACTCCATGAAGTCTTTGAGATTTTCCAACCTTTCATCGATGGAAGCCTGCATTATGTCAAGGCGAGGTGCTAAAATATCAGCAACTTACTGCGCCAAACTGGGTGTGGTAGAGGCTGATGGCTGACCAACATCTTCTGCTATTGTCGGTGTCAATGTCTCTTCATGGGCTCACTTCCTTTGATGGATATATTGGAGACCAGCTTTGAAGGCATCAAAATCATGATCTTCCCAATCTATTTCACCAGTTCGAGTGGTGAAACGGTAATAGACTTTATCTTCATAAATAATGCAGACAGCTGCTCCCATCTTGATAAAGGACTCAACATCGAGTTGATCTCGGAGATGAGCTGGAATAAGAGTGTAAATGTGCTCATTAAGATTCAGATACCCTAGCTTAATGGCAAGGTGAGTTATATGCCTGCCAATCAAAATATCTCCCGATGGCAATGTTGCAATAGAAATGAGATGATTTACAAACCATCAAGACAAAGCTATGGATAATCCTCTTCATGTCATTTCCAATAAGAAGAGCTCTAATTTTCTGATTGCCCCATTTTTATCTCCTCTAGGAAAAATACTATAGGTTAGAAACCTATGTAAATACTTATGCACAGGAGACCAGAGGTGGGTGCTCTTTGTCTTCTTCACATCCCAGCTACACTCAACGCCGAAATGTGTCCAAGATGGAGGAGCATAAAATTTCACTTCACTCTCGTTGAAAATGTCATCGGAGGGAAGCTTGAAAATAGTGCCTAACCCCACTGCTGTGAGAGTGTTTGGATGCTTACAGAGCTAGAATTTGATAGTGCCGGTGGGAGAGACTTGCAATGTGCTAAGGAACTTGAGAGTTGGTTCCCTTAGCATTGGCCGATAAATGTTCACGAACTCTTTGAGTTGACAAGCTTGCAACTGTTCAATCATGCTTATCTCAGGACCAAGAGTTTTGACAGAATTTCACTCGAAGTATCGAGACGAGAGCAGGGGTCTTTTCTTGAGAATGGCTTATCGCGGATGGTAATTTTCCAAAATGATGTTGAGAAGATAATCCATGTAGCATCTTGGAGCATGTGATTTCTTCCTTGTGCCTTTGGAAGAACCAAGTTCCATTTTGATAAAGTTTTAATGAAGGATTGGAGAAGAAATTTTGGGAATAAAATGAAAAACCCTTAAGAGAAGTTATGATTCTTCAAAGAGATGTTTAAAAGGGTTTTATAGATGGTAATGAATATGAGGTGGCCAAAATTTGTGAGAAATATTGAATGAGGATGATAAATGAGAGAATTTGTAGAGTTGGAACTGAGAAAACTATATAAATTTTGTTTTATAGTCGATAGATTCACAACCGTGAATAATCAATCATGGGTGTGAATAATTGCGGTCACAGTTTGTTAAAGAGGTGCTCCAGCTGTGAAAAAGGAGATGAATCGAGTCACGGTCATGACATTAAATAGTCACGGGCATGACCTAGGATTTGCACTGGAGTGATAGAAATAGTCCCGATCGTGAAAGATTAGGCTTTACTATCTATAACTTTGAGGCAAGGTCTGAAGCAAAGCGTGAACGGTTCTGGAGTTATTTGCTGTCAATATTCACGGGCGTGATGCAATGTCACATGCATGAATCAGGCTTTTCACAGGAGTGACAAATATTGTCATAGGTGTGAAACGTAGTTTTCACTGCTTTTTCCCGTGAAGCATGTAGTGAATTAAAGCGTGAAAGCTACTCAAACTATTTGCTATTTACTTCACGTCTGTGAATATATGTCACGGGCGTGAATCACCTCAAATCTTAAAAAAATAAAATTATGTCTAAAATAAGACTAGAGGATTTCTAAAGAAATTTCTAGGCCCTTAAACATATATTTTCATCATGTCAACCACTTCATATTATAAAATTAGTTAAGTAAAGAGCATCATATGAAGGAAATAACATTAAAGGTTAATAATTCATCATACAATTGGCAAGAAAATAAATAAGACAAAGTTGATCCATTAAGCATACCAAGTTCTCTTTTTATGAAACAAAAATTTTCCTCATTAAGAGGTTTGGTAAGAATGTCTGCCAATTGATTGTTTGTATCAATTAATTCTAACACAACATCTCTATTTTGAATATGATCCCTAAGAAAGTGATGTCTAATGTCAATATGTTTGCTTTTAGAGTGTTGAATGAGATTCTTAGATAGGTTGATGGCATTTGTGTTGTCACATTTGATGGGTACATGGTCCAAACTATGACCGTAATCCTTTAGTTGTTGTCTTATCTATAGGATTTGAGTGCAACAACATCCTGCTACCATATATTTTGCTTCAGCGGTAGATAAGGCAACTGAAACTTGTTTCTTGCTAAACCAAGAAACTAGGCATTCACCAATAAAGTACAAGTGTCTGAAGTACTCTTTCTATCTAGAAGACTACTGGCATAATCCGCATTCGAAAATCCTAAGATATTAAAAGATGAATTTCAAGGATACCATAATCCTAGATGCATTATGCCATGTAAATATTTTAAAATTCTTTTTACAACATTCAAATGTGATTCCTTATGACAAGATTGAAATCTAGCACATAAGCATACACTATACATTATATCGGATCTAGAGGCAGTAAGATATAAGAGTGATTCGATCATACCTCTATAGAGATTTTCACTAATGCTCTTACCCTTCTCATCTTTGTCCAATTTTGTTGATGTGCTCATAGGAGTCTTAGCAATTTTGCATGCTTCCTTTCCAAATTTCTTGATTAATTCTTTGGAGTACTTGGATTGGTTGATGAATATGGCCTCATTGCTTTGCTTGATTTGTAGACCAAGGAAGAACTTAAGTTCTCCCATCATGTTCATTTCAAATTCCCTAGCCATACATTTAGCAAATTCTTGACAAAACAATTCATTAGTAGACCCAAATATGATGTCATCAACATAAATTTGAACAATTAAAATATCATGCTTATGCCTTTTAATAAATAAGGTTATGTAAACATGTCCTTTTGAAAAATTATTTTCTAAAAGAAAAGAACTTAGTGTTTCATACCAAGCTCTTGGAGCTTGTTTTAACCCATACAAGGCTTTTGAAAGTTTAAAAACATGATTAGGAAAATTATGGCTTTCAAAACTTGGAAGTTGTTCTACATAAACTTCCTCTTCTATAAAGCCATTTAAGAAGGTACTTTTGACATCCATTGAAAGAGTTTAAAGTTCATATGACATGCAAATGCTAAAAGTATTATTATGGTTTCTAATCTAGCTACCGAAGTATAGGTTTCATCATAATCTATATCTTCTTCTTGATTATAACCCTTTGCAACCAACCTAGCTTTATTCCTAGTTATTGAACATTGTTCATCTAACTTATTTCTAAACACCCATTTACTACCAATGATTTGATGGTTTTTGGGTCTTGGAACCAAGGTCCATACTTTGCTTCTCTCGAATTGGTTGAGTTCCTCTTTCATAGCAATCACCCAACTTTCATCATTAAGAGCCCCATCAATATTTTTAGGCTCAATTTGAGAGACAAAAGCAAGGTTAGGATCTAAAAGTTTGAGATGAGATCTAGTGCTTACACCCTTAGTAGGATCACCAATGATTTGTTCCTTGGGGTGATTCTTTGTCATTTTCCATTCCTTTGGAGGCTCTTGGTTGCCTTGCTCTTGAGCTTAAGGTAGAGATACATCTTATTGTTGTTTCTCTTGATCATCATCATCTTTTTCATGATCAAGATCAAGTTTCTCCATTGTACCTACAATGTCAACAAGAACACTATCTTTCACAAGATCAAGCCTACTAGATTCATCAGAAACGACATGCATAAACTCCTCAACAATTAAAGATCTTTTATTAAAGACTTTATAAGCTTTGCTAGTTGTAGAATATCCTAAGAAGATACCCTCATCAAATTTAGAGGCAAAATATCCAAGGTTGTCCTTGGTATTTAATTTGAAACACTTGCATCCAAATACTCTAAAGTATGATACCATGGGCTTTCTTCCATTCCATAACTCAAAAGAAGTTTTGTTTGAAAGTGGTCTTTTGAAATCTTGATTTGAAATATAACATGCAGTATTGGTGGCTTTGGTCCAAAAGTAGGTTGGTAACCCATACTTATTGAGCACTGTTTAAGCCATTTCAATTAAAGTTATATTTTTCCTTTCGACTACCCCATTTTGTTGAGGTGTCCTAGGAGTTGAAAGTTTTTGTGATACACCATGTTCTAGACAAAAGTTTTCAAAGTTTTCATTTTCAAATTCTTTGCCATGATCGCTTCTTATTTTTGAAATAAAATATCCTTTTTCATTTTGAACTCTCTTAGCAAAATTTTTGAAAGATTCAAAAGCATCACTCTTTTGAGCTAAGAAAATTACCCAAGTTCATTGAAAATAATCATCAACAATGACAAAAGCATAGTGTTTACCTCATAAACTAGCAACTCTAGTAGGTATAAAAAGATCTAAATGCAAAAGTTGTAGAGGCTTTGAGGTACTTACAATATTTTTGGATTTGAAGGATGACTTGTGTTGTTTTCCTCTTTGGCAAGGTTCACATGTCTTCTCCTTTTAAAAATTTAGTTTTGGAAGTCCACTTACTTTCTCTCATTTGCTAAGGCTTTGAATTAAATCCATGCTTGCATGACCAAGCCTTATATGCCATAGCCAAGATTCATCACTAATAGTCATAAGACAGTTAGAGGAAAGTTTAGATATTTTGTGTAAGTCTATTATGTAAGTATTGACTATCTCTATCTCCTTTGAATATCTCTTGACCATTTAAAGAGGATACAAGACATTCATTTGAGGTAAAGATTACTTGGTTTCCCTTATCACATAATTGACTTACACTCAACAAATTATGTTTCAAACAATCAACAAGTAAAACATCTTCAATAAGAGTAGTATTATTAATACCAATAGAGCTAATGCCAATTACCTTACCCTTAGCATTATTTCCAAAGGTTACCTTACCACCATCAATATTTTTAATGTGATTGAATAGTTCTTTATTTCTGGTCATATGCCTTGAGCATCCACTATCCACAAGCCAAGCATTATCCTTGATGGTGGACTTGAGGCATACCTATAAAATCATAATTCAATTTGGTTTTTAGGTACCCAAACGAACTTGGGTCCTTGGGGGTTAGCACTTAAGGGTTCCCAATGAGCCTTTCTTATCCAACAATGTTCGTTGATGTGACTGAATCTCATACAATAATTACATTGCTTAGCTCTAAACAATTTTTCGGTTTAGACATGCTATTTGGTCTCAACATCCTTTTAGAAGGTGTTTGTGTGCAGTGACATACACATGTATGATGAGTAGGTGCTTTCCTAGGTGCATGCCTTTTATAAATGAAGGCATGATTGACCTTTTGAGGTTTCCCTCTTAAGCCATGCGACCCTTGACCATTCTTCTTATGAATATGGAGTTTTGTGTATGTTGTGCTCTTAGCCCTTGGGGCTATTACCTTGATTGTGGAGATTTGAGGTCCACTAGACTTAACAAAAGTAGTCTTGTGAGATGAAGAGGATATTCCATTAAATCCTAGACCATATCTTATTAAAAGTGGTCTTTGAGAAACTATGAGAGTATTTAAACTCTTATTGCCTTTATGAAATCTTGAAATAGAGTTTCTAAGTTCCTCAACTTCATTTTTCAAAATATTGTTTTCTTTAAGTAGAGATATAGTTAAGGGTCTAGAGGAATACTCATATAATGATTTTTGATATGTTTCATTTGAAGTTTTAAGATCAAGATTTTCTTTTCGTAAAACTTCCATTTTGTTTTTCACATCTAAAATAATCATTTTGTAAGTATTGAATCTACTTCTATATTTTTATAATTCTAGGTTCAATACTTCTATTAAGTTCTGCTCATCATTATCTTCACTATCACTATTATTATCACTCTATCATTATTAAATGCATATAAGTATGAAGGACCTACCTCATTCGTGAAGTGATCCTCTAAAGCCATGAAGCTTAGGTTGACTTCTTCTCCTTCATTACCATCTTTTTCGCTTGAGGAGGTTTTGTCATCCTATGTGGCTTTGTGACCTTTCTTCCCATTATCTTTTTGAAGTTTTTCTTGTGTTTCTTGAGCTTTGGACATTCAGGTTTGATATTTCCTTTCTTCCCACATTCATAACACTTTACCTCCTCTTTATTTCTTAGAGTCATTTGAGGAGTGTTTGAGGAGTGTTTGAGGTTTCTTTGTTTGATGTTTTGAGAATTGCCAAATCTTTTTTCAATTATTCTTTTTAATCTTCTTGAAAGCATCACAATGTCCTCATTTGCATCATCACTCTTTTCTTCATCATCTCTAATTTCCTTTTGATATTTTAAAGTAGAGGCTTTCTCTTTTCTGATTCGGCTTCAAGTTCTCTATCTCTTTTTAATGTCGTTTTGTGCATTAGAAGTTTGCCAATAAGCACATTGGTAGGCATGACACTCATGTCTTCATTGGCTTCTTCTGTACCCGCAACTCTTGAATCATAGTCTTTAAAAGGAAGGCTTTTCAGAATTTTGTTGTTCACATCTTCCAAGCTCAAATGCTTTCCAAGTGTTCTCATGCCATTGATGATGACTACAAGATGATTCGTCATATCGGTGATAGATTCATTGGATTTCATCTTGAAGAGTTCATATTGTGAAGTGAGAAGATGAATCTTCTTGGATTTAACTTGTTTGGTTCCTTCATGATAATTCTCTAATGAAAATCTCACGATAAAACGTCCTTAATCTATATTGATGACATACTGTTGTTCAGCCCAGACATTAAGACTCACAATGAAGCAGTCAAGAAGTTTATTGAGCTCACAAGAGCCCATAGAGTTATGCTAAGCCCATCAGTTGCCACATTCTTCAATAGATAGAGAGCTTGCAAGGATTGTCATCGCCTTTTTGTTTTTGAAATTTGCTCTTGATTGAGGCTTTATCCAATTATCTCTTGAAAGAACTTCTTCTTCACCATCAACTCCTCTCTTGGTTGGTGGTGTCCATTCTTTTTGAACACTATCCTAGACTTCAATTCCCTCACTATTGAGATATGTCTCCATCCAAAATTTCCAATGAGTGTAGTTTGCTTCATCAAAGTAAGGCTTAAGACTTTGAAATCCTTCACTGGCCATTTCTTGATCTTTGCTAGCACTTTTTAGGCTTTGTTGCTAGACAAGCTCTGATACCAATTGTTGCCTAGACAATGAACCAAGAAGGGGGTTGAATTGGTTAGTAAATAAAATTTCTTAACTTTAAGGTGCAGAATAAAGTTAAATAGAGTAAGGAATGAGAGATATCACACATAATATTTATAGAGGTTAAGGTATTAACAAATCTTACTCCTTTCCCCAATCTCGATTGAGTGTTTTACTAACACTCTCAGAATAAAGTTAAATAGAGTAAGGAATGAGAGATATCACACATAAGATTTATAGAGGTTAAGGTATTAACAAATCTTACTCCTTTCTCCAATCTCGATTGGGTGTTTTACTAACACTCTAAGTGTTATAATGGAGTGTTACAAACTCACTCCCAACTATGGTGTTTCTCTCAATGGCTAACACCTAACCCAGAAAATTCCCTTGTGTTTTTCAATGGCTTCACACAAAAACCAATTCCTTGTGTTTTATGGCTCACACAATAAATCCTTACAAGTGTTTCACTCTTAACCCAAAATACCCAAACTCACTTTTGAGTAATTGGTTACAATAAAAACACTCATCAACCTAAATGCTCAGAAATTATGAGCAATTAGGTTTTTACAAAGAATAGAGATTTGTTGAGAGAAATAATTAATGCACAAGGCTACAACAAGATTAATGCTTCAAAGTAATTGTTGTTATTCTTCTGATATTCATAAATACTTGCATTTATACTCCCTTTGTGAATTATAGCTATTTAGGTGCATTTAATGCAAAAATAGCCATTGAACCAACTCTTAACTTCGCGTCTGACATATTTTTTTGTCCTCATTCACGGGCATGATTATATGTGTCATGGTCATGAATGCTTTTCCAAGTCGTGGTCCAAGTGGTGACTTTGGCCGTGAAGCTCTCTGGAAGAATTTGAAGTGTTTGGTCATGGGCGTGATTGATATTTTCGTGGGTGTGAATATTCTTCCAAGTCGTGGTCCAAGTGGTGACTCTTGTTGTGAAGCTCTCTAGAGGAATTGGCATGTTTCATCACAGTTTCACGGGCGAGACTGTATGATCATTCACGGTTGGTATGATCCTTCATGGCTGTGAACTTTGAATAGTGGAGAGTTGGCGCTTAGCTATATTCACGGGCGTGACATAATTTGTCATCGACGTGACTTTGCTATTTCTTTGATTTTAGTCTTCATAAGTTCTCTTTCAATCTTGCTTCATGTTCTAATCAAGATATATCCTGTTTAACACACTTTAGAACAAAAACATTGTTAAATGCATTATTGTTATTTTATTTGTTAACATCAAAATGATAGAAATATCCCTCAAGGTTCAACACCCTCCTTGGGGTCTCCAATATACTATAATCGATTAATTTATGACTAGATAAATTTAATGTGGCTTAAACAAATTAATATGCATAGTTCATATACATAGTTAGGTTTTTTCCTATAGGGTAGTGTAACCTTATAGGATTGATTAGCCCATAACTTTTTCTACAATTGTCCAATTAATGTGATTCTTATTTATAATTAAATGTAACATATATTATATAACATACTCAAATTTCATAGCAATTGGAGCATTGTACAAGTTTTGGGGGGAATTTCCAATTGTGTTATGTTTTATGCCATGTTTCTTCCCTTTGGCAGTTTTAGGGTACCAATTTTGGTCCTTCATATATTACAACATGTAACTCATATTATAATTAAACTTGGTATAAAATTATATAGGTTAAAATTGAATAGTTTTTATGTTTACAACTTTTATCATTTGTCTCTAAAGTCCTCAAATTATAAGAAACTTTTCACTGGTCTAGAATAGAGTTGACTTCTACACTAGTATGACTTGTGAAGGACCTATCTCACTATTTACATAACTTATTAAGGTAATATTTATAGAAAAATTTAGCTAAGACAACAAAAAAATCCATCTCTAAGGATCTCAAAATGTCCTAACAAATTGCTGGATTTGACTAGGGCACTAAGCAAGCAACTCAAACTATGGTACAATCATGGCTTCATTCAGCATAACTAAACATAAAAAATACATATGAACCTAAAATTTGGTATAAATATAGATAACACATGTATCTAAAACTTTCATGTTTTGAGCTTCCTAAAATACGGGTTCTATCATATTCAAAACTAATGAACACAGTATCTAACTCAGCTAGGGTTCACACCCAGACCAGTTCCAATAAGATGCCAATATCTTTTCTTATAAACCTCATTTTGAAACAATATTTATATATCCATAAACCTATGACATAAAGGAACAACTTTCATATTTTAAAATTTTCCAGAATCAATCTCTATTGGTATTAAATCAGGGTGCAAGACACTACTACAACTTAACCCTAATAGCTCAAACAACACTAGAACAATGGAGAAAATATTACATACCAAGAACAAACTTGGAAGGGATCAATTTTCTACAAAATTAAGTGAAATAAAAAAGAATAGAAGATTGAAATGGTGGAAGAAGGTGAAAAAATGAAACTGAAGTGAGGGAAGCAGAATGGTGAAGAGGAAGATAAGGTCCACCTCCACCTCTTCACTTTTGTCATCTTCCCTTTTTTGTTATTTTTTTCCTTCCTTTTTGTTTTTCTTTTGTTTCTTTACATTTTTCTTCATTAATTAAATCTAATAAATTTTATTCAAATAAATTTCAATTTCATGTCATCCTCAACTATATTATAAAATGGACATGTGCAACTCAACACAATTGCAATATATTCAAACACATAGCTAGTGCGTGTCGTGAACTTGTCCTTATAAAAATACATATAAAATGCACGTGTTCAAGTGAAATATATAAAAATGCATATGTCCAAATGAAATGCACGTAAAAATGGATATGTAGAAAGTCGATGATGTTACAATAACAAACCATGTCCTACACCACAATATAGTGGCGCTATGTAAAACCCCCTTACCCCAGCAGCTAGTGTTGGGTTTTGAAGAATGAACTATATTCATAAACGCAGCGAAAAATAAAATATTTCAAAAACCCAAAACAAAAGATCATACTTGTACCATTAAAACTAATTTATATAAATGTAAATGTTAAAAATTATACCTTGTAATTTTTATTTGTTCTTCAAATCTTCACTTTGTTGGGTTGTAGCAAACCACAACAATCCACATAGGATGTCTCTAATGATAATCCAGGCGAAGAATGAAGAAAAAACTATCAAGAGAAAATGGTTTGAACAAATTCAAAGTGCTAGTTTTGAAAAGTGTTCTTGAGAGAAATTTTGTTGTCTTAAAAATATATTTTTTTTTACAAAAAATATTTTCATGTCTATTTTTTGTCATTTGATGTCTTTTCTATTTGAATCAAATTCAAAAATAACATCAAAAGTCAAAAATGGAGAAAATGGTAACTAATGAATAGTAATTGGCCATAATTGGCCTAATTATGGCCAAAAACAGCCGTTGGCCAACTGATGGGAACCTACAGGTGCGCTGGGCAGCCCAGCTAGCCCGCAAGGCTAACCAGCAGCCTGCCTAGCCCGCACAGGCCCGTAACACTCCCGAACGATTTTTTCGTGCGATCTCATCGCGATCTATCCTAAAATAATTCTCTCATATTTTGGATCCTATCCATGACCATTTTACTCATTCTCCATATCTTCAATGCATGTGACCCATTAGGTTCCCGGTTATGTTGGCCACTTATATTAACAATTAATTTAAGTAGGTCATGAGCGGTATCTAGCAACACATCATGACCCCCAATTGACCGGAAAGTCAGTAGTTTGACTACGAACCTTTCCATAGATAATTTATGTGCAATTATTCCTTTCACCATTCTATACCCCACTTGGTTCAGAGTATGGACATGTGTCAACTCCCACTAGACTGACTACATCACGTCTAGTCCAAGTAATATTAGTTTTTGTCCTTGAGGCTCATTACTCTATTAGATATGTCATTGAAGACTATCTTTATGATATTTGCACTCCGGCCAGAGATTCCTGAGTAATGACCACAACAAGAGGCCATGGGTATACACTCCTGCTATCAAGAGTGGTGAATCCTTTGTTGGTTACCCAATTACCTTCGAATACCTCAAGTTGTATCCAATCACCACCCTATGAGCTACCTCTCTAAGGCAACAAGAATAGTGTCAAAATACAGAATCAATATTCAAGATATCCTTGAGTACCTCAAGTCTAAGGATACTTGCACCATTGCTATGATGCGACTATCATTGACATTTGAATAGATTATCCATATGATTGTCTCATAATTGGTCATCCAATGTACTTAGCTACACATAGCAAGCATCCATATGTTAACACTAAACATCTCATGTTTATAGATTATACGATCTACTACTCAATCCAATCAAGGAGTGTAACATGTGCTAGTTTGTCTGGATTAATAATGCCGTGTCTCATTAATTCTATGACTAGGGATAATTTTGATACTAACATAATTACACATGATAAGAATCTCAATATCATGATCTCATCATGATTTCTTTCATGCTATGTTATGTATCAAGGACTTCATTAATTGATTTAAGATCACTTATGAATTCACATATCAAATGAACATCAAATTAATGAAAAAACCTTTTATTAATAAAATAAATTTGTACAATAAGTGCTAAAGGTGATTGCCTTTAGAGCACTCCTCTAACAGCTAGTACCTAGATAAAAGGATACTACACTAGCTCTTCTGATAAAACATTTATAAATCAAGTAACTTGAATATATATAGCTTATATGGTAATATTTTTTTATTCCTTAAATGCATCATAATGAAATATTATAATAAAAGATAACTATTTACTTTATATGCAAAAGTATTATTTACAAAGTATTATATTTGTGCAAAATATAGAGTTTATTCTACAATTACTGTAGGAAAAGAAATACATCACAAAAGGTACAAAAGATGTGAAATTCACTATTTTTAACTTCAATTGCTTTATTGGATCAAGTTTTCATTAGCTTTTTCTATAATCCTCTGACTTCTCTTCATTATATCTACATGAGAAACACTCTCACACCAAGTACTAAGCTTAGTGGTGCATATAAATAAGGTAATAAACTATACTTATGCAATATTCAACTATATGTCATCATACGTAGGTGCCAAGTTATTTATTTACTTTCTTTTTTTCCTCTCTCTCTCTAAATTCTAACTCAAGATAACATCCCCTTATCCAAACATGTGCTGCTCGAGTGAGAGGGTGTTACATGTTCCATTTATATATACATCCATAATCAATTATTAGTTTATTAGGCAAGTCTCTTTAACAATCATAACATGTCCACAAGAAATGCATAAAATTCAAAAGATACAAATAAATGCCACATCCAAATGCAAGATTGATTATTGATGTGCTATTATTTGTTCTAGTTATTCTTAATCTTTTTTATGCTTAATTATGGATTTTCATCAAGTTCAACTACTTAATTATTTTAATTTTGTGATTGTAGGAAGAACAATTGAAGAGCAAGAAAGAGACCAAAGCCTTATGCACGTGAAGAGTATAAGAAGTTGACCCAAGTCTCATGCATGTGATAACCCAATCACATGCATGAGGGGTGTTTGTTGATGTGAGAATTTTCTCCATTCACTTTATCACTAGCATAAGATTTTGATTGCGAGTGGAAAGTTCGTAAAACTAAGTCTTCTAGCTAAGTCTTCTATCTCAGACGTGCCAATTTGATTGAGGGCATGTCACTACTTTGTTTAGTTGTTGCGCATGTGAGAAATCATCACAATTGTGCTGAGTGTTTTGATAAAGAGCCTATCATTCACGTAACATTTTGTCATGCACGTGACACCCATCTTCATACAGTAGAATTTTAGTTGCACTCAAACTCCTATTCTGATCAAGTAGGGCATGGATTTTGGAGATTAATGCTAATATGAAGATCAATTTTGCTGGAAATTATCTCTTAAAGTAGGGAAATATTGCATCTTTATGAGTTATAATGCAATTAAAACTCTAAGAGTTATAAAAGAAAGTTTGGTTTTGTCAAGACGGGGTTCAATAGTTTGTCAAAAGAAGAGTGGCTGAAGATAACTTGTAAGCCACTTTGCTTTGTTTTGTTCCAAATGAGTATTTTTTTTTGAGGAGTTAATTGTGCATTTGAAGATTGGTTTTAGAGTGAAGCTTGAAGATTTGGGGACCAATAGGTCTAAGTTTAATTATGCATTAACTTTCAAAGGAACAATTAGTTCTTCTATTTCTTCATTATTGTGACATGTTTAGTATAGTGATTGATATTGACATGACAATTGTAATATCAAAGCTAGACTAATTTTCTATTGAGTATTTAATAAGTTGACCCAATTTGTATGACTTTTTCCTTTTATTATTTATAAAGTATGATTTTTTTTTCTAATCTCAATTGCGCCTATTTTATTTTAGATTGAATGATTGATTGACCACTTTTTATTTATTTTGGAGTGAAAATGTTAAGGTTATATTATTAGAAACATCATCTTTAATTTAACCTAAAAATTATATTAGACATTAGTTACACCATTGACTTGGGTAAATGGTGGGAGAGGGTGAGAGCCATTGAAAACTTACTTTATAGGACAAAATTGAGTAAGAGGAAAATATTGCATATTGGGGAGGTGAACTAAATGTTTGCTCAGTCTCACTTAAGTTTAATTTGTTAGATTCACTTATTAGTTTAATTAGTTAGTCTTTACTTACGTTACTGAAATCAATTCATCAACCTTGGTTAGAGTATTTAGAATTTAATTTTCTTATTCATTGGTACTCTAGTCTTAATTAAGAATCTAAGCCAATAATTTCCTTGAGAGATTGATCGAGGGAGTGAGCTTTCCAGTATTACGATTGGCTTATGCACTTGTGAGTACACTTTGATATAGTTCAAGTTTTTGGCACCTTTACCGGGGAATAATTGATTAGATTCATAGTTAACTAGTTTACCAACATGTTTTTAATTTTTTTATTTGTTTAAATTGTTTTTATTTTAGTTTAGCATTATAGTAATAATGAGATGGTATAATGATAATGATTTGGTTTCTCATATAGTTGAACTTGTAAAGCAAGTTAGGATTTTGGCCATTAATAGGAATGAGCCAACAATTGAAGTAAGAGGTAGTTGTAGTTGTTGAAGGAGTGCTCTAAAGGCAATCACCTTTAGCACTTATTGTACAAATATATTTGATTAATAAAAAGCTTTTTCATTAATTTGATGTTTATTTGATATATGAATTGATAATGATCTTAAATCAATTAATGAATTCCTTGATACATAACATAGGATGAAGGAAATAATGATGAGATCATGATATTGAGATTCTTATCATGTGTAATTATGTTAGTATCAAAATTATCCCTAGTCATAGGATTCATGAGATGGGACATTGTTAATTCGGACAAACCAACACATGTTACACTCCTTGATTGGATCGAGTAGTAGATCTTATAATATGTAAATATGAGATATTTAGAGTTAACATTTAGATGCTTGCAAAGTGTAGCTAAGTATATTGGATGACCAGCTATGAGACAATCATATGGATAATCTATTCAAATGTCAATAATAATCTCATCATAGCAATGGTGCAAGTATCCATAGACTTGAGTTACTCAAGGATATCTTGGATATTGATTATGTATTTTGACACTATTCCTTATTGCCTCAGGGAGGTTTCTCATAGGGTGGTGATTGGATACAGCTTTAGGTATTATAAGGTAAGTGGGTAACCAACACAGGATTCATCACTCTTGATAGAAGGAATGTATACGTATCTAATAGAATAATAAGCCTCAGGGACTATAACTAATATTATTTGGACTAGACGTGACGTAGTCAGTCTAGTGGGAGTTGATACATGTCCATACTCTGAACCAAGTGGGGCATAGAATGATGAAAGGAATTATTGCATGGAAATTGTCTATGGAAAAGTTCGTAGTCAAACCACTGACTTTCCGGTCAATTGGGGGTCATGATATGTTGCTAGATACCGCATGACTTGCTTAAATTAATTGTTAATTTAAGTGGTGAACATAACCGAGAACCTAATGGGTCATACGCATTGAAGATATGGGAATGAGTAAAATGGTCTTGGATGAGATCCAAAATATGAAAGAATTATTTCGGGATGGATCGCGATGAGATTGCATGAGAAAAATCGTTTGGGAAGGTCACGAGCCTGCATGGGCTCGTGCTGGCTAGATAAGCTGCTGGCCTACCTAGCGGGCTAGATGGGCTACCTAGCAATAGCCCACAGCACGCTGGTGCCTCCCGTTGGCCAACAGGTGAATTTGGCCTTAATTAGGCCAATTATGGCCATTAAGCACATTCATTATTCATTCAATTCCCTTTTCTCCATTTTTGACTTTTGATATTTTCTTTGAATTTGATTCAAATAAAAGACATCAGATGACAAAAAATAGACATGAAAATATTTTTTTTTTCAAAAAAATATTTTTAAGATAATAAAATTCTCTCAAGAACACTTTCAAAATTATCACTTTGAATTTGTTCAAACCATTTTTTTCATAGTTTCTTCTTCATTCTCCACATGTATTATTATTTGAGATATCCTAATGTGAATTGTTGTGATTTACTAAAGTCCAACAAAGTGAAGATTTGAATAACAATTAAGAAATTACAAGGTATAATTTCTAACCTCTATATTTACATAAATTAGTTTTAATGGCACAAGTATAATCTTTTAATTCAGGTTTTGAAAGTTTTATTTTTCTACTACATTTATGAATGTGATTCATTCTTCAAAACCCAACATTGGTATCAGAGTCCCCTTGTGTCCATTAAAATTAATTTTAATTGAAAGTGCAATGAGACTGCATATTTGTTTATGATTTTGGATCAATAGGTTTTGAAAATTTGCAATTAATTTGTAAAATATGTTTTACACAATTTTCTTTATCTAATCTGATCATGGGATGATTAAGGATGATTATTTTAATTGAAAAATGGTTTGAATATGATTCAAATAATTAATTTCGGATTTATTTCAAAAATGCTTAAATTTGCCTTATTTGTGAACATGTGTTGTTGTTTGGCATAATTGATGGAGCTGTTCATTTTTTTTTTGTAATTTGATTATAAAAAAAATTATTTAAACATATTGAGAATGTTTTTATACCTCTGGAAGTGTCCAATAATTAATTAAAAATTATTTCAATTAATTTTTCAAATAAACACAAAAACGGGATTGTTTTAGTATACCCGGTAGGGCTGTTTTCCTTAATTTTTTTTGTATGTGTTTATTTTGTTTTCAGCACATTGAAATATTTTTTATGTGATTAGAAATATTTTATTTTAATGTTAGATACATGCCAACATTATTTTGCACACATTTAAAATTTTAAAAAAATGTTAGATGTCAAATGAGTCATTTTAAATGCTGAAGTGTGTTTGTTCATTTGTCTTAGTAATTTTGACTTGTGCCAAAAAATATTTTGGTGGACTTGAGCTGACCTAAAGATGATCAAAATGATGATTTTAAGTTTAAGAAATTTTTATAGTTTTTGGAAATTAATTTTGAATTAATTTAAGTTAAGCAATTGTAAGCCTAGTGTGACTAGAAATTGGTATATATATTAAAATTAAATTATTTAATTTTAACATCATAATATTCTGATTTTAAGGAGAATTAATTTTTAATTAATTATGGAAATATGGAATTTAATTTAATTTGATTAAATATTAAATTTCATTTTAAAATGACAAACAAAATTAAAATATCCGAAAGAAAATAATTAGGCAATTTCAGTTCAAGCGTTGAATCGATTTATAAATTAAAATCTAAAATTATCATTTTTTATTTTATACATTAGAGAAAGCATGCTAGGGGTGTATGAAAAGGCATGATGGATAATTATGGACTTAGACCCAATGTGATTGAGCAAACATATAATTGTTTTGTTTATGATGAATAGGGCCTACGTGTCCCTACCTTTGTTTCTTTCTTTCTTATGTATTTCTCTTCTCATCTTACTCCCCTTAAATGTAAATTGAGGTTTTCTATACTTTGAAATATGTAATTATATTACATACGATTAGGATAGAATAAAGATATAAAGGAGTGGGAGTCATAATACAATTTATTAAAGATCTAATAAACATGCATTTTATGTACATTCTAACATGTTCTATTTTACATCTAGGTTGCTAGAATCATCATCATGACAAGTGTAAACTTGCAATCACTAACGGAATCAAATAAGTTGACTGGGCCTAATTTTTGGGATTGGCTAAGGAATTTGAGAATATTTCTCAAATCCGAAATGATTGGCTATGTCCTAAATGAGGCACTCCCTAATCCCTTTGTTGCTAATGCTTATGAAGATGTTCAGAAGGCATATCAAAAGCATATTGATGATAGTGAGATGGCAAGTTGTATTATGCTTGCTGCTATGTCAATAAAGTTGCAAAAGCAGCATGAGGCTATGGATTCTAATTCCATAGTATACTATCTAAGAGAGCTTTTTGATGAGCAAGCGTGTTCCGAAAGGTTCAAAACTTTGAGGTTGCTCTTCTGCACTAAGATGGTTCTCTAGTGCAATATGCATTGAAGATGAATGGCTATATTGAGATGTTGGCCACCTTGGGATTTGTGATGGACCATGAATTAAGTATTGACTTAATTCTAACCGATTTGTCCAATAGTTATTCACATTTTGTGCTTAACTATAGGATGAACTAAATCTCTACCACTATTCCTAAGCTGATTAACTTGCTCAAAATAGCTAATCCATCCATTAAGAGGGACAGTAAGGCAGTGATGCTGGTGGACTCTTTAGGTTCTAAAAAGAAGAACCTTACGAAGAAGAAGAAGTCCATGAACCCTAAGGGAGGCGTGGCCAAGAAGAAGGCCAAGGAGATTGCTCCAAAGTGAAAATGCTTCCATTGCAGCAAGGATGACCATTGGAAGAGAAACTGCAAGACTTACTTGGAGTCCTTGAAGAAAGCATCAGGTATTTTTGTCATTAAAATTAATAATGTTTTTGAAAATAATATATGGGTATTAGATACCGATTGTGGCTCACACATATGCACTGATATGCAGGGCCTAAGGAACAGTAGGTAGCTCAATAAAGGAAAGTCAGACCTACGCGTTGGAAATGGAAAAAGGGTTGTTGCATTAGTTGTAGGAACTTATGTATTGACCCTCCCTAGTGGGCTTATGTTAAATTTAGATAATTGCTATTATATACTTACTTTGATTAAAAACATTATTATGCTTCAAGTCTAACTAAAAATGGTTTCCAGTTAGCTTTTAGTAACAATTGTTATTCTATTATGTCGAATGAAATTCTTTATGCTAATGGTACATTATGCAATGGAATATACATATTAGATATGTCAAATCCAATTTTAAACATTAATGATAATAAAAGGCAAAAACAAGATATGTTGAAATCATCTTACTTATGGCATTATCGCTTTGGTCATATAAGTGAGAAATGCATGGCTAAGCTACACAAGAGTGGTAGTTTGGGGTCATTTGATTATGAATCATATGACACATGTGAATCTTGCTTATTAGGCAAGATGACTAAATTACCCTTTAAAGGAAAGGGTGAATGTGTGGACTTTTAAACTTAAAACATTCAGATGTATGTGGTCCAATATCTACACACGCCAGAGGTGGTTTCATCTACTTAATTACTTTTATTGATGACTACTCACGATATGGGTATGTGTATCTTATGAGCTACAAATTTGAAGCTTTTGAAAAGTTCAAAGAATTCAGAAATGAAGTAGAGAAACAATTTGGCAAAAGTATTAAAACTCTTCGATCAGATTGAGGAGGTGAATATTTAAGCCATGAGTTTCTAGATTATCTTAGGGATAATGGGATTTTATCTCAATGGACTCCACTTTATAAGCCACAACACAATGGTTTGGTTGAAAGGAGAAACTGAACCTTGTTAGACATGGTAAGGTCTATGATGAGTTTGCAAAACTCCCTAAATCCTTTTGGGGTTATGCACTAGAGACCGCCATTTATATATTAAATGAAGTTTCTTCAAAGTCAGTTGATATTACTCCATATGAGATATGGTATAACAAAAAACCCACATTTTCTTACATGAGAATTTGGGGTTGTCTTGCTTATGTGAAGTATGGACAATGTCAGATAAGCTAGAAGCTAAGTTTGACTGATGTCTGTTTGTGGGGTATCCAAAAGCATCATATGGATATCAATTTTACCACCCTTTAGAACAAAAAAGTTTTTGTTTCAAGACATGCTATTTTTTTAGATAGAGAATTCCTTCTAAAAGGAGATAGTGGGAGCATAATTGAACTTGAGGAAGTTCAAGATACTCAAATAGATGCTGATAAAATGCCTGAACCCGAACTTGTTACTCATACAGATGATATAACAGCTCAACCTTCTAAAGCAGAAGAACTTCGTAGGTCAAGTAGGATACGTACTATTCTAGAGAGATATGGATTTCTCATTAGTGAACAAAATGACGTATTACTCATAGAAAATGATGAGCCTACAACCTATGAAGAAATTATGAATAGTTCAGAATCTGACAAATGGCTTCGAGCCATCAAATCCGAAATGGATTCCATGTATGAAAACCAAGTATGGACTTTGGTTGACCCACCCGAAGGGATAAAGTCTATAGGGTGCAAGTGGTTTTTCAAAGAGAAAACTGACATGGATGGTAATGTGATTACCGGTAATATCCGCTAATTTAGGCCCCGAATCGCACGTGTCGCGAAGTTGACGCGTTTGACCAATCGAAGTCTAAATTCGGATTTTTTTACAAAAATTGATTAAGTAATGGCTAAATTAAATGATAAATTCCTAATTAAGTGATTCTAAAGTTTAAATAAGTTGATTTACGGTAAAGGACTAAATTGCAATTTACCAAAAATTGGAGGATGA
Source organism: Triadica sebifera (assembly GCA_023653625.1). Lineage (NCBI taxonomy): Eukaryota > Viridiplantae > Streptophyta > Magnoliopsida > Malpighiales > Euphorbiaceae > Triadica > Triadica sebifera. Next base: position 18,221,749 of record CM042901.1, on the reverse strand, counting down.
ATGAGATTAATTGCTAATCAACATATTAATTTTGGGCACATTTTGATAGGTTTGGCCGGCCATTCAAGGAGAAAGAATGAGATTAATGGGTTCATTAAGCTTAATGTCAAGAAATGGTCAAAATGGAGGGTCCCACATGAAGACTTATGGGTACCCTATTTAAGACTTCATTTTCTTCTTCTTCTTCTCTTCATTTTCTGCCTTCTTCTCTCTCTTAAAATACCAGTCACGCCAGCCATTTCTTTCCTCCATAGCCATCTTGAATTCTAGAGAGAGAAAGGAAAAGAAGAAAGGTGAAAGAACAAGAACAAGTGATCTTCATGGTCCATAACTCCTAAGGAAGCTGGAAAGAACAAGAAAGAGGAAGAAAAATCAAGTTGGATAGAGAGAGAAAATCTGCAAGGTTGTAATCAAGTGAAGAAAATAGTAAGGTAAGAAGTGATTCTTCTTCTTCTTCATCTTTTCTTAAAGGAAGATTGAATTTTGAGCTCATCCAAAACTTATGTGAAAAGAGAGAGAAACTAGGGTTTTGAGAGAGAATAAGAGAGTTTAGGGTTTTGAAGAAATCAGATGATAATAATGAATTATGTTATTGTAGGAGTTCCAAGTGACAAGGAATAAGCTCTAAGGAGCAAAGGAAAAGAGAAAGCTACCTAGAACAGTGAAGGAGAAAGATTAAGGTTTGTGCATAACTTAAGGCAATAGCCTATTTTTATTTGAAATAATGCATGTTGAACATGATTTTAGATAAATGCATTCCAAGAATGATGATAATTATGGCATGAAACCATAGGTTTAGACACGTATGAATGAAATCCTTGTGGGACATTGAATTAATGATGCATGTTAGAAAATCTTGTATGATCAAGACATTTACCTATTTTAGAATGTAATAAGTTGAGTAAAGAACCTTAGAAATGCAAAAAATAGAATTTGGTATGATTTGGATAATGTTAGAATGAATGCAAAGTGAATATGCAGATTTCCTGCTGAAAGTCACGGGCGTGAACTTGAGGGTTCACGGTTTTGACTAATTGTATCACGGTTGTGACTTCTGTGTGGAAATGGTACTATTCATTCCAGAAGCATTCATAGGTTGGAATCACGGACATGAGCTTATTCACGGGCGTGAATGAGTAATCACGATCGTGAATGCTTTTGGGCGATTCATTCCAGTAGCGTTCATGACTTGGGATTACGGGCATGAACTAATTCACGGGCGTGAAATTAGTAATCACGGTCGTGACTGCTCTGTATTTGTGATTTTGAATGTGGTTATCAAATGAGGAATTCAGGTAAGTAAATGAATGTCATTGTCTATCCAGTGAAATAAGAATGATATGGATATATATATATATATATATATATATATATATATATATATATATATATATATATATATATATATATATATATATATATATATATATATATATATGTATTGATGTGAGAACGTGTTATGTTGTGATATATGTGAATCGACACGAATGATATATGAAATATGATACGGATGAAATATGTGAATCGACACGGATGATTTATGGAAAATGATACGGATGAAATACGTGAACTAATACAGGTACTAAACATGAATATTGATATGGTTGTGATGGGAAGTAAATAGAGATATATGAATTATATGATATTGAATAAGCCCTAGAACAACTACCAAGAACTATACTAAGGATAGTTTGACATGCCAAACAGGGGGGAGTATGATGAAAACCATTAATGGAATGATTTACTGCGCCGTTAATGGCACGGATTATGAATACTACGCCGGTAATGGCACGAATTATGAATACTACACCGGTAATGGCACATAATATGAATACTACGCTGGTAATGGCACGATTTTCTACGCCGATAATGGCACTTATATGCGCACATCATATTTCCGTGTGGCACTCCTAAGTGCCTGGGTGGCAACTCCGTTATCCTAGTCTAGAGTTCATAGGTGTTGTGGGCTAACAATGATAATAACGATAAAAATGATAACAATGATAATAATGATAATAATATATATATATATAAACACATGATTGATGATGTAAAAGAGATATTTATAATTAATGGAAATGAAAATGATATTTGTCATGTATGCATGGAGTCATTATTGTATGAGATAGGATCATAAGGAATAGAATTGTATGGATGAACATTTTAATGCATAAAACGATACATGTAATTGCCTATTGCATGACATAGTATCTTGCCTTATTTATATGCACCACTAAGTTTAGAGCTTAGCGTGTGAGTTTCATTTCTCACAGAAATAGAAAGGTAACTGAAAGTGATAGATAAAGCAAGCGGTGATCCTATTCAAGTAAAGCAGCCGAACCTTGAGAAAGTGGGTTACAAGCTTTGAAATTTTTGTATTTGGCTTTTTATATTAAAGAATTTTAGAGCTTGTAAAACTTACCTTTAAAGTTTGTTTAAGAATTAATTTGTTGTTTAAAATTTCTATCTTATGTAAATAACATTATACTTGGTTTTTATATATATCTATATATACATGAATGTTTGAGAAAATAAAGGTAAGATAATAATAATAGCAATTTGAAGAAGTTATGGAGATGGATGATTGAAGTAGCACTCCCCTATCCGAGCACGTGCTGGTCAGGTGGGGGCGGCGCTACATTACCTATAAAGCTAGACTTGTTGCTAAAGGTCATCGTCAAAGGCAAGGAATTGACTATGATGAAACTTTTAACTAGTAGTTATGCTTAAATCCATACGAATACTCCTAGCCATTGCTACTCATTATGATTATGAGTTATGGAAAATGGATGTGAAGATAGCTTTCCTTAATGGAAATCTGACTAAGGATGTGTACATGACACAACTAGAAGGCTTCATATCCAAAGATGGCAAAAAGGTATGTAAGCTTCAAAGATCCATTATGGATTAAAGCAAACATCCAGGAGTTGGAATATTCGATTTGATGAGACAATCAAATAGTTTGGTTTCTTAAAAAATCTAAATGAACCTTGTGTTCACAAGAAGGTTAGTGGGAATGCAATTGTATTTCTTGTGTTGTATGTAGATGACATGTTATTAATGGGAAATGATGTCTCAGCCTTACAATTAGTCAAAATTTAGTTATCCAAGAATTTCTCTATGAAAGACCTTAGAGAAGCAGTCTATATTTTGGGGATAAAGATCTATAGAGATAGATCTAAAAGATTGCTTGGTCTTTCACAATCTACATACATAGATAAGATGCTAAAAAGGTTTAGCATGGAGCAGTCCAATAAGGGATATATTCCCATGACCCATGGGATTACTCTCTCAAAGTCTTGAAGTATCCTTCTTGGGTCATGTAGTTTCTGCTGAAGGGATAAAGGTGGATCCAAAGAATATTGAAGCAATTTTACAATGGAGAATACCTAAAACTGTTACAAAAGTCAAAAGTTTCTTAGGTTTGGCTGGGTATTACAGGAGATTTGTAAAAGGTTTTTCCACCATAGCAACACCACTCACTTGAATGTTACAGAAGCATATTAAGTTTGAGTGGATGGATAAATGTCAAGGAAGCTTTGAGAAGCTTAAAAACATGTTGACAGAAGCCCTAGTGTCAACTCAACCAGAATCTGGCAAGGATTTTGTGATTTACAGTGATGCCTCCAAGAATGGTTTAGACTGTGTATTGATGCAGAAAGGTAAAGTGATTGCATATGCTTTCCGATAACTCAAAACTCATGAGAAGAATTATCTTACTCACGATCTTGAGCTTGTAGCAATTGTACTCGCCTTAAAGATTTGGAAATATTATCTTTATGGTGAGAAATGTTACATGTACATATATCATAAAAGTTTGAAATATTTGCTCACATAGAAGGAACTTAATTTGAGATAGAGGTATTGGCTTGAATGGATAAAAGACTATGACTACTTAATTGACTATCATCCAGGAAAGGTGAATGTAGTAGCTAATACACTTGGTAGAAAATTTATGGAAGCCCTTCAAGTGATGAATGTCAGATTGGATATGGCACAAGATGGAGCAATAATAGTGGAAATGCAAGTAAAACCAGACTTTCTTCAGCAAGTGAAAGTGGCATAAAAGCTAGATGATCACTTGATTTCCATAGTGAACATTGTAAAAGAGGGAAATAAGGGTGATTACTCTTTGGGTAAAAATGACAGCCTTTATTTCAACTGGAGGTTATGTGTACCCGATCAAGATGAATTGAGGAAGAATATTCTCATAGAAGCTCATCACAACAGCTATACGATGCATCCTGGTGGTAACAAGATGTATAAGGACTTGAAAGTATACTATTGGTGGCCAGGAATGAAACATGATGTGACAGAATTCATGAGCAAATGTTTGATATGCCAGCAGGTGAAAGCTGAACACCAAGTTCCATCGGATTTACTTCAGCCTATCGCGATGCTAGAGTGGAAATGGGATCGAGTAACTATAGATTTTGTGATGGAACTACCTTTGACTGGAAGGAAGTATGATGTTGTTTGGGTAGTCATTGATAGACTCATGAAATCAACCCATTTCATACCAGTACGGATGGATTATCCATAGACCAAGTTGGCAGAAATCTACATTAATGACATAGTGAGACTCCATGAAGTACCATTTTCCGTTATTTCAGATAGGGATCCAAGATTTACTTCCTAGTTCTGGAAGAAATTGTAGGAAGCATTGGGGATAAAAATTCATTTTAGTACAGTTTTTCATCCTCAAATTGATGGATAGTCAGAGCATATGATACAGATACTTGAGGATATGTTGCGAAGTTGCATCCTCGAGTTTGACAGCCATTGGGAAAGGTATTTGCCATTAGCCAAATTTTCTTACAATAACAGTCGTCACTCCAACATCAAAATGGCGCCATATAAAGCACTGTATGGGAGGAAATGTAGGACTCCTTTATGTTGGACAAAATTGAGTGAGAAGAAGCTAATGGGGACAGATTTGGTTCGAGAAACTGAAGAGAAGGTATGGGTGATCAAGGAGAGATTGAAAGAAGCCATGGACTGACATAAATCATATGCAGATTTAAGAATGAAAGATATAAAGTTTCAGGTCAGAGATCAAGTGTTCCTAAAGGTATCACCCTGGAAGAAGGTTAGGAGGTTTGGCAAATAGGCCAAATTCAGTCTGAGATTTTTAGGCCCTTATGAGATTATACAGCGAATGGGACCCGTTGTCTATCAATTGAAGTTGCCTCAAGAGTTGGAAAAGATTAATGATGTGTTCCATGTGTCAATGCTACAGAGATATAGGTCAAACCCTAGCCATGCAATCAAGCTGAAAGAAATTAAAATACAAGCTGATCTGACTTATGAAGAGGAACTATTAAAGATTCTAGCCAGAGAGATTAGACAGCTCAGGAACAAGCAAATCCCACTAGTGATGGTGTTATGAAGTCACCACAATGTAGAAAAAGGCATGTGGGAGCCAGAAGTAGTAATAAGGCAACAATATCCACAATTGTTCAATACAGATAAAATTTTGAGGATGAAATTTTTATTGGTAGAAGAGAATTGTAATTGACCAAATAGTGGGTTAGTTGTAAACTATAGTTTATGAAATTTATTAGCATATTCGTGGGTCAAAAATACACCAGTGGGTAAAAAATATTTTATTTGATCATAAAAAAATATGAGTAGTTTAGGGGTAAATTTTGGAGTGAAAATGAGGTCAAATAAGTCTTCAAAAGTCAAAACTAAGAAAAAAGACGGGACTCGATTTAATTAAATAATTGGTTTACTGTACTTTGACCGGGCTATGAAAAATAACAAATGACACCAAAATATTATTTTAAAAATTATTTTAAGATATAGATAGACTCTAAATAATATTTAGGATTATTTGATAGTGAAAAAAGAATTTTACGATAACACCGAAAATTGAATTATCAGTCCGGTTTGAGTGAGCTGAACATAAAATGGATTCCGATTAAGTTGAAAATTTTTGTGTAGACATATATAAATATTTTATGAATTATGGAATAAAATTTGGATAAATTTGAGCTTGCAAAAGTGATATAAATAATTTAGAATTTGCCTTAAATTCACAAATGTGCCAAATGGGATTGGATCTCTTATCTTGGGCAAAGCCCATATATGATTAAAATATCATAATTTTCTAGAGAATTCAGCCACCTATATATGATAAAAAAAATTATACAGTGCAGTGCTCAGGTGGTCTTTCGAGATTACTATTCAGTGTAGTGGACTCTTGGAGTCCACGTCCCATGTATCCGATACAAAGATTTTCTATCAGATTGAAACTAGGGGAAAATGTGAATAAAAGGAGTACAAATGCTATCAACTGCTTTGGCACATGCTGATATTGGGCGTGGATATAAATTGGTTTAATCTCAGTCATCCAAAATTTACATGCAACTTGTAGGAAAATGACAAGTAACATATAAACAAATTTATAGATGTGTGATGATTTGATAAGTAAAATATGAGAGAAAGTTTAATTATAATAAAATATACAATTGATTTGACTTATGAAAATTTGCATTTTGAAAAGAGAATAAAAACAAAAATCAAACAAATGGTCATACTATTTAAAAAATAAGTAGAAAAATGAATAATATGATGAAAATAATTTAAGTGAAAAAAATGATAAAAATAAAATAAGTGAAAAATGTGAGAAAAATAATAAAAGTGAAAAATATGAGAAAAATGAGAAAAATGAAAAATATAATAAATATGATAAATGTGAGAAATGTGAGAAAAATGAGATAAGTGATAAATATGATAAAAGTTATAAAAATTATAAAAATTATAAAAATGGTATAATAATAGTGATAAATGAGATAAATGTGACAAAAATAGTAAAATTGAAAAATAAAATTTAAGTGGAAGAAAAATATTAAATTATGTAGTTAAGAAGAAAATAAATGAAAAATAAAAATGTTAGTGGTAAAAGTGTTAATAAATATAAAGCAATGGCAAGATTGAAAATAAATGAAAATTTGGGAACTAAAGTGAAATTTGTATCTAATTAAATAAAGGAAAAAAATGAAGAAGAAAGAAAGGAATGGTTAATTAAAGAAATAAAGTGAAAATTGACTAAATTGAAAGAAATTGAAAGTTCAAGAGTAAACTGAAAAAAATTAATTGGAAAAAATTGTTAAAATTAATTAAGATATTAAATAGTGAATTAAGGATAAATAAAAATAAAAGAATGATAAAAAGAATAATATATTAAAGAGAAAATTTGAATAGTGCATTAAAAATATTATTGCATGTATGTATGCATGAAAATATAGGTCAATGAAAATTTTTAGATTAGTAATCACCACTAATCATATTAATACTCAACACGTAATTATTTGACTGCATGCAGATAGTAACGGAAAATACATGAGCAAACATACAAATTTTGGGAGCTGAAAGAAGAATAAATAATAGTAAGTTAGTATCAAGAATGACATGTGTATATATATATATTTAGATATGGAGTTGTAGAAATAAAATGTTGTACATATTATGATAAAGAACATTTGTGAATTATGTGTAAAGAATGAAATGTCAACTTGTGGTTAAATGAAGAATATTGTATTATTGTGCCAAAATATGAGCTGTGAATTGTTTGAATTGCAAGTAATATAGTTAATTTATAACCGTTATGCTGCCGAAACTTTTGGAAAAATGAAAGGATTAATAAGTGCTAATAATATTATGGTCATTAAATTAAATTAAGAAAAAAAATTTGGCACACATCGATTATCATCATATTAACCCATGTAACGTACGTATAAAATGATTGTTAATAGGATGTCACACCCAGTCTGTCTGGATTAACAATGTCTTATCTCATTAATCCTATGACTAAAGATAATTTAAATACTAACATAATTACACGTGAAAAGAATCTCAATATCATGATTTTCTTTATGTTATGTTATGTATCAATGACTTTATTAATTGATTTAATATCACTATCAATTCATATATCAAATGAACATCAAATTAATGAAAAAAAAAATTTATTAATCAAATAAATTTGTACAATAGGTGCTAATGGTAATTACTTTTAATGCACTTCTCTAACAAGTTCCCACTTGCATTAAAGCCAGTCGCCTTTATATTTTATTCCATAGACGAGTACATGAGAATCATATTTCTTATAGGGAAATGGCTTAGTTAAAGGATCAACAATATTCTTTCTATGTTTACATCATTCCTACCAATGATTTCTCTAATCAAATGGTATCTTATGAGTACATATTTGGATCTGTAATGAGACCGTGGCTCTTTTGCTTGTACAATGACTCTATTATTATCACAATACAATTGTATTAGATCAACAATGCTAGGAACCACTCCAAGTTCCATGATGAATTTCCTTATCCAAACTACTTCCTTTGCTACTTCAAAAGTTGCAATGTACTCTACTTCGGTTGTGGAATCGGCAGTCATTTTCTATTTTGAACTCTTCCAACTAATTGTTCCACCATTTAGTGTGAGTATATAACCTGAATGAGATTTTGAGTCATCCTTGTCAGATTGGAAACTAGCATCAGTATACCCACCGACAACAAGATCTATGTCTCCATATACTAAGAATACATTCTTAGTTCTTCTTAAGTACTTAAGGATATTCTTGACAGCCACCCAATGACTCTCACCAGGGTCCGATTGGTATCTGCTCATGACACTCAGAGCATATGATACAGTGAGTCTTGTACCTATCATAGCATACATAATTGATCCTATCACTGAAGCATAAGGAATCAAACTCATGTGTATCTTCTCATCTTGTGTCTTTGGACACATAGACTTTGAAAGAGTAATCCTATGTCATGGGAATATATCCTCTCTCAGACTACTCCATCCTAAACCTCTTTAGCATTTGTCTATGTATGTAGATCGTGAAAGACCAAGAAATCTTTTAAATCTATCTCTATAGATCCTTATCCCTAAAATATAAACTACTTCTCCAAGATCTTTCATAGAGAAATTCTTAGGTAACCAATTTTTGACCAATTGTAAGGCCGAGACATCATTTTCCATTAACAATATGTCATATACATACAACATAAGGAATACGATTGCACTTCCACTAACCTTCGTGTATACACAAGGTTCATCCCAATTTTGTAAGAAACCAAACTGTTTGGTTGTCTCATCAAACCAAATATTCAAACTCCTGGATGCTTGCTTTCATCCATAAATGGATATTTGAAGCTTGCATACCTGTTAAACCTTGAGGGGTATTTCTATCATTTTGATGATAAAAAATATAATAGCAATATTGTATTTAACATACTTGTTTTCTAAGTCTATTATACAGGACATGGCATGACAACTGTCGTGACTCTATGTGTCACGCCCGTGAAAGAGCTAACCGTTACCAAAACCAACTTTTGAAGTTCACGGCCATGACGGAAGAACAAACTGTGAAGTGGACATTTCAGTCACCCCTATGAATAATTATGTCACCCCCGTGAATGTTCATGCATTTTCATCCAAAGAGCTTCACGACCAAAGTCACCACTTGGATCACGGCTGGGAAGTTGGTCATGCCTATGAATGAGTATGTCACGACCGTGACTCTATATGTCAAAACATTCCCGAGAGCTTCACGACCAAGGTCACCACTTCAGTCACGGCTTGGGAAGAAAGGTCACTCCCGTGACAAACATAGTCACGTCCGTGAACAATGAAAGAGAAAAATGTCAGGCACGATTATTTGATTAGTACAACGGTTAGTTTTGTATGTAATGCACCCCAACGGCTATATTCAGCCATTGGAGTATAAATGGAAGTCATTTATGCATTCAGAAAAAGAGAATGAAAAAAATAACAATAGAATAACATATACTTCAAATTTAATTCTTATTACAAGCTATTTGTACATTCATACTTTGAGAACAAAATCTATTCTCTGTAAAAATCTTTTTGCTCTTCATTTATTGAGCAATTAAGATTTGTAAGTGGTTCTCTCTGTAATCTTTACTCAAGTGAGCTTTGGGTATTTCTGGTTTCAGAGTAGAACACTTGTAAGGGTTAGTTGTGTGAGCCTCCAAAACACAAATTAAAAGGTTGTTTGTGTGAGCCTGTAAAAACACAAAGTGAAGGTTGTTTGTGTGAGCCTGTAAAAACACAAAGTGAAGGTTGTTTGTGTGAGCCTGTAAAACACAAGGAATTGGTTATTGTGTGAGCCATTAAAACACAAGGGATTTCTGGGTTAGGTGTGAGCCATTGTGAGAAACACCATAGTTGGGAGCGAGCTTGTAAAACTCCAATGTAACACTTAGTGTGTTAGTGAAACTCCCAATTGCGATTGGGGAGAGGAGTAGGGTTTGTTAACACCCGAACCTCTATAAATCTTTGTGTCAGATTTTATCTATCCCTCCTAAAATTAATTATCTATTTCCGCACCTTAAAGTTTAATTTTTTGAAACTCCAATTCAACCCCCCTTATTGACTTAATATCTGGGCAACAATTGGTATCAGAGCTTTGTCTAGCATCGAAGCCTAAAAAGCGCTAGTAAAGATTAAGATATGGCCAGTGAAGGATTCTAAAGTCTCAAACCTTACTTTGATGGAGAAAATTATGCCCATTGGAAGTTTCGGATGGAGACATACTTGGATAGTGAAGGAATTGAAGTCTGGGATAATGTACAAAAAGAATGGACACCACCAACCAGAAGAGGAGCTGATGGTGAAGAAGAAATCCTATCTGGAGATGATTGGACAGAGCCTCAAAGAAGAGCAAATTTCAAAAACAAGAAGGCAATGACAATCCTATCAAACTCATTATCTATTGAAGAATGTAGGAGAATACAACATTGCCTAACAACATACAGCATGTGGAAGACATTGGAGAATTATCATGAAGGAACTAAACAAGTCAAATCCAAGAAGATCCAACTTCTGACCTCAGAATATGAGCTCTTCAAGATGAAATCCAATGAGTCAATCACTGATATGACCAACTGTTTTCTAGCCATTATAAATGGAATGATGACACTTGGGAAACATCTGAGTTTGGAGGATGTAAACAACAAAATCCTGAGAAGTCTTCCTCTTAAAGACTATGGCTCAAGAGTTGCTGGCATAGAAGAAGCAAATGAAGATATGAGCATCATGAATACTGATGTGCTGATTGGCAAACTTTTCACACATGAGATGGCAGTGAAGAGAGATAGAGAGCTTGAAGCAGAGCCAGAGAAAAGAAAGCCCTTAGCACTCAAAGCCTCTACTTCAAAATCTCAAGAAGATAGTGAAGATGAGGAAGAAATAAGGGATGATGAAAATGAGGACATTGCTATGCTTTCAAAGAGATTAAAAAAAATCATTGAGAAGAAAATGAGCAACTCCAGAAAATTCAGACAAAGAAACCTCAAACAAACTTCTAATGACACACATAGAAGTAAGGAAGAGGTAAAATGCTATGAGTGTGGAAAGAAATGACATATCAAACCAGAATGTCCAAGGCTCAAGAAGCATAAGAGCAAATACCAAAGAGACAATGGGGAGAAAGGTCACAAAGCCACATGGGATGATGAAAGCTCTTCAAGTGAAAAAGATGATAATGAAAATGAAGAGGTCAACCTATGTTTCATGGCTATCGAAGATCATGTATCAAATAAGGTAAGATCACTACACTCATACTCTTTGAATAATGATGATAGTAGTGATAATGATCATGATATTGATGATGATGATGATGATGATGAGCAAAGTCTAATAGAAGAATTAAATCTAGAATTAGAGAAATATAGAAACTAAATTTAGCACCTATAGAAATAATATCTCTAATTTAAAAAATAAGATAGATGGTTTAGAAAAGGAAAACATAAAACTTAAATCATCTAATGAATCTCTCCAAAAGTCATTAGATGAATACTCATCAAAACCATCAACAACTTCATTGTTAAAAGAAAATAATACTTTGAAAAATGAAGTTGAGGTACTTAGAAATTCCATTTCTAAATTTCACAAAGGTAAAGAGAGCTTAGATACTCTCATTGTGTTTTAAAGATCACCTTTAATTAGACATGGTCTAGGATTTAAGGACACATCATCATCTTCTCACAAAACTATATTTGTTAAGTCTAAAGAATCTCACATCTCCACACCTGTTAGAATAGCACCAAGAAATAAGCATGTTAAACCTTCAATACATAAAAAGAATAATCATGTCTTTATGTATAAGAAGCATGCATCTAGAAAAATGCAAATTAATCATGATTTAGCATGCCATTGTTCTCAAAATCAGTCTAATAGAATTATGGCAATCAATTACATTGTAAGACCAAAAAACAAATTTAGACTGAAACAATGTAATTATTGTATGAAAATTGGTCACATAAATAAATATTGTTGGATAAGGAAGGCTCATTGGGAACCTTCATGTGCTAACCTCCAAGGACCCAAACTCATTTGGGTACCTAAAAATCATACTTGAATTGTGATTCTATAGGTATGCCTCAAGTCCACAATAAACAAAAATGCTTGGCTAGTAGACAGTGGATGCTCAAGGCATATGACAGGAGACAAAGAACTCTTCAATGAAATCAAAAGTATTGATGGAGGTAAAGTTACCTTTGGAAACAATGCAAAGGGTAAGGTAATTGACATTGGTTCTATTGTTATTAATGGTACTACTTTTATTAAGGATGTCTTACTTGTTGATGGCTTGAAACATAACTTGTTAAGTGTAAGTCAATTATGTGATAGAGGAAACAAAGTAATCTTTACTTCAAATGAATGTCTTGTGATCTCTATCGATGGTCAAGAAATATTTAAAAGAAATAGAGATATCAATACATACATAATAAACCTACATGAACTATCTAACCATTCCTCTAAGTGTCTTGTGACTACTAGTGATGAATCTTGGTTGTGGCATAGAAGACTTGGTCATGCTAACATGGACTTAATACAAAGTCTCAGCACATGAGAACTAGTAAAAGGACTGCCAAGAGTTAAATATGAAAAAGGCAAGACATGTGATTCTTGCCAAAGAGGAAAGCAACACAAGTCATCTTTCAAAGCCAAAAACATAGTAAGTACTTCAAAGCCTCTTCAACTCTTACATTTAGACTTATTTGGACCTACTAGAATTGCTAGCTTAGGAGGAAAACATTATGCATTTGTCATCGTAGATGATTACTTTAGATTTACTTGGGTAATTTTCTTAGCTCAAAAGAGTGATGCTTTTGAAAACTTCAAAAACTTTGCTAAAAGAGTTCAAAATGAAAAAGGGTACTGTATTTCAAAAATAAAAAGTGATCATGGGAAAGAATTTGAAAATGAAAACTTTTGTCTTGAATATGGCATTTCACATAATTTCTCATCTCCTAGGACACCTCAATAAAATGGGGTAGTTGAAAGGAAAAATTGAACTTTAACTGAAATGGCTAGAACAATGCTCAATGAATATGAATTACCAACTTATTTTTGGGCATAAGCCACAAACACTGCATGTTATATTTCAAATCAAGTTTTCAAAAGACCTCTTTTAAACAAAACCTCATTTGAGCTATGGAATGGAAGAAAGCCCTTGATATCATACTTTAGAGTATTTGGATGCAAGTGTTTTATATTGAACACAAAGGACAATCTTGGAAAATTTGCCTCTAAGTCTGATGAAGGTATCTTTTTAGGGTACTCTACAACCAGCAAAGCATATAAAGTATTTAATAAAAGATCACTAACGGTTGAAGAATCCATGCATGTTGTTTTTTATGAATCTAGTAGACTTGATCTTATGAAAGGCAGTGTTCTTGATGATGTTGTAGGTAATATGGAAAGACTTGATATTGGAAGTGGGAAAGAAGAAAATGATCAAGAAAATTTACTGCAAAATGATTCTCAACCTCAGAATCAAGAAGAAAAAGAACAAGAACTTCCAAAGGAATGGAGAATGAAGAAAGATCATTCAAAAGAACAAATCATTGGTGATCTCTCAAGGGGAGTAAGTACTAGATCTCATTTTAAACATCTAGTCACTAACATAGCTTTTATTTCACAAATTGAGCCTAAAAATATTGATGAGACTCTTAATGATGAAAGTTGGGTAATTGCCATGCAAGAGGAACTCAACCAATTTGAGAGAAATAAGGTATGGACCCTAGTACCTAGACCCAAGGATCATCAAATCATAGGTAGCAAATGGGTATTTAGAAACAAATTAGATGAACAAGGGTTAATAACCAGGAATAAGGCTAGACTAGTTGCAAAAGGATATAATCAGGAAGAAGGTATAGATTATGATGAAACATATGCACCTGTAGCTAGATTAGAAGCCATAAGAATACTTTTAGCATATGCCTGTCACATGAATTTCAAACTTTTTCAAATGGATGTGAAAAGTGCATTTCTAAATGGCTATATAGATGAAGAAGTGTATGTAGAACAACCACCAGGTTTTGAAAGCTATGATTTGTCAAATCATGTTTTTTAAACTTTCAAGAGTTGTGTATGGTTTAAAACAGGCTCCAAGAGCTTGGTATGAAAGGCTAAGTTCTTTTTTATTAGAAAATAGCTTTACAAGGGGAAATGTTGACACTACACGATCCATCAAAAAACATAAGGATGATATACTAGTTGTTCAAATTTATGTTGATGATATAATATTTGGTTCTACTAATGAATTGCTTTGTCAAGAATTTGCTAAGTGTATGACTAGGAAATTTGAAATGAGCATGATGGGAAAACTTAAATATTTCCTTGGTCTACAAATAAAGCAAAGTAATGAGGGCATATTCATCAACCAATCCAAATATGCCAAAGATTTAATTAAGAAATTTGGCATGGAAGGATGCAAGAATGCCAAGACTCCTATGAGCACATCAACAAAATTGGACAAAGATGAAAAGGGTAAGAGCATTAATGAAAAGTTGTATAGAGGTATGATCAGATCACTTTTATATCTTATTGCTTCTAGACCCAATATTATGTATAGTGTATGCTTGTGTGCACGATTTCAATCATGTCTTAAAGAATCTCATTTAAATGTAGTAAAAAGAATTTGAAGATATTTACATGGATCATTGCATCTAGGTTTATGGTATCCTAGGAATTCATCTTTTATATTATAGGATATTCAGATGCAAACTATGCCGGTAGTCTTTTAGATAGGAAAAGTACTTTAGGTACTTGTCACTTCATTGAAGAATGTTTAGTTTCTTGGTTTAGCAAGAAACAAGTTTCAGTTGCTCTCTCAACTGCTGAAGCAGAATATGTAGCAGCTGGATGTTGTTGTACACAAATTCTTTGGATCAAACAACAACTTAAGGACTATGGTCATGCGATGAACAATATACCTATAAAATGTGACAACACAAGTGCTATAAATCTTTCAAAGAATCCTATTCAACACTCAAGAAGTAAGCATATTGACATTAGACACCACTTTATTAGAGATCATGTTCAATATGGAGATGTTGCATTAGAATTTATAAGCACAGAAAATCAATTAGCAGATATTTTCACTAAGTCTCTAAATGAGGAAAGATTTAATTTCATTAGAAGAGAACTTAGTATGATTGATGGATTAACTTTGTGATTGCAAAAATATGAAATTTTAATTGTTGATCTTAAATCATATCACAAGATATAAGATAGAAATTTTGATGAAAATTCATGTTTTGAGGAATAGAATCTTTGTTGAAATGATTTAGTCTTGTTTTAGGACTTAATTTTATTTGATGAAAATTTTAGGGGAGTCACGCCCGTGACATATGTTCACGCCCGTGACTTAAATGGCCCAAAGAGGCAGGGTCGTTCACGACTTGGTTCACGACATGGTTCACGGCTTCAAGTGGTGAAGCTTATTTTCACGGCTTCATTCACTCCCGTGAAAAGAGACTTTCACGCCCGTGACAACTTTTCACTCCCGTGAACCTTAACACCCCAAAACTCACAGAGGCTTTCACACCTTGAGTCATGGCTTGCTTCACGGGCATATGTTCTGAAATTCAACATTTCATGCTCGTGACAATTTATTCACCCCTGTGATGAATGATCATTCATGCCCATGATATTCAATGATCACGCATGTGAACTTATAAATGCCTTCATGCACGGGTGGAACACTCATTCAGCAAACCGTGAACACGACTATTCACGCCCGTGAACACCTACTTCACGCCCGTGAATGTATCGAGCATATAAAAGAACAACAGGTTATATTTTACATTTCAACTCTCCAACTCACAAAACCCCTCTCATTTACACACATTCATTGACACATTGAAGATTCCGGCCCCCAAGACTCAAACTTTCCCTTTAAATACCACCAAAAGTTTGAATCTTCATCAAATATCATACATTTCTAGGGTTTTCCATAAAATTTTCTTTCAAAAATTTTCCAACTCCATCGCCAACCGAATTCTTCAAAACAAATGGAGACTACCTCATCCAAGGGAAAGAGAAAGAAGTCTCATGCTCCTAGGAGGTATGCAGATTACCTCATGAACCGCATTCCGGAGCAATGCCATCCTCGGTATGCAACTTTGAAGAAGAGACCTCTACTGTCATCAAGGTCCTTCAAATGGCAGACAGTTCAACGTCTCGAGCTTGAGATGACTATGACAGAGCAACTACAAGCCTGTCATTTGAAAGATTTTGTGGAAATTCACCAGCCGACCTTGTGGGAGCCAACACTGGAATTCCTCAGCACCTTGCAGGTTTCACCTACTGGAGTGGTGAAATTCCAACTCTGCGACAATCCCAACACCCTCAGTGCCATCCAATTTGGGGAATTGTTCATCCTACCATCTGATGGCATCCTGAACGATACTGAGGTAGAATTGTCTGCCTCTCGAGCCTAGACACATTTTGGCCATAATTGTAGCTAGGACGTTAAGAAGATAAAGAGCACTCATCTCGTGGCTCCAGTGCACAGGTATTTGCATAGGTTCCTAACCTATAGCATATTTGCTAGGGGAGAAAGCAACGAGACTATTAGGAATTCGGAGCTCTTCCTCTTTGAGATGGCTCGCAGAGGACTCACAGTGGCACTTTCTAGATGGTTTGTAAACCATCTTCTCTCCATTGCCACCAAGCCTACTGGAGATATTTTGATTGGGGCATATGTCACCCATATAGCTGTGAAGCTTGAGTATCTAAAGCTGGACGTGCATCACTTCAACGTCATCCCTGGACATCCTCGATATCGCTTGGATGTCGAGTCCTTCATCAAGATGGGAGCGGCTGTTAGAATCGTTTTCCAGAACGATATCTTCTACCGCTTAACTGACACTACTGGGGAGATCAGATGGGAAAATAATGACATAGAGCACTTTAAAGTAGGCCTCCAGGGAATCCAGCAGAAGAAGAGGGCTCGGATTGAGGAAGTACCTCAGTAGCTGAGCAAGACATCGGACAGTCCTCGGCTTCTACACCGACTTTAGCATAGCAGGTGGTTGACCTCCTGGCATCATGTTTTGAGCAGCTGCAGACTTCGATGGATGAGAGGTTGGAGAACCTCAAAGACTTCATGGAGTCTCGGATGGACATCCTTGGGGCTGAAGTGGCTAAGCTTTGTGACAGGATGTCCGGCTAGGAGTTAGGCTAGAGTGTAGCCTAAATTTGCTTGTCTTTTGCTTGTTTATTTGGTTTATGTTTGTTGGTGTGTAGGAAATTTTCAAATTTCCTTTCTGAAGTTTATTTAACTTTGTTTGTATCTTTTCCTTTATGCAATATATTTGCTTTTGTTTACCTCATTGATATATCTTTACATCCTTTTTGATTGATGACAAAAGGGGGAGAAAACTAGCAATGTATTATAGGGAAAATGGTATCAAACTAGCAACATAATTGAATTTTGAATCAAAAATTAAAATTGAATTAACTTTGAAATAGATTAAAAGGGATTAGAAACCTTGATTCAAAAATTCATATGCAAAGTATAAAATTGAAATATTGAGCTTTATATATTGGATATACTTCTCATATACTTTGCATATACCTTCATGCAAGTTGCAAAAATAAATATGCCATGATATACCTTAAGTATACTTTACATATACTTCATGCCTTTAAAAAAGGAATTATGGTATATATTGGAAATACTTCTCATATAACTTGCATATACTTAAAATCTAGTAAGTTTATTTAAATGCTACATCATTCTTTACAATTCTTGCTCTTTACAAATTTTTATCCTAAGTATATTTTGAGGGGGAGACTTCTCAAAATCACATATTGATAGATTATTTGTCACCATCAAAAGGGGGAGATTGTTAAACCTTGAGGGGTATTTCCATCATTTTGATGATAACAAATATAATAGCAATATTGTATTTAACATACTTATTTTCTAAGTCTATTATACAGGACATGGATTAAAATAGAAAGAATGGAGATTGGAAGAATAATGCTTGAAAGACAAAATTCAAAAAGTAGCATGATCACTGTTGTGACTCTATGTGTCACACCCGTGAAAGAGCTAACCGTTACCAAAACCAACTTTTAAAGTTCACGGCCATGATGGAAGAACAAACCGTGAGTGGACATTTCAGTCACTCCTGTGAATAATTATGTCACCCCCGTGAATGTTCATGGATTTTCATCTAGAGAGCTTCACGACCAAAGTTACCACTTGGATCACGGCTGTGAAGTTGGTCACGCCCGTGAATGAGTATGTCACGACCGTGACTCTATATGTCAAAACATTCCCGAGAGCTTCACAACCAAGGTCACCACTTCAGTCACGGCTTGGGAAGAAAGGTCACTCCTGTGACAAACATAGTCACATCCGTGAACAATGAAAGAGAAAAATGTCAGGAGCGATTATTTGATTAGTACAACGACTAGTTTTGTATTTAATGCACCCCAACGGCTATATTCAACCATGGGAGTATAAATGGAAGTCATTTATGCATTCAGAAAAAGAGAATGAAAAAAATAACAATAGAATAGCATATACTTCGAATTTAATTCTTATTACAAGCTATTTGTACATTCATACTTTGAGAACAAAATATATTCTTTGTAAAACTCTTTTTGCTCTTCATTTATTGAGCAATTAAGATTTGTAAGTGGTTCTCTCTGTAATCTTTACTCAAGTGAGCTTTGGGTATTTCTGGGTTAAGAGTAGAACACTTGTAAGGGTTAGTTGTGTGAGCCTCCAAAACACAAATTAAAAGGTTGTTTGTGTGAGCCTGTAAAAACACAAAGTGAAGGTTGTTTGTGTGAGCCTGTAAAAACACAAAGTGAAGGTTGTTTGTGTGAGCCTGTAAAAATACAAAGTGAAGGTTGTTTGTGTGAGCCTGTAAAACACAAGGAATTGATTATTGTGTGGGCCATTAAAACACAAGGGATTTCTAGGTTAGGTGTGAGCCATTGTGAGAAACACCATAGTTGGGAGCGAGCTTGTAAAACTCCATTGTAACAATTAGTGTGTTAGTGAAACTCGTAATTGCGATTGGGGAGAGGAGTAAGGTTTGTTAACACCCGAACCTCTATAAATCTTTGTGTCATATTTTCTTGATCCCTCCTAAAATTAATTATCTATTTCCGCACGTTAAATTTTAATTTTTTGAAACTCCAATTCAACCCCCCTTCTTGACTTAATATCTGGGCAACAATACCTTTTTGCCATCTTTGGATATGAAGCGTTTTGTTTGTGTCATGTACACATCCTCGGTCAAATTTCCATTAAGGAAAGCCATCTTCACATCCATTTGTCATATCGCATAATCATAATGAGCAGCAATGGGTAGGAGTATCCTTATGGATTTATTCGTAGCTACAGGGCTAAAAGTTTCATCATAGTCAATTCTTTGTCTTTGATGATAACCTTTAGCTAGTCTAGCTTTATAGGTAACCATATTACCATCCATGTCAGTTTCCTTTTGAAAATCCATTTGCAACCTATAGGCTTTGTCCCTTTGGGTGGGTCAACCAAAGTCCATACTTGGTTTCCATGCATGAATATCCATTTATGACTTCATGGCTTAAAGTTGTTTGTCAGATTCTGAACTATTCAAAACTTCTTCATAGGTCGTAGGCTCATCATTTTCTATGAGTAATACATCATTCTATTCACTAATGAGAAATCCACATCTCTCTAGAACAATACGTATCCTATTGAACTATGAAGCTCTTGTGTTTCAGAAGGTTGAGCTACTATATCATCTATAAGAATAACAGGCTCTAATTTAGACAATTGATTAGCATCTGGTTGAGCCTGATCTAATCAAAGTATTTTAATACTTTTGTCAAGTTGTTTCTTTACTTCATTTCTGATTTTTTTTGAAATTTTCAAAAGCTTCATATTTGTATTTCATAAGATACATGTACCCAAATTGTGAGTAGTCATCAATAAAAGTAATGAAGTAGATGAAACCACCTCTAGCATGTGTAGACATTGGATGACATACATCTAAATATATTGAGTCCAAAAGCCCATTAGCACATTCACCCTTTCCCTTAAAGGGTAATTTAGTCATATTGCCTAATAAGCAAGATTTACATGTGTCAAATGATTCATAATCAAATGACCCCAAACTACCACTATTGTGTAACTTAGCTATGCTTTCTCACT
Organism: Triadica sebifera; assembly: GCA_023653625.1. NCBI lineage: Eukaryota > Viridiplantae > Streptophyta > Magnoliopsida > Malpighiales > Euphorbiaceae > Triadica > Triadica sebifera. The sequence continues at coordinate 18,201,255 of CM042901.1, read as the reverse complement.
TATATGACCAAAATGACAATACCATAAATAAGATGATTTCAACATATCTTGTTTTTGACTTTTATTATCATTAGTGTTAAAAATTGGATTTGACATATTTAATATGTATCTCCCATTACATAATGTACTGCTAGCATAAAAAATACCATTTAACATAGTAGAACAACAATTGTTACTAAAAGCTAAATGAAAACAATCTTTATTTAAACTAGAAACATAAATAATATTTTTAGTTAAAAGCATGTACATAAAAATAGTTATCCAAATTTAACATAAACCCACTAGGGAGGGTCAATACATAAGTTCATATGAATAATGCAACAACCCTTATACCATTTCCAACACGCAAGCCTGACTCTCCCTTATTGAGCTGCTTATTATTCTTTAGGTCCTACATATTAGTGCATATGTGTGAGCCATAACCGATATATAATACTCATATATTATTATTGGAAATAATATCAATCTCAATGACAAAAATACCTAAAATAGATAGGGCACTAGATGCCTTTTTCTTCAAAGACTCCAAGTAGGCCTTATAGTTTCTCTTCCAATGATCATCCTTGCCACAATGGAAGCATGTTCCTTTTGGGGCAGTCTTTTTGGCCTTCTTCTTGTTCATGCCTCCCTTAGGCTTCATGAACTTCTTCTTCTTCTTCTTAAGGTTCTTCTTCTTAGAACCAGAAGAGTCCACCAACATCACAACCTTACTATCCTTCTTGACAAATGGCTCAGTTGTCTTGAGCATGTTGATCAGCCAAGGAATAGTGGTGGAGATTTGTTTCATCCTATAGTTAAGCACAAAATGTGAAAAACTATCAAACAAGCCAATTAAAATTAAGTCAATTAATTCATGATCCATCACAAATTCCAAGGTGGCCAACCTTACAATATAGCCATTCATCTTCAGTCCATAATGCATTGGAGATGTCCCTTCAACCATCTTAGTGCGGAAGAGCAACCTTATAGTTTCGAATCTTTTGGAACATGTTTGCTCTTTAAAAAGCTCTTTTAGAAGGTAGACTATGGAATTAACATGCATAGCCTCATGTTACTTTTGCAACTCAGCTGACATAGTAGCAAGCATAATAAAGCTTGTTATCTCATTACCATCGAGATGCTTTTGATATGCCTTCTGAATATCTTCAAAAGCAATAATAGCAGGGGGATTTGGGAATGCCTCATTTAGGACATAGCCAATCTTTTGGGATTTGAGAACTATTCTCAAATTCTTTAGCCAATCCAAAAAATTAGGCATAGTCAACTTATTTGATTCCATTAGTGATTGCAAATCCACATTTGTCGACATGGTGATGATTCTAGCAACCTAGATGTAAAATAGATCATCTAAGAATGTACATCAAATTGTATGTTTATTAAGCCTTAAATAAATCGCATTATGACTTCCACTATATTATTGCGAATCCATAGCCCTCACCATAAACTCGAAAGGACCTATATGGAAGTTCTCCTAGTAGGTCGATATGTAATATCCGCTAATTTATGCCTTGAGTCGCACGTGTCGCGAAGTTGACGCATTTGACCAATCAGAGTCTAAATTCGGATTTTTACAAAAATTGATTAAGTAATGGCTAAATTAAATGATAAATGCCTAAGTAAGTGATTTTAAAGTTTAAAGAAGTTGATTTACGGTAAAGGACTAAATTGCAAAATTTGATAAGTTTTGGGGTCAAATTGCAAATTACCAAAAATTGAGGATTAATGAGATTAATTGCTAATTAACTTAGGAAATTTGGACACTTAAAATTGGGTTGGCCGGCCATGATATTTAAAAGAAGAGGATTAATATTGATTAAGTATAAAATTGGAAGAAGATGGTCAAATGGTGGATCCCATATGAAGACTTTTTGGGTACCTTATTTAAGGATTTCTTTTCTTCTTCTTCTTCTTTTCATTTTTTGCTTTCTTCTCTCTTTTCTTTACCAGTCACGCCAGGTACATCTTCTCCTCCATAGCTTACCTTGATTCTAGAAAGAGAAAGGAAAGAGCAAGACAAGGTGATCTTCATTGTCCATAACTCCTAAGGAAGCTGGAAAGAACAAGAAAGAGGAAAAAAAATCTGGTTTGGTTGAGAGAGAAAATCTCCAAAGTTGTGATCAAGTGATGAAAAGTGTAAGGTAAGAAGTATCTCTTCTTCTTCATCATCTTTTCTAAAGGAAGTTTAAATTTTGAGCTCATTCAAGACTTATGAGGAAGGAGAGAGAAACTAGGGTTTTGAGAGAGAAAAAGAGAGTTTAGGGTCTTGAGAAAAATCATATGGAAAAATCACGGGCGTGAATGAATTTTGAGCTCATTCAAGACTTATGTGGAAGGAGAGAGAAACTAAGGTTTTGAGAGAGAAAAAGAGAGTTTAGGGTCTTGAGAAAAATCATATGGAAGTGAACTTATTCACGGGCGTGAATGAGTAATCACGACCGTGAATGCTTTTGGGCAATTCATTCCAGTAACATTCACGGCTTGGGATTACAGGCGTGAACTAATTCACGGGCGTGAAATTAGTAATCACGGCCGTGAATGCTCTGTATTTGAAATTTTGAATGTGGTTATCAAATGAAGAATTCAGGTAAGTAAGTGAAAGTTATTGTCTATCCAGTGAAATAAGAATGATTGCATAAATATATATATATATATATATATATATATATATATATATTGATGTGAGAATGTGATATGTTGTGATATAGAAAAAAGGAATTGATATAGAAAAATGAATTGTCATGGATGTTATATGAAATATGAAATCTGATGCAGATGATAAACATGAGATTATTGATGAATCTAGTAAATGAATGAAAAGATGTATGAGTTTGACTATATGTTTGCAAAACAAGAAAATTGAGATGCTGATAAATTTGAGAAATTATGATTGATGTGAAAATATAAAGAAGCCTATTACTCTACTTGTGAACTATAAACGGTATTGTACTATACCTCAACCAATGTGGCTTATGCTTGGAGAGCGCCATTGGTCTGGGATGCTCGGTCAATGTGGCTTATGCTTGTGAGAGCGCTACTGACCTGAGAAAGCTCCGATGAGCACATATAAATGAGGACAATGTGGCATAAGCTTATGTGAGCGCCCTTGATCCGGTTATTCATCTATGATGAAATTATACTCAATCAATGTGGCCTAAGCTTGTGTGAGCGCCATTGATTTGAGAAGCTCTTATGAGCTAGATAGTGGACAGGGTGGCATAAGCTTATGTGAGTGCTCCTGATCCATAACCCGTATCCAGTCAGTCCAAAAATTTAGAGTGATGTGGGCAAGATAATGAGGATATGTTGAAAAATAAGAAAAGAAAAGAATAAGAAAATGATGATGATATGAGATTGATATGTTCTAATAAAGAGATTTACATAGTAATTTACCATTAAAGATAAATGAAAATAACATTGTCTATATGAGCATGACATTTATACTTATATGAAATAGGAATATGTTGATAGTCATGCATGTAAACATTTTAATGCACAGAATGATATTTGAAAATGCTTGTTGCATGATATAGTATATTGCCTTATTTATATGCACCACTAAGCTTAGAGCTTAGCGTGGAGTTTAATTTCCACGCAGATATAGAAAGGTAGCTGAAGACGTTAGATAAAGCAAGTGGTGATCCCATTCAAGTAAAGTAGCTGAACCTTTAGAAAGTGGCTTACAAGTTTTGAAATTTTTGTATTTGGCTTTTATATTAAAGAAATGTTAGAGTTTGTAAAACTTACTTTTAAAGTTTGTTAAGAATTACTTTGATGTTAAAATTACTATCTTATGTAAATAAAATTATACTTGGTTTTTGGTTACATTTATATATACAAGAGAGTTAAAAAAAAATATATATATAGCGATTTGAAGATGTAAGAAAGACAGGTAGCAGCGCTCCTTCATCCGGGCACGTGTTGTGGTTCGGGTGGGGCCAGCAGCGCTACAAGGTTTTTGGTATCAGAGCACCAGGTTGGTGTTTCTGGATATTGATATTAAAGCCCGGCTGGGTGGTTTTGAATTTTTTTTAAAAGTGAATTTTGAAAATATTTTTCTTGAAATGTACCCACAATTGGATTTTTGGAGTTGCTGCTTTATTGATTAGGGTCGTTGCCTTTATGTTATAGGTAGGATATGGCTTCAAGATCAAGATGAATAGTAATAGAAGAAGTTGAGAGTAATGAGCCTTCCGAGGCAAGAGCTTCATCGCAACCAAGTCGTCGTCGAGTTGCAGCATCGAGATCTAGTGCCAACTCACTTCGTGAACATTTAGCTATTAATACGGGTCAGACTGAGCTCATGAGAAATATGATAAATTTGCTACAGATAGCATCACAATCAGATTTGTCTGGATTACAGTTTGAGATACTGAGGAAATTAGGGGCATCTGATTTCTATGGTAAACGAGAACATGACCCCTAAGTGGCAGAATTTTGGTTGGAATGAGCAGAGTGAGTATTTAATCGACTACACTACATAGATAAGCAGAAATATGAATATGCAGTATCTCTGCTACAGGAGCATGCATATGATTGGTGGCGATCTGAATCACAGAGTACAGAGGCTCCTAACCCTATGACTTGGGAATTCTTTCTAGAGAAGTTTAAGGAGCAGTATATTCCTCCTATTTACACAGACGACAAGAAGATAGAGTTTATGATGCTAAAACAGAGGGATATGTCTGTAATAGAATATGAGAGAGAATTCACTCATCTTTGCAAGTATGCTGGTGGTATTGTGTCTATAGAGGCTAATAAATGTCGACAATTTGAAGATGGATTGAGGGATACTATCAAGTTACAGGTTTCAGCCCTACGTCTGATGAGTTTCCCCAATTTACTAGCATCTGCTAGAACGGTTGAAAGAGTCCTGACGACACAACAGCCAATACAGGTTAGTGGGGTTAGTAGACCTGCACCACAGTCAAGTGGGGGACAGTCTAATGGCAAGAGAGCCAGATCTTTTGGTGGCCGATTCTAGGCTAGGAGTTCCAGTAGATTTCATTCTTATATATGGGGACAACCCATAAGATCTACTTCATCGGCAGCCAGTGCACCGACACAGGCATCCCGTAGGTCTACCACTCTACTGGAGTGTCAGCATTGTGGTCGTTCGCATCCAAGAGAGTGTTGGTTGATGACAGGAGTGTGCATGAGATGAGGCTCCAAGAACCATATTAGAAGAGATTGTCCATTGCTACAGTTTGGTAGAGGTTCAGGGAGTGTTAAGTCAGTACCAATACAAACTATGGGACAAGGCAGAGGATGAGGCTGAGGGCAAGGAAGAGGAGGTCGTGCAGGACCAACCCAGTTCAAATTAGACATAGTAGAGAGACCTGAAGGCAGTAGAGCTGCTCCAGCAAGAGCATATGCCATGCGAGGCTAAAAGGAACAGGATGCACCTGACGTCATAGTGGGTAAATTCCTTCTCTTTGGCTCTTTTATACATGCATTGATAGACCCTGGGTCAACACACTCATACATATGCACACCACCATCAGGTCGAGAAGGTCTAAAACCAGAGACTCTAGAATATGAGATTCGTGTGACTAACCCGTTAGGACACAGTGTGTGGGTTAGTAAAGTGTTTAGAGGTTGCCCACTCAAAATTCAAGGCAGGCAATTTCCAACAGATCTAATAGAGCTACCATTCCGTGAGTTCGATGTGATCTTGGGAATGGATTGGCTAGCTTGCCATGGGGTGATAATAGATTGTGGAAAGAGGCAGATGAGAATTAAAGTTTCAGAACAAGAAGAGATAGTAGTGATGGGCGAGTATAAAGGATATCCAAATAATGTGATATCAGCGTTGAAAGTTCAAAAACTCATCGATAAGGGATGTGAGACTTACCTAGCATATGTGATTGATACCCGGAAGAAAAGTCCAAAGTTGGCTAACATCCCAACGGTTAGTGAGTTTTCTGATGTATTTCCTGGGGAGTTACCAGGACTACCACCTGACCGAGAGATAGAGTTTGCTGTTGAATTAGTACCTGGCACCACTCCTATATCTATTACACCATATATGATGGCACCCATAGAATTGAAAGAGTTGAAGATATAGTTAAAAGAAATGTTAGATAAAGGATTTATACGACTTAGTGTATCACCATGGGGTGCTCCAGTACTATTTGTGAAGAAGAAAGACGGTACTTTACGTCTTTGTATTGACTACAGGCAACTTAATAGGGTTACTGTTAAGAATAAATACCCATTGCCTAGGATTGATGATTTATTTGATCAGCTGAAAGGTCCAAATATATTTTCAAAGATAGATCTTCGATCGGGGTATCATCAACTGAAGATCAAAGAGTCAGATGTATCTAAGACGACATTCAAGACTCGTTATGGTCACTATGAGTTCTTGGTGATGCCATTTGGATTGACGAATGCACCGGCAATTTTTATGGACCTGATGAACCGAGTGTTCAGGCCATATATTGATCAATTTGTGGTTATATTCATTGATGACATTCTTGTCTATTCAAGAGATCGAGTAGAGCATGACCAACATCTTAGAAAAGTATTGCAGACTTTGAGGGAGAAACAATTGTATGCAAAGCTATCTAAGTGTGAGTTTTGGTTGGAAGCAGTTAGTTTTTTGGGTCATGTAATTTCAATGGAATGTATTCGAGTTGATCCTAGTAAATTTGAGGCTATTCTTAATTGGAAACCACCTCAAAATGTGAAAGAAGTGAGAAGTTTTCTTGGATTAGCCTGATACTATAGGAGATTTGTAAAAGGATTTTCATCTATAGCGAATCCTTTGACACGACTGTTGCGAAAAGAGGTCCGTTTTGAATGGATAGATAGGTGCCAAGCAAGCTTTGATCGATTGAAGGCAATGTTGACTAAAGCACCAGTTTTGACTCAGCCTACCCCAGGAAAAGACTATGTTGTGTATAGTGATGCAAGTCACAATGGGCTAGGATGTGTTCTTATGCAAGAGGGAAAAGTGATTGCATATGCCTCCAGACAGCTTAAACCTCACGAACTTAACTATTCGACGCATGATTTAGAGCTTGCAGTGATAGTTTTTGCTCTTAAGATTTGGAGACATTATCTGTATGGAGAAATATACTACATTTATACATACCACAAGAGTCTTAAGTATCTTCCTTCAAAGAAATAGTTGAACCTGATGCAGTGAAGATGGTTGGAGTTGATTAAAGACTATGATTGTGTGATAGACTACCATCCAGGAAAAGCTAACGTGGTTTTAGATGCACTAAGCAAGAAGATTTTAGATGAGATGCGAGTGGAATCCACATTGATGCAGAGAATTAAAGATGTCCAAAAACAAGATGAGAAGCTAGTGAAGATGGTCGAGGCCTTGAAAAATGGAGAAAAGTCAGAATTTTCTTTAATAGAAGATGATACTGTATATTTCAAGAACCGAATTTGTGTGCTAAGTATGAAAGAGTTGAGGTCAGAGATTATAAAAGAAGCTCATGAAATGGTGTATACTTTGCACCCAGGTGGGAACAAAATGTACCAAGATTTGAAAGCACAATATTGGTGGTCGGGGATGAAAAAGGATATCACTGAATATGTTGCTAAATGTTTAATCTGTCAATAAGTGAAAGCTGAGCATCAATTGCCCACAGGCTTACTGCAACCAATTCCCATACCAGAATGGAAGTGGGAGAGGATCACGATGGATTTTGTGTCCGGTTTACCGATAACTCAGAGAAAGCATGATGTAGTGTGGGTGATAGTGGATCGATTGACGAAGTCAGCACATTATCTACCAGTGAGAATGGACTATACTTTGAACAAGCTGGCTAAGATTTATGTGAATGAGATAGTGAGACTTCATGGAGTACCTGTATCTATCATTTCTGACAGAGATCCCAGGTTTACATCGTAGTTCTGGAAGAGTCTACAGCAGGCCTTGGGAACTCGACTAAACTTTAGCACGACATTTCATCTGCAAACGGATGGACAATCTGAGCGAGTTATACAGTTGCTAGAGGATATGATGAGATGTTGTGTGCTTGAATTTGAGGGAAGTTGGGATCGACATCTACCTCTTATGGAGTTTGCCTATAACAACACAGTCATCAAACAAGCATAGGCATGGCTCCTTATGAAGCTTTATATGGAAGAAAGTGTAGGACACCAGTATGTTGGACCGAGTTGAATGAGAAAAATTTGATTGCACCGGAAATAGTTCAACAAACTGAGGAGAAAGTTAAAGTGATCAAGGAAAGGCTAAAGGCAACACAAGATCGACAAAAATCATATGCCGATTTAAAAAGGCGAGATATATAATATGTTGTAGGTGACAAAGTATTTCTTAAAGTTTTGCCGTGGAAAAAGGTATTGAGGTTCAGTAAAAAGGGAAAGTTAAGCCCAAGATTTATTGGTTCTTATGAAATTCTGGAAAGAATAGGACCAGTGGCTTACCGATTAGCTCTTCCTCCCGAAACTAGACCGAATTCATAACGTGTTCCACGTTTCAATGTTAAGAAGATATCGTTCAGATCCGAACCATATTATACCGATTGAGGAAATAGAGGTACAGACAAACATGTCTTATAAGGAAGAACTCGTGGCTAGAATAGCATATGAAGAGAAAGTTCTCCGGAACAAGAGAGTCCCTCTAGTTAAAGTTTGGTGGCGGAATCATACAATTGAAGAAGCCATGTGGGAAAGTGAAGAAGTGATAAAGAAGCAGTATCCCCAGTAGTTCAACCCCAAATGAACAGGTAAATTTCGAGGACGAAATATTTTAAGGGGGAGAGAATGTAATATCCGCTAATTTAGGCCCCGAGTCGCACGTGTCGCGAAGTTGACTTGTTTGATCGATTAGAGTCTAAATTCGGATTTTTACAAAAATTGATTAAGTAATGGCTAAATTAAATGATAAATGCCTAAGTAAGTGATTTTAAAGTTTAAAGAAGTTGATTTACGGTAAAGGACTAAATTGCAAAATTTGATAAGTTTTGGGGTCAAATTGCAAATTACCAAAAATTGGAGGATTAATGAGATTAATTGCTAATTAACTTAGGAAATTTGGACACTTAAAATTGGGTTGGCCGGCCATGATATTTAAAAGAAGAGGATTATTATTGATTAAGTATAAAATTGGAAGAAGATGGTCAAATGGTAGGTCCCACATGAAGACTTTTTGGGTACCCTATTTAAGGCTTTCTTTTCTTCTTCTTCTTCTCTTCATTTTCTGCTTTCTTCTCTCTTTTTTTTACCAGTCACGCCAGCTACATCTTCTCCTCCATAGCTCACCTTGATTCTAGAGAGAGAAAGGAAAAAGCAAGACAAGGTGATCTTCATGGTCCATAACTCATAAGGAAGCTGGAAAGAACAAGAAAGAGGAAGAAAAATCTGGTTTGGTTGAGAGAGAAAATCTCCAAAGTTGTGATCAAGTGAAGAAAAGTGTAAGGTAAGAAGTATCTCTTCTTCTTCATCATCTTTTCTAAAGGAAGTTTGAATTTTGAGCTCATTCAAGACTTATGTGGAAGGATAGATAAACTAGGGTTTTGAGAGAGAAAAAGAGAGTTTAGGGTCTTGAGAAAAATCATATGGAAATAATGATTTATGATGTTGTAGGAGTTCCAAATGACAAGGAACAAGCTCTAAGGAGTAAAGGGAAAGAGAAAGCTACCTAGAAGAGTGAAGGAGAAAGATTTAAGGTTTGTGCATAACTTAAGGCAATAACCTATTTTTTTTTTAAATAATGCATGATGAACATGATATTAGATAAATACATTTCAAGAATGATGATAATTAAGGCATGAAACCATAGAATTAGACATGTATGAATGAGATCCTTGTATGACATTGAATTAATGATGCATGTTAGAAAATCTTGTATGATCAAGGCATTTACATGTATTGAAAAGTAATGAGTTGAGTAAAGAACCTTAGAGATGCATGAAATAGAATTTGGTATGATTGGGATGGTGGTAGAATGAATGAAAAGTGAATATGCAGGTTTCCTGCTGAAAGTCACGGATGTGACTATTGAGTCATGGGCGTGAACTTGAGGGTTCACGGTTGTGACTAATTGTGTCACGGTTGTGACTTCAGGATGGAAATGGTACTATTCATTCCAGAAGAATTCACAGCTTGGAATCACGGAAGTGAACTTATTCACAGGCATGAATGAGTAATCACGACCGTGAATGCTTTTGGGCAATTCATTCCAGTAGCGTTCACGGCTTGGGATTACGGGCGTGAACTAATTCACGGGCGTGAAATTAGTAATCACGGCCGTGAATGCTCTGTATTTGAAATTATGAATGTGGTTATCAAATGAAGAATTCAGATAAGTAAGTGAAAGTTATTGTCTATCTAGTGAAATAAGAATGATTGCATAAATATATATATATATATATATATATATATATATATATATATTGATGTGAGAATGTGATATGTTGTGATTTAGAAAAAGGAATTGATATAGAAAAATGAATTGTCATGGATGTTATATAAAATCTGATGCAGATGATAAACATGAGATTATTGATGAATCTAGTAAATGAATGAAAAGATATATGAGTTTGACTATATGTTTGCAAAACAAGAAAATTGAGATGCTGATAAATTTGAGAAATTATGATTGATGTGAAAATATAAAGAAGCCCATTACTCTACTTGCGGACTAGAAATACGATAGATGACATGTCATGAAGGGGGCGAATGGTACCGTACTATACCTCAACCAATGTGCCTTAAGCTCGGAGAGCGCCATTGGTCTGGGATGCTTGATCAGTGTGGCTTAAGCTTGTGAGAGCGCTACTGACCTGAGAAAACTCCGATGAGCACATATAAATGAGGACAAGGTGGCATAAGCTTGTGTGAGCATCCTTGATCCGGTTATTGATCTATGATGAAATTATACTCAATCAATGTGGCATAAGCTTGTGTGAGCGCCATTGATTTGAGAAGCTCTTATGAGCCAGATAGTGGACAGGGTGGCATAAGCTTGTGTGAGCACTCCTGATCCATAACTCGTATCCAGTCAGTCCAAAAATTTAGAGTGATGTGGGCAACATAATGAGGATATGTTGGAAAATAAGAAAAGAAAAGAATAAGAAAATGATGATGATATGAGATTGATATGTTCTGATAAAGAGATTTACAGAGTAATTTACCATTAAAGATAAATGAAAATAACATTGTCTATATGAGCATGACATTTATACTTGTATGGAATAGGAATATGTTGATAGTCATGCATGCAAACATTTTAATGCATAAAATGATATTTGAAAATGCTTGTTGCATGATATAGTATATTGCCTTATTTATATGCACCACTAAGCTTAGAGCTTAGCATGGAGTTTAATTTCCACGCAGATATAGAAAGGTAGCTGAAGACGTTAGATAAAGCAAGTGGTGATCCCATTCAAGTAAAGCAGTTGAACCTTTAGAAAGTGGGTTACAAGTTTTGAAATTTTTGTATTTGGCTTTTATATTAAAGAAATGTTAGAGTTTGTAAAACTTACTTTTAAAGTTTGTTAAGAATTACTCTGATGTTAAAATTACTATCTTATGTAAATAAAATTATACTTGGTTTTTGGTTACATTTATATATACAAGAGAGTTAAATATATATATATAGCGATTTGAAGAAGTAAGAAAGATAGGTAGCAGCGCTCCTTCATCCGGGCACGTGTTGCAGTTCGGGTGGGGCGGGCGGCGCTACACGATATCCAACTTGTTAAGAATAACCTTGAGGCAACTCAACAAGCCATCATTAGTTTAGTTGGTAGGTATCTAATTTATACCAATTGCATTATTCATGCCACTGTCGAATCTTATGTTATCAATTAATTAATGTGTGCACATACATTGGGCTATCAACTCTTGATATGTGTACAACTCATGTACGCTAACCCAATTTCACCTCTAATATACATTAACCTTGGTGCAAATCCAACATGCTAATGATATCTATTAAGTCTGACCCATTAATTGTGAATTCTAATTTCAATTGTTTGAACATATTCTTATAGAGCAAGTTTGAGGCAACTCAACAACCCTAACTCTAGAAAAACTATAGTTCTTCCGACATTAATTGAAGGTGTAAGAGTTAATTATTTATTTAGCAAGGAATTTCTTTGTTAAGTCTCATCATGTTATAAGTGCATGCTTTTATGTATCATACATTCATCATATGAAAATATAAAGATAGTTATATTAACTATATGGCATGTTTATGGACATACTAAAGCCAATCTCTTGTGCCAAAGAGAAATTGACTAGGTCTTACCTAGGTATATGCATGAATTTATAATCCAAAACGGAAATTAAATTTTTATTTCTAAGTCTACTTATTTATGGCACCACCTCATTTGCTTCTTGCTCCTTTGTATATCCATTCTATCTTAATCATATGTAATCTAATTACAAATTTCAAAATATAGAAAATCTCAATTTACATTTGAGATTTGAAAGGAGTAAGATGAGAAGACAAATGCATCTGATACCCTTATTACAATCCTTCTATGCGTACATTATGTATTCTGATGCGATTACCAAAGCTGTTGATATCTTCTAAAATTGATTATAGCTGATATGTGTGAATTTTTTTTAACTTAATCACCCTTATATCATTACTGCTCTATTATTTTTTTTTTATTTTCCAAAAAGTTCGACAGTATAACGGTTATCAATCTAACTATCCCACCTACAAATAATCTACAGTCCATATTGGGTATAACAATTCAAATTTAATATAAAATATTCTTTATTCAACAAAACTCAACTTATCATTCTTTACATATAATAGTTCATAAACGTTTTTTTATCATAACGTATACATAATCTCACACCTATATATATATACATGTCATTCATAATAACATACTACCTTTATTTTATCCTTTCAACTGCAAATAATGCAATAAACTATTTTATCCAATCATGCATTATCATATATCAACTCATGTTTAATCATCTTCTCATGCAAATATACATATCATGGTAGTCTAGCATGTATAGACATCAAATTATATTATTTTATCTCATACTTGTTTATTTTATTAGCACATCATTATATACCACATCATAATTAATCATGTTACAATTCATGATTCTATTTTTGTTTTTCGTAACTTCTTTATTTATGCCCAAAACACCTATGAACCCCTGACTAGGATAACTGAGTTGTCATCCAGGCACTTAGGAGTGCCACCCGGGCAATATGATGTGCGCATATAAGTGCTATCACCGACCTTAGTAATAGTGCCATCATTGGCTTTAATATTAGTGTCATCACCAGCTTCAATAATAGTGTCATCACCGGCTTTAATAATAGTGTCATCACTAGCTTTCATAATAGTTCCATCACCGACTTCATTAATTATACCATTAATGGATTTCATCATACTCCCCCCTACTTGGCATGCCAAACTATCCTAAATTGGTTCTAGTTATGTGTTATAGGGCTTACACAATCTCATTAAAACTCATAGTAAATAAATTCAAACTTTTCATGTAATTAAAGTCTCAAAATAATCACATAATCACTTAATTAAAATAGTATTTACATAATATAACAAATTTCTCATCATTTTACTCTTAAAATTCCACAACTCATATGCTGCCCTATCACTGAAAGATTTTGTTTTCTATTTTTGAGCTTAATTTTGGTGTTATTAAAATCAGAGTTTAGTCATATGGTCTTCTTAACAATTTTAGGTTTGGATCTTATATTTAATATAAAATTTAAATCACGTAATTTTGAATTATGCCCAAAATTTTATGGACATATTCTAAGTCCAAAATTTATGAATTGTTTTGGATAATTATAGACATATTCAGGTTTTATAGTCTAAATGAATGTTATATCCCTATGTCTTATCTTTCACACCCAACATAGAACACACAAATCTGAATTCCAAAACTCAAGTTATAATAGTTTAAGTGCTCACTCCTCATCCATTTCCAGTAAGGAACACACAAACTAATCACATTCAATTTTTACCAAATTAAATCCTAAGTCTAGCAAACATGCATCCCTAAAATTTTTATCACAAAATAATATTAATTCATAATCATCAGCTTTCCAAATAATCAAATCATGCAAATAAAAAAAATAAAATACGTTATTGCCTTAGGTTATGCACAAACCTCTTTTTCTTTTCTTTTCTTTCTCTTTAGTTTTGTTTCTCTTTTACGTTGCTCATTTGAGCTAAATCCTGGTCAATTTGAGTTCCTAAAACGTAAAAAATATAATTAAGACCTTACTCATTGAAACTCCATAACCCTAATCTCTATCTCTTTTTGCTCTTTTATGCTTGAAAATGGCTTTTTCCCTTACTTTTTCTCTCTTTTCTCACTTTCTTTTACTAGAACTAAGCTTTGAGGAACTTGAGAAAATGTGGGCTAGCTCAGGAAGGTAGAAATTCTCAATGCCAAAGGGATAAGGAAGAAGAAGAAATAATCAAGAAGAAAACAACAAAAGTCATTTAGATGGGGATAGCTAAGCATAATCTAGAAGTTTTCATTAATGCCTAATTCATGCACATCACTTGGCTACTTGTTGTATGCAACTTGGTGTGTGTTGCTTCAATAAATGTAGAAGACAACTTAATGATAGGAAATTCTAGATATGAAGAGATAAGGAAGGATGAAGAAACAATTAAGAGAATGAAGACAAACTTAATTAATTATGGGACACCTAAGCCCATGTGATTTTAATGTCTAATTCATGTATTCATGCATGTCAATTGGCTTCTTAAAATTTGCCACTTGGTGTGGCCAGCCTCCACATGCATTTTATGTCCCAATTCATGTATTTAATTGATGGTTATCCCAATTAACCCTCCAATTTTTGTTAAATTGAAAATTGACCCCTAAACTTTTCAAAATTTGCAATTTAGTTCTTTACCAAAACTTAACATCTTTGAATATTTTAAACACTTTATTAGATATTTTCCATACTTAATTTCCATTATTTTAATTATTTTTTGATAAAAATCCAACCGTCGAGTCAATTTAACAACTCGTGCGACTAAGGGTCTAAATTAGCTGATATGACATCCTCTCTCCCTTAAAATAAATTTTGTCCTCGAAATTTTTTACCTGTTCATTCTTTGAACAACTGGGGATATTGCCTCTTCATGACTTCTTCACTCTCCTATATGGCTTCTTCCGTAGAATGATTCCACCACAGCACGTTAACTAATGGAACTTTTTTGTTTTGTAAAAATTTTTCTTCACATGCTAATATATCTACTGGTTCCTCTTTGTAAATCATATTTGTTTGCACTTCTATCTTCTCAGTTGGTATGACATGAGTCGGATCAGACCTATATCTTCTTAACATTGATACATAGAACACATTGTGAATTTGGTCTAAATCCGGTGGAAGGGCTAAATGGTAAGCCATGGTCCGATTCTTTCTAGAATCTCATAAGGTCCAATGAACCTTGGACTTAATTTTCCCTTTTTATCAAATCTCAATACTTTCTTCCAAGGTGACACTTTAAGGTATACTTTGTCACCCACATCATATTCAATGTCTCACCTCTTTAAATCGACATATGATCTCTGTCGATCCTGTGCTGCTTTTATCCTTTTTTATCACTTTAACTTTCTCCTCAGTCTGTTGAACTATCTCAGGCCCAATCAACTTTTTCTCATTTAGCTCGGTCCAACAAACTGGGGTTCTACACTTCCTTCCATACAAAGCCTTATATGGAGCCATGCCTATGCTTGTCTGATAATTATTGTTGTAGGAGAACTCTATAAGAGGTAGATATCTATCCCAATTTCCATCAAATTCAAGCACACAGCTTCTCATCATATCTTCTAGCAACTGAATAACTCCCTCCGATTGTCCATCCATTTGCAGATGAAAGGTCGTGCTGAAACTAAATCGAGTTCCCAAAGCTTGTTGTAGACTCTTCCAGAATTGCGAAGTAAATATGGGATCTCTATCAGAGATGATAGATACTGGCACTCCATGAAGTCTCACTATCTCACTTACATAAATTTCGGCTATCTTGTTCAATGAGTAATCCATTCTGATCAGTAAGAAATGTGTCGACTTTGTCAAGTGATCCACTATCACCCATACTGCATCATGCTTTCTTTGAGTCATCGATAAACTCGACACAAAATCCATTGTGATTCTTTCTCATTTCCACTCTGGAAGCGGTATTTGTTGCAACAATCCTATGGGTAACTGATGTTCCACTTTCACTTGTTGACAAGTTAGACACTTAGCAACATACTCAGTGATATCCTTCTTTATCCCTGGCCACCAGTATTGAGTTTTCAAGTCTTGATACATCTTGTTCTCACCTGGATGCATGGTATATACCGTTTCATGTGCTTTTTTTAATATATCAAATTTCAGCTCTTCTATACTGGGCACACAAATCCTATTTTTGAAGTATACTGTGTCATCTTCTATCAATGAAAACTCAAGCTTTTCACCATTTTTCACTGCCTCCGCTATCTTTACTAACTTCTCATCTTGCTTCTGATCATCTTTGATCCTCTGCATCAAAATAGATTGTATTCGCAACTCAGCTAAAATCTTCCTTCTTAGTGCATCTGCAACCACATTAGCTTTGCCTGATTGGTAGTCAATCACACAGTCATAATCTTTAATCAACTCCAACCATCTTTGTTGTCTCAGATTCAACTCTTTATGTGAGGGAAGGTACTTAAGACTTTGGTGATCTGTATAAATATAACATGTTTCCCCATACAAATAATGTCTCCATATCTTAAGAGAAAAAACCATAGCAGCTAACTCCAAATCATCCATCGAATAGTTAAGCTCATGAGGCTTAAGCTATCTGAAGGCATATGCAACTACTTTTTCCTCTTGCATAAAAACACAGCCTAGACCATTATGACTAGCATCACTGTACATAATAAAATCTTTTCCTGGAGTAGGCTGCATCAAAACTGGTGCTTTAGTCAACATTGCCTTCAATCGATCAAAGCTTGCTTGACACTTATCTGTCCACTCAAAATGGGCCTCTTTTCGTAGTAGTCATGTCAAAGGAGTTGCTAAAGATGAAAATCCTTTCATAAACCTCCTGTAATATCCAACTAATCTGAGGAAACTCCTCACTTCTGTCACATTTTATGGTGGCTTCCAATGAAGAATAGCCTCAATTTTACTAGGGTCAACCCGAATACCTTCTGTTGAAATTACATGACCTAGAAAACTGACTGCTTCAAGCCAAAACTCACACTTAGACAACTTTGCATACAACTGCTTCTCCCTCAGTGTTTACAACACTATTATGAGATGCTGATCATGTTCTACTTGGTCTCTATAGTAGACAAGAATTTCATCAATAAACACCACTGCAAATTGATCAAGATATGGCTTGAACACTCGATTCATCAGGTCCATAAAAGCTGCTGGTGCATTCATCAGTCCAGAGGGTATAACTAGGAACTCGTAATGACCATAACAAGTCTTGAATGTCATTTTAGGTACATCTGACTCTTTGATCTTCAGTTGATGATACCCCAATCAAAGATCTATCTTTGAAAATATGGTTGCATCCTTCAACTGATCAAATAAATCATCAATTCTAGGTAGCGAGTATTTATTCTTCATAGTCACCTTATTAAATTGTCTATAATCGATGCAGAGACGTAAAGTGTCATCTTTCTTCTTTACAAATAATACTAGAACACCCCATGGTGATACACTCAGTCATATAAATCCCTTATCTAACAATTCCTGCAATAGTATCTTTAGCTCTTTCAACTCTGTTAGTGCCATCCTATATGGTGTAATGGAAATATGAGTGGTGTCGGGTACCAAATCGATAGCAAATTAGATTTCTCTATCCGGCAGTAACCCTGGCAACTCCTCTGGAAACACATCAGGAAACCCACTAACAGTAGGAATATCCATCAACTTCAGACTTGCTTTTTCCATATCTACCACATACGCTAAGTATGTTTCACATCCCTTACTGATGCGTTTCTGAGCTTTCAACACTGATATCACATTGTCTGGATGTCCTCTATTTTCACCCATCACCATTATCTCATCTTGTTCCAAAATTCTGATGATCATTTGTCTCCTCTCACAATCCACTATCACTCCATTATGCGCTAGCCAATCCATTCCCAATAACACATCGAACTCGTGGAATGGTAGCTCTATCAAGTCTGCTAGGAATTGCCTACCTTGAATTTCAACTTGGCAACCCCTAAACATCTTGCTAACCCTCACACTGTGCCCTAACGGGTTAGTCATAATAATCTCAAATTTTAGAGACTGTGGTTCTAAACCCTCTCAACCCGGTGGTGGTGTGCATATATATAAATGTGTCGACCTCGGATCTATCAATGCATGTATATCAAAGCCAAAGAGAAGGAATTTACCAATTAAGACATCAAATGCATTCTGCTCCTCTTAGCCTCACATGGAATATGCCCTGGCTGGGGCAGCTCCACTACCTTCTGATCTCTCAATTGTCTCTGATCTAATATGACTGGGCCCTGATTGGCCTCCTCTGCCTTGCCCATAAGCCTATGTCTGTATTGGATTTATGCTTCCTAAACCTCTACCATGCTGTAATAGAGGACAAACCCTTCTTATATGATCTTTGAAGCCACATCTCAAGCACCCTCCTGTCATCCACCAACACTCTCTTGGATGAGAATGACCACAATGCTAACATTCTGGTAGAGGTAGCGATCTATGTGATGTCTGTGTCAGTGCACTGGCTGCTGATGAGATAGATCTCATGGGTTGTCTCCATCTAAAAAAAGAAGGCTTGCTAAAACCCCCAGTCTGAAATTGGCCACTGAAGGATCTAACTCTCTTACCACTTGACTGTACTCCACTTGGCTGTGGCATGGGTCTCTTGGACCCTTTATCTTATGCAGGCTGTTGTGCCACTAAAACTCTTTCAACTGTTCTGGCATATGCTAGCAAACTAGGAAAACTCATCAGGCGTAAGATTGAGACCTGTAGCTTGATTAGGTCTCTCAATCCATCTTCAAATCGTCGACATTTATCAGCTTTTGTGGATACAATGCCACCAGCATATTTGCAAGGATGGGTGAATTCTCTTTCATATTCTGACACCGACATATTCCCCTATTTTAAAGTCAAAAAATCCCTTTTCTTGTCATCTATATAAATAAGGGGAATGTATTGCTCTTTGAACTTCTCTAAAAAGAATTCCCAAGTCATGGGGTTAGAAGCTTCAGTGCTCTATGACTCAGATCGCCACCATTCATATGCATGGTCTTGCAATAAATATACTGCATATTCATATTTATGTTTGTTTGTGCAATGAAGCTGATCAAAAACTCTCTCTGCCCATTCTAACCAAAACTCTACCATGGAGGGGTCATCTTCCCATTTACCGTAAAAATCGGTTGCTCCTAGCTTCCTCATCCTCTTAAATTGTAACACAAATAGGGCTGGTTGTGATGCTCTTTGTAGCAAATCGACATGTCATAATTATTTTTGAAAACCATTTTAAAATCCCAAAACCACCCAAACTGGGCTCTAATACCAAATACTGTAACACCCCCTTACCCTAGCAACTCGTGCCCGGATAAAGGAGTGCTACGCTGACTTCATCGGTTAAAATATCTTTTTTAACTTTTGTATACATGAAAATCATTCATATATTTTTTTTCTTTATTTACTATTTATTTACTTGTAGTGTAAAAGAAATCATAATAAAGAAACACAATACATTTTATATAATAAAGTATTATTTACAAAACGTGTTTACTTTACAAGTACTATAAAATAAAATTCAAAACATAAATACAGCAGTTGTGTGACCCACCGTATTGATCCAAGCTGCTCAATTGGATCAAGCCACTGCTACCTTTGTCTACTATTGACTACTTAGTCTTTGTTATACCTGTGTGAGAGAAACTCTCATGCTAAGCTTTAGACTTAATGCTGCATATAAATAAGGCAATAAACTATTTTATGCAATCATGCATTATCATATATCAACTCATGTTTAATCATCTTCTCATGCAAATATACATATCATGGTATTCTAGCATGTATAGAGATCAAATTATATTCTTTTATCTCATACTTGTTTATTTTATTAACACATCATAATTAACCATATTACAATTTATGATTCCATTTTTATTTTCCAAAACTTCTTTATTTATGCCCAAAACACCTATGAACCCCTAACTAGGATAACAGAGTTTCCATCCAGGCACTTAGGAGTGTCATCACAGACTTTAGTAATAGTGTCATCACCGGCTTTAATATTAGTGTCATCATCGGTTTCAATAATAGTGTCACCACTGGTTTTAATAATAGTGTCATCACCAGTTTTAATAATAGTACCATCACCGGCTTCATCAATTATACCATTAATGGATTTCATCATACTCCCCCCTGCTTGGCATGTCAAACTATCCTAAGTGGGTTCTAGTTAGGTGTTATAGGGCTTACACAATCTCATTAAAATTTATAGCAAATAAATTAACACTTTTCATGCATTTAAAGTCTTAAAATAATATAATCACTCAATTAAAATAATATTTACATAATATAACAAATTTCTCATCATTTTACTCTTAAAATTCCACAACTCATATGCTGCCCTGTCATTGAAAATTTCCATTCTCCGTTTTGGAACTTAATTTTGGTCCTGTTACAATTTGAGTTTAGTCACATGGTCTAGTTAACAATTTTAGGTTTGGATCTTATCTTTAATATTCAATTTGAATCACTTAGTTCTGTGTTTTGTATCAAAAGATATGATAAAATAAACATCTTTAAATATTATTAAGGAATATACAAACTAATAATTCATGTATGGTCATCATACTCCCTATTTATGGTCACTAATAATTCTACCTAGAATTTTCTAGATAGATTCTAAGTCCAAAATTTATGAATTTTTCTAGACAATTACAAATATATTCAGGTTTTATAGTCTAAATGAAAGTTATATTCCTATGTCTTATCTTTCAAACCCAACACATAAAACACAAATCCGAATTCTATAACTCAAGTTATAGTAGTTTAAGTACTCACTGCTCATCCATTTCCAGTAAGGAATATACAAACTAATCACATTCAATTTTTACCAAATTAAATCCTAATTCTAGCAAACATGCATCCCCAAGATTTTCATCACAAAATAATATTAATTCAGAATCATCAACATGCCAAATAATCAAATCATGCAAATAAAAAAAATAAAATAGGCTATTGTCTTAGGTTATGCACAAACCTCTCTTTTCTTTTCTTTTCTTTTCTTTCTCTTTACTTTTCTTTCTCTTTTCCTTTGCTCCTTTGAGCTAAATCCTGGTCAATTTGAGTTCCTAAAATATAAAAGATATAATTAAAACCTTACTCATTGAAATTCCATAGCCCTAATCTCTCTCTCTTTTTGCTCTTTTATGCTTGAAAATGGCTTTTGCCCTTACTTTTTCTCTCTTTTCTCACTTTCTTTTACTATAACTAAGCTTTGGCTATGAAGGAACTTGAGGAAATGTGGGCTAGCTTAGGAAGGCAGAAATTCTCAATGCAAAAGGGATAAGGAAGAAGAAGAAACAATCAAGAAGAAAATGACAAAAGTCATTAAGATGGGGACACATAAACATAATCTAGAAGTTTTCATTAATGCCTAATTCATGCACATCACTTGGCTAATTGTTGTATGCCACTTGGTGTGTGGTGCTTCAAGAAAACATGGAAGATAACTTAATGATAGGAAATTCTAGATATGAAGAGATAAGGAAGGATGAAGAAACAATTAAAAGAATGAAGACAAACTTCATTAATTATGGGACACCTAAGCCCATGTGATTTTAATGTCTAATTCATGTATTCATGCATGTCAATTGGCTTCTTAAAATTTGCCACTTGGTGTGGCTATCCTCCACATGCATTTTATGTCCCAATTCATGTATTTAATTGATAGTTAACCCAATTAACCCTCCAATTTTTGGTAAATTGCAAATTAACCCCTAAATTTTTCAAAATTTGCAATTTAGTCCTTTACCGAAATTTAACATCTTTAAATATTTTAAACACTTTATTAGATATTTTCCATACTTAATTGCCATTATTTTAATTATTTTTTTATAAAAATCCAAATTTAAACTTCGGTCGAACCGTTTAGTTGATTTAACAACTCGTGTGACTAGGGGTCTAAATTAGTGGATATAACAAATATATCAAGTATTCACTATTATTTTCAATTATGCCATCAAACACCCTTAGACACACTTATTCATTATGTTCCATTTCATACATAAGGAAGTTACTAACTAGAAAAATATTAAATATATTCTAAAAATTCTCAATCCAATCATATATACTAAATATCATATCTTCTTGCAATTTATGGTTTAGTTTTCATTTAATTAGCAAGGAAAACATTCATTTCTTCATCTCCATGTTTCGGCCTATAACTCTTTTTCATCATTAAAATTTTTCTCACCTTCCATTAATGCATATGTACCGCAATGTTACACTAAAAGATAGTTATAACTTAATTTGCATTTTTACATAATATGACCATTTTTTTAAAGTTCCACTAAATATTTTTTCTTATTAAATTTAACCATTCTAATCCACATTTTATATTCTTTTAATCATATTTAAAGCTTTCATTACCATTTATATGCAAAACGCACAAATTCCCTAAATTCCATCACCCTAATTCAAGCATAAACAATGGAAATAAGTATATTTTGTAACCACTAACCTTATTTTCTTTCTTTAGCCTTCCTTGGCTTTTTCCTTTGAAGCACCTTCATCTCTTCGAATACTTACCATGGCCAAAACATATACACCATTAATGCACCATTATTTTTCTTCTATAACTCAATCTAACTTCATAAATATCACCTACATACCTTAAACTCTCTATTTGAACCCTTAAATAAATTTAAACCTCTCAAATTTTCTTACCTCAATTTTGTGTCCTAACTTGTCTCCTTTGATTTTTTTTTCCACTCTAGCCCTTCAAATGAAGATTAGAGACTTCCACTAACTAATATAGGGCTGAAATAATATTAGGATGCTTGATTTTAGTGTAAAAATTAGGGAAATGAGATAAATTTGATGGAGAAGATGGAGAAGGGTGGTTCGGCCAAGAGGAAGGATGAGAGGAAAAAGGAGTTGTAGAATTCTCTCTAGAGAATTTTGATTTTTGGACCCTTAAGCTTAAAATGGGTGGGCACAATTAAGCACTCTAAATTATTTCTCTCACTTTCCAAGCTCAATCTCACCCAACTTTGATTCTATAATTCATAATATATATATATATATATGCCCACATAAAATTTTCAACTCAATCGGAGTCTTTTTTTGTCTAACTCACCCAAACCGTACTGATTAGCCAAATTTTGGTGCTACCGTAAATTTTTTTTTCATTGTCAAATAATTCTAAATATTATTTAGAATTTATCCATATCTTAAAATAAAATTTCAGATATTGTTTACTATTTTTAATATTCCAATGAAAGTACGGCCAAACCAATTTATTAATTAGACCATGTGTCATTTTTTTCTTATTTTTGACTTTTGATTACTTATTTGACCTCATTTTCACTCCAAATTTTACCCCCGGACTAGACATAATCTATATTTTCTGATAATCGAATAAAATATTTTTCACCCATGAATGTATTTTTGACTCCGGTTATGCTGATCATTTCAGAAACTACAGTTTATGACTAACTCGATATTTGGGCCATTACAATACATGAGAAATATAGAGAGACAGGGACATGCAGACCATATTTATCATAAAATAAAAATATCATGCATGATCAATAACATTGGGTCTAAGTCCATAATCATTCATCGTGTCTTTTCATACACTCTTAAAATGCATTATCTAATGCATAAAATAAAATAATAATAATTTTGGATTTCAATTTGAAAATCGATTTCACGCTTGAACCGAAATTGTCTACTAGTGTTGTTTCGGATAATTTAATTTTGTATGTCATTTCAATATAGAAATTAATATTTAATCAAATTATATTAAAATTCCATATTTTCATAATTAATTTAAAATTAATTCACCTTAAAAACAAATTATTAAAATGTCATACTAGAATTACCATTGCTCAATTTAAATTAAATCAAAATTAATTTCCAAAAATTATAAAAATTTTCAGAACTTCAAATTATCATTCTAAGCATCTTTAGGTTAACTCAAGTTTATGAAAATATTTTTGCACAAGCCATACAAATGAACCAACACACTTAGATAGTCAAAATGACTCATTGAACATTTAGAATTGTTTTTAAAATTTTAAATCCGAGAAAAATAAATTTGTCATCCATCTAACATAAAAATAATATATTTTAGTCACATAAAAATTATTTCAAGGTGCTGAAAATAAGATAATCATATACAAAAAAATCAAACAAAACAGTCTCACTAGATATGTCAAAATAGTCCCCTTTTTGTGATTATTTGAAAATTTAATTAAGAAAATTTTTAATTAATTATTGGACATTTCCAAAGACTTAAACACATTCTTAATATGTATGAATAATTTTTCCATAATCAAATTACAAGAAAAATATAATGAGTCCTATCAATTAAGTCAAACAACAACACTTATTCAAAACAAAGTAATTTTTAGTATTTTTAAAATAAATTTGAAATTAATTATTTTAATCACATTCAATCCATTTTTCAATCAATATAATCATCCTTAATCATTTCATAATTAGATTAAAGAAAGAAAAATGTGTAAAACAAATTTTACAAATTAATTTCAATTATTCAAACCTATTGTTCCAAAACCATCAATAACATGCAATCATATTGTATTTTCAATTAAAATTAATTTTAATGGATACAAGGGGACTCTGATACCATTGTTAGGTTTTGAAGATGAATCTCATTCATAAAATATAGTAGAAAAATAAAATTATTAAAATTCGAAACAAGAATCTTGCTTGTGCCATTAAAACTAATTTATCAAAATATAGAGCTAATAAATTATACCTTGTAATTTTCTTATTTATTCTTCAAACTTTTACCTTATTGGGTTATTGCAAACCATGAAAATCCACTTTAGGATGTCTCTAATATTAATACACGCAAAAATATGAGAAATAACTTCAAGAAAAATGATTGAACACACCTGGAAGTGCTAGCAATGGTGTATGATCAAATTAAGAGAATATGAAAATTAAGTATTATTTTTCTTTTTTGAATTTTTTAATTTCAAAAAATAATTTTCAGACTTTTAAATATTTCAAAAATATTTTTACTCCAAAAATAGTCTAGGTACAAAGTACACAAGACAAATGGAGGGATTTTGGGATTTTTGCCTCAATTGGCCAATTAAGGCCAATTAGTCCAGCTCCTGACCAGTAGCCTGAGTGGGCCATACGGGTCCGTGACCCCTCTCGAATGATTTTTCTATGTGATCTCATATCAATCCGTCCCAAAATAATTCTCTCATATTTTTTGGATCTCATCCAAGACTATTTTACTCATTCTTCACATCTCCAATGCATGTGACACATTAGCTTCCCGATTATGTTGGCCATTTAAATTAACAATTAATTTAAGCAAGTAATGAGTGGTATCTAGCAACAAATCATGACCCACAATTGATCGGATAGTCAGTGGTTTAACTATGAACCTTTCCATAGATAATTTTCATGCAATTATTCCTTTCACCATTCTATATCCCACTTAGTTTAGAGTATGGACATATGTCAACTCCCACTAGACTGACTACTTCGTGTCTAGTCCAATTAATGTTAATTCTTGTCCCTAAGGCTCATTACTCTCTTAGACATGTCATTGAAGACTATCTTCATGACATTTCCACTTTGGCCAGAGATTCTCGAGTAATGACCATGACAAGAGACCATGAGTATACACTCCTTCTATCAAAAGTGGTGAATCCTTTGTTGGTTACCCAATTACCTTTGAATACCTCAAGTTGTATCCAATAACCACCCTATGAGAAACCTCCCTGAGGCAACAAGGAATAGTGTCAAAATACAGAATCAGCATCCAAGATATCCTTGAGTACCTCAAGTCTAAAGATACTTGCACCATTGCTATGTTGAGACTATCATTGACATTTGAATAGATTATCCATATGATTGTCTCATAACAGGTCATCTAATGAACTTGGCTATACTTAGTAAGCATCCACATGCTAACTCTAAACATTTCGCATTTACAGATTATGAGATCTGTTGCTCAATCCAATCAAAGATTGTAACATGTACTAGTCTGTCTAGATTAACAATATCTCGTCTCATTAATCCTATAACTAGGGATAATTTAGATACTAACATAATTATGCATGATAAGAATCTCAATATCATGATCTCATCATGATTTCCTTCATGTTATGTTATGTATCAAGGACTTTATGAATTGATTTAAGATCACAATCAATTCATATATCAAATGAACATCAAATTAATGAAAAAATCTTTTATTAATCAAATAAATTTGTACAATAAGTGCTAAAGGTGATTTCCTTTAGAGCACTTTTCTAACACTAGGTACGTGAATGATGTCACACACATTTCGTGGCATCACAACTGGCTTGGAAAAGGATGCCTCTATTGTGGTTGTGCTAAAAAAAATTCATTATCATAACCAAAAATTGAGTGTCATGCACATGAGTCAGCAGCTAAACAAACATCACACACATGATAAGTTGTCACACACATGATGTCTAATTTTCACTGTCTTATTTATGTGATGTTGAACTCTTTTCATGTGTTTATTTAATTTGTGCATGTTATAAGGCTTTTTACGATTATGTCATGTTCCTCAAAACTCCTTCATATATACTCATTTCCCTCTCTAAACACTTTTCATACTTGTTTTAATCCTAAACCGAAATTGTTTAGTAACCTAATTTAGCACTAATATTTTCTTTCTCTTGTAGCCATTATGCTTAAGACCAAGGGAACTGCCATTAAGAGTGAAGAAGAGAAAAGTACATGCGAGGACCCATCAAGCACACCAAATCAATCACTCTCTTCTCAATTTACATCCACCAAAGGAAAAGGAAAGCGTGTTGTTGTTGATTTTGTACCACAGGAACCTCAAACCACTATAGACATCTCAACAGATTTTTAACGCACCCTTTTCTATTTATACAGAGAATGAGGGAAGAGGTTATGTTGCTTCTTTAATAGAGGGTTCAATGCATGTAGATTTTTAGATTATGATATTTTGCTAAAGCTAGGAAGCCTAGAAATCATTAAAGTATTCCTTAGAAACCTTGGAAGGGTAAAATTCATGGACTTAAAATATCATGATTATAAACAAATTCTCCATGAACTTTATGCCTCTATATTAATAAAGAAATCTCTTCATAAGATCACTTTTAGACCATTTGGACTACAATGCTCTGCTAATCTTTACACTATACAAAACATTTTTGGGTGTTATAAAATATGTGTAATGGGATTGCCTGATGATTTTAGTTGTTCTGATGCATGGATGTTCTTCACTGGAAAGCATAATTATAACACTAAAAATGCATATAATGTGCATTTTTTGGATCTTACTACTATTGTTATACATAAATTTATGTGTTATGATATTTTTAGGCATGCTAAGAGTAGTAAGGTTTCTAGCTTTGAATTATTTTTGTTGTGGTGCATGCATAAGAAAATTAAAGTGTCCACTTCAACTTTTATTTTTTGAACCATGCTTCATGTTCATTCTACTTATCCTTTGAATTTAGGTCATATTTTCACTGCTTTTGCTATTTACTTTTGTAAATTTGACCCTACTCGTAAAGAAATAATTAAAGTGCCAAGTCTGGGTGATTTAGATAATGTTGCCCTTCAAATGGTGAATTTGATCCACAACTTTACTTGCTTTTATGAGTGGGTTCCTCGAGGCAACAGTGGCAAAGGTGCACTAGATGCATGCCTTTTCAGCCATATCAAGATTAGTCAACTACTGGTACTAGTTTGGGTGAATGCTTGGGATGGCAAATGGTTCTCTCACACCTCTAGGAAATGGAAGCTACTAACAAGGCCATGTTTAATCATCAGTTGACCTCCAGTAATTTACAACTTTTGGGAAAATGGGAGACAACTAACATAGCAATTCAAGAGCAATTAGTGGAGTTGATGACCATATGGTGAATATGGAAATAGAATAGGACTATCAAACATTCAAACTCACTAAGTACTTAGAAGCCACTAGTGTTCAAGTGTCATCTCCGTCACCATCTTCTCCACCTTCTTAAGTTTGACTGCACTCCAAAGGAGTACTCTTTCTCTTATACTTATTTCCTTGTTGCTCATATTGCGTAAATGAGGATAATGCCTTAGTTAAGTGTGTGTGTGGGGGTGGGGATTTTAATTTCAATGTAGGGTATGTTTAAAATTAGTATAGTTTTCTAAAACCTAAATTTTTATTATTCTTGATATATTTTATGTCTTTTCTCATACAATAAGTTTATGAAATGATGCTAGATTTTGACTTGTGTTGGAATTACAAAATTTTATGTAATTTAGGACAATTTTAAATGCTAGTTTCATGCTTTTACTTTAAGGATAATTCAATTTGATTAATATGTTGCCTCGTGTATATAAAACTAGTAATCTCCTTGGGCTATGCTTTATTAAACATGAGTAACTAATTTATTAAGTCCCTAATCACTCACACACACACACACACACACACACATACATATAAATTAAACAAAAGAGAGAAAGAAAGTTGAATTTAGAGTTGATGAAAATAGCAAAAATGAGCATAAGATGAACTCACCTTATTTACTATGTTGTCCTACCAAGGATAAGAGTATGCAAAGCATCCTAAATGAGCATAGTGTATTTCTAAAGTAATAAAAACAAATAAGTTCAAATAAAAGAAATGCACTATGACTCAGGTAAGAATTGTTAACTCCATGAAAAATGAAGTTGATATGAAAAAAAAAAAGTTCCACAAAAAATAAGTGTGTGGATTTATTATATTAGTTTAGATGTTGATAATGAGTAATGTGATTAGATTGCTCTTATTATATATTATGAGGCAATGTATGATTAAGTTAAGTTATTTTTTAATCTAAGTATGAAAATTGGCATTAAGATGGTCTTAAGCTTAGTTGACTATATGATTCTAATATAGGTTAGATGGGTGCATTAGTGAAAAATAGTGATGTTGAGATGGAGATTAACGATAATGGTAATTTTATTAGTTTGTGTGTATTTATCTTTGTTTAAATATTGCTTTGGAACAAGAAATGTTTAAATGTGGGGAATTTTATGTGTTCTTATTTGTTCTAGCTTTTGTTAATATTTTTTATGCTTAATTATGGGTTTTTATCATGTTTAATTACTTAATTGTTTTAATTTTATGATTGCAAGAAGAAGAGTTGAAGAGCAAAAAAGAGACCAAAGCCTCACACATGTGAGGAGTAGAGGAAGCTAACCCAAACCTTACGCACGTGACAACCCTGTCATGTGTGTGAGGGGTGCTTGTTGTTGTGAGAATTTTCTCCTTTCACTCTATCACTAGAGCAAGGTTTTGATTGTGAGCATGAATTTCATGAAGGCTAGTCTCATGTTGTAGGCATGCGAATTTGATTATAAGAATGTCACTACTTTATTTGCCTGTTGCGCACATGAGGAATCATCACAGTCATGTTAAGTGTTTTAAAGAATACGTTGTCATGTGCGTGATGCCCATCTTCTTGCTACTAAATTTCAGTTTCACTCAAACTCCTATTCTGATAAAGTAGGGAACGAATTTTAGAAATCAATGCTAATTTGAAGATCAACTTTGTGGAAAACAATCTCTTAAGTTAGGGAAATATTGTATCTTTAAGAGTTATAATGCGATTAGAATTCTAGGAGTTACAAAAGGAAGTTTGGTTTTGTAAAGAGGGGGTTCGACAATTTTCTTGAGAATGGTGGCTAAAGAGAAGTTGTAAGCCACTATGTTCTGTATTGTTCTAATGAGCTTTTTTTAAGGAGTTAATTATGCATTTGAAAATTGGTTTTGGAATAAAGCTTGAAGATTCGAGGACCAACCGATCTTGAGTTTAATTCTACATCAACTTTAAGGGGAGCAATTAGTTCTTCTATTTCTTTATTTATGTAACATGTTTAGCGTAGCATTTGATATTTACATGACCATTGTAATATCAATGCTAGGCTAATTTTCTATTGAGTATTTAGTAAGTTGGCCCAATTTGTATGACTTTCCCCTTTTATTAAGTATGATTTCTTTTCTAATCTCAATTGTGCCTATTTAATTTGAGATTGAATAATTGATTGGCCACCTTTTATTTAATTTGGAGTGAAAATGTTAAGGTTATATTATTAGAAACACCATCTTTAATTTAACCTAAAAATTGGATTAGATATTAATTACATCATTTGCTTGAGTAATTGGTGGGAGAAGGTAAGAGCCATTGAAAACATACTTTGTAAGACTAAATTGAGTAAAAGGAAATGATTGCAAATTGAGGAGGTGAACTAAATGCTTGATCAGTCTCATTTAAGCTTAATTCGTTAGATTCACTTATTAGTTTAATTAGTTAGTAATCTTTACTTACATTACTTTAATCAATTCATTAACCTTGGTTAGAGTGTTTAGGATTTAATTTTCTTGTTCATTGGTACTCTAGTCTTGATTACGAATCTAAGCCAATAAGTTCCGTGAGAGATTGACCTCGGGAGTGAGTTTGCCAGTATTACAATTGGGTCGTGCACTTGTGAGTACACTTTGATATACATTAATCATTCCTTTTTGGAATATGATCATATCAGTTTTAGTTTACTTGATGTCCACATCCAAATGTAAGATCCTTCTTACTCCATTTACATATGAGATAAATCTATAAACCATAACAAATAATCAAGAAATAGAATCCTAAAACTATATATAGATAAAAGGATCTTAAAACATATTAAAGACTTATGCTAAACCATGATCAATTACCATTTACAATTGCTAAAAAAACCATTAAATACCCATTTTTATAGAAAAATGAAGGGTCAAAGAAGCAATTTTTTCTACTGAGAAGGCTAACATATAAGCTAATGCCACAACTAGTGCCAAGCCCAAAAGCAAGGCCAACTTTCCCCACATCCTTAAACCTCACTTTGGGAAGCTTCCATAACAAACCCTTCTATGTTCTCCTATTTGTTCTTCTCTTCTATCAAAGTGCTTCCATACCGTAAATAGGTTGGATCTGTCAAAAAAAGTTTTGCAATAAAACCAAAAACTCAGAATCTCAAAAAGTTCACAATTTTCAAATAAGAATCCTAAATTCATCAAGAAAAAAATAAAAATATTTTTTTGTCAATTATAATTAAAGTGATGGAGCTAATCCAATCAATCACCTATCTTCTAGACTTGAGTTTCAAAGACGATACCATAAAGAACAAAAGCAATGCATAAAGTGGATTGTTGTGGTTTGCAACAACTCAACAAGGTGAAAATTTGAAGAATAAATCAAGAAATTACAAGGTATAATTTCGTACCTCTATATTTTGATAAATTAGTTTTAATGGCACAAGAAATATTCTTGTTTCGGATTTTCAAAATTGTATTTTTTCCGTTATGTTTTATGAATGAGATTCATCTTCAAAATCCAATAGTGGTATTAGAGCCCCTTTGTGTGCATTAAAATTAACTTTAATTAAAAGTGCAATGAGATTGCGCGGTTTTGATAGTTTTGGATCAATAGATTTGAATAATTGAAATTAATTTATAAAATTTATTTTACACATTTTCCTTTCATTAATCTGATCATTTGATGATTAAGGATGATTATTTTGATTGAAAAATGGTTTGAATGCGTTTATATTTTTCTTGTAATTTGATTATGAAAAAATTATTTATACATATTGAGAATGTGTTTATGTCTCTAGAAGTGTCCAATAACTAATAAAAAATTAATTTCAAACAGATATAAAAACAAGACTGTTTTGGCATACCCGACAAGACTGTTTTGTTTAATTTTTTTGTATGTGATTATTTCATTTCTAGCACTTGAAAAAAAATTTATGTGATTAAAAATATGTTATTTTGATGTTAGATGCATCCCTAAATTATTTTTCATTAATTTAAAATTTTAAAAAATTCTAGATGTCGAATGAGTCGTTTTGAGCGTCTAAATGTGTTAATTCGTTTCTCTTAGTAATTTAGGTTTGTGCCAAAATTATTTTGATAAATTTGAGCTGACATAAAGATAATAGAATGATGATTTGAAGTTATGAAAATTTTTAGAATTTTTGGAAACTAATTTTGAATTCATTTAAGTTGAGCAATGGTAATTCTAGTATGACTAGAAATTGGTATGTATATTAAAATTAAATTGTTTAATTTTGACATCATAATATTTTGATTTTAAGGTGAATTAATTTTGAATTAATTATGAAAATATAAAATTTAATTTGATTTGATTAAGTATTAAACTTCACATTAAAATGACATATAAAATTAATTTAATCGAAACAAACAAATAGACAATTTAGGTTCAAGCATTGAATCGATTTTCAAATTGAAATCCAAAATTGTCATTATTTTATGTTATGCATTAGAGAATGTATGTTAGGGGTGTATGGAAATGCATGATGTATAATTATGGACTTAGGCCCAATGTGATTGAGCATGTATGGATTTGTTTTGTTTTATGGTAAATAGGGCATGTGTGTCCTTACCTCTTTTTCTTTCTTGTATATTTCTCTTGTCATCTTACTCCCATCAAATGTAAATTGAGGTTTTCTATACTTTGAAATATATAATTAGATTACATAGGATTAGGATAGAATGAAGATACAAAGGATCAAAAAACAAAAGAGGTGGTTCCATAAATAAGTGGACGTAGAAATAGGAATTTGATTTCTATTTTGGGTTGTAAACTCATACATATACCTAGGTAAGACCTAGTCAATTTCTCTTTGGCTTAAGAGATTAGCTTTAGTATGTTCGTAATCATGTTATATTGTAATGTAATTGTCTTTATATTTTCATGTGATGAATGTATGATATATAAAAGCATGCACTAACAACATGATGAGACTTAATAAATAAATCCTTCGCTAAATAAACAATTAACTCTTACGCCTTCCATTAATATGAGGAGAATTATAGTTCTTTTAGAGTTGGTTATTGAGTTGTCTCAAGCTCACTTTATAAGAATATGTTCAAACCATTGAAATTAGATTTCACGATTAATGGGTTGGATTTAACCGATATATTAGCTTGTTGGATTTGCACCAAGGTTAATGTATATTGGAAGTGAAGTTGGGTTAGTGTAAACATATCAAGAGTTGATAGCCCATTGTATGTGCACACATCAATTAGTTGATAGCACAAGATTCGATAGTTGCATGAATAATGCAATTGGTATGGACTAGATACCAACCAAACTAATTATGCTTGTTGAGTTGCCTCAAGGTTATTCTTAGCTAGTTGGATATCAATCCACTAGAAAACTTCCATATGGGTTTTCTCGGGTTCATAATGAGGGTTATGGATTCACAATAAAATAGTGGGAGTCATAATACATTTTATTAAAGACCTAATAAACATGCATGTTCATGTACATTCTAGCATACTCTATTTTACATCTAGGTTACTATAACCATCATCATGACAAGTGTGAATTTGTGATCATTAATGGAGTCAAATAAGTTGATTGGGCCTCACTTTTTGGATTGGCTAAGGAATTTGAGAATAGTTTTCAAATTCAAAAAGATTGGTTATGAGCTAGATGAAGCACTTCCTATTTCCCCTATTGCTAATGCTTATGAAAATGTTCAGAAAGCATATCAAAAGCATCTCGATGATAGTGAGATGGTAAGTTGCATTATGTTTGCTACTATATGAGCTGAGTTGCAAAAGCAGAATAAGGCTATGGATGCTAATTCCATAGTCTATCATCTAAGAGAACTTTTTGATGAGCGAGCGCATTCCAAAAGGTTTGAAACTTCGAGGTTGCTCTTCTGTACTAAGATGGTTGAGGGGACATCTCTAGTACAATATGCATTGAAGATGAATGGCTATATTGAGAGGTTGGTCACCTTGGGTTTTGTGATTGACCATGAATTAAGTATTGATTTAATTTTAATCGTTTTGTCCTATAGTTATTCACTTTTTATGCTAAACTAGAGGATGGACCAAATCTACACCACTATTCCTAAACAATTTGCTAAAGACAGTTGAGCCATCTGTTAAGAAGGAAGTAAGGTTGTGATGCTAGTGGACTTTTCTAGTTCTAAGAAGAAGAACCTTAGGAAGAAGAAAAAGTACATGAAGTCTAAGGGAGGTGTGACCAAGAAGAAGGCCAAGGAGACTGCTCCAAAGGTGACATGCTTCCATTGTGGCAAGGATGACCATTGGAAAAGAAACTACAAGGCTTACTTGGAGTTTTTGAAGAAGAAAGCATCCAATGTCCCATCTACTTTAGGTATTTTTGTCATTGAAATTAATATTGTTTCCAATAATGATATATAGGTATTAGATACCGGTTGTGCCTTACACATATGCAGTGATATGTAGGGCCTAAGGAACAGTAGACAACTCAATAAGGAAGAGTCCGGCCTACGTGTTGGAAATGGAGCAAGGGTTATTGCATTAGTTATAGGAACTTATGTTTTGACCTGCCTTAGTGGGCTTATATTAAATTTGGATAATTGCTATTATGTACCTGCTTTAACTAAAAATATTATTTCTATTTCAAGTTTAAATAATGATGGTTTCCATCTAGCTTTTAGTAACAATTGTTGTTCTATTATATTGAATGAAATTCTTTATGCTAGCAGTACATTATGCAATGGAATATACATATTAGATATGTCAAATCTAATTTTAAACATCAATGATAATAAAAGGAAAAAACAAGATATGTTGAAATCATCTTACTTATGGCATTGTTACCTTGGTTATATAAGTGAGAAACGCATGGCTAAGCTATACAAGAGTGGTAGTTTGGGGTCATTTGATTATGAATCATATGACACATGTGAATCTTGCTTATTATGCAAGATGACTAAATCACCCTTTAAGTGAAAGGGTGAACTTATTAATAGGCTTTTAGACTTAATGCATTCGGATATATGTGGTCCAATGTCCACACATGCCAAAGGTGGTTTCATCTACTTTATTACTTTTATCGATGACTACTCACGATATCGGCATATATCTTATAAGATACAAATTTGAAGCTTTTGAAAGGTTCAAAATGTTCAAAAATAAAGTAGAGAAACAACTTGGCAAAAGTATTAAAATACTTCGATTAAATCGAAGAGGAGAATACTTGAGCTAAGAGTTTCTAGATTATTTTAGGGATAATGAGATATCATCGCAATGGACTCCACCTTACACACCGCAACACAATGTTGTGGCTGAAAGAAGAAACCGAACCATGTTAGACATGGTAAGGTCTATGGTAAGCTTTGCGGAACTCCTTAAATCCTTTTGGGGTTATGCACTAGAAACTGCCATTTATATATTAAATAGAGTCCCTTCAAAGGCAATTGATGTTACTCCATATGAGATATGGTATAAGAAGAAGCTCACATTTTCTTACAACAGAGTTTGGGGTTGTTCTGCTTATGTGAAGCGGACAATGTCAGATAAGCTGGAAGATAAGTCTAACCGATGTCTATTTGTGGGATATCCAAAAGCATCATATGGATATCAATTTTACCACCCCTTGGAACAAAATGTATTTGTTTCAAGACATGTTATTTTTTTAAAAAAAAAATTCTTCTAAAAGGAGAAAGTGGGAGCAAAATTGAACTTAAGAAAGTTCAAGATGGTCAGGCAAATGCTAATCAACTGCTTGAACCCGAGCCCGTTATTCATGTAGATGATATAGCAGCTCAACCTTTTGAAACACAAGAGTTTTGTAGGTCAAGTATGGCATGTACTCTTCTAGAGAGATATGGATTTCTCATTAGTGAACACAACGACGTATTGCTCATAGAAAACGATGAGGCTACAACCTATGAAACATTTCTGAATAGTTCAGAATCTGACAAATGACTTCAAGCCATGAAGTCAGAAATGGATTCCATGTATGGAAACCAAGTATAGACTTTAGTTGACCCATTCGAAGGATAATTCCTATAGGTGCAAGTGGGTTTTCAAAAAGAAAACTAACATGGATGGTAATGTGGTTACCTATAAAGCTAGACTTATAGCTAAAGGTTATTGTCAAAGACAAGGAATTGACTATGATGAAACTTTTAGCCTAGTAGCTATGCTTAAATCCATAAGGATATTCCTAGCCATTGTTGCTCATTATGATGATGAGATATGACAAATGGATGAGAAGACAACTTTACTTAATGGAAATCTAACCAAGGATGTGTACATGACATAACTAGAAGACTTCATATCCAAATATGGCAGGGAGTTGGAATATTCAGTTTGATGAGACAATCAAACAGTTTGGTGTTTTACAAAATCCAGATGAACCTTGTGTTTACAAGAAGGTTAGTGGGAGTGTAATCGTGTTCCTTTTGTTGTATGCAAATGACATACTGCTAATGGAAAATGATGTATTGACCTTACAATCAGTCAAAATTTGGCTATCCAAGAATTTCTCTATGAATGACCTTAGAGAAGCAATCTATATTTTGGGAATAAGGATTTATAGAGATAGATCTAAAAGATTGCTTGGTCTTTTACAGTTTACATACATAGACAAGATGCTTAAGAGGTTTAGCATGGAGTAGTCCAAGATAAGATATATTCCCATGACCCATGGGATTACTCTCTCAAAGTCTATGTGTCCAAAGACATAAGATAAGAGGACACACATGAGTTTGATTCCATATGTTTCAGATATAGGATCAATCATGTATGTTATGATACATACAAGACCCGATGTATCATATGCTCTAAGTGTCACGAGCAGATACCAATCGAACCATGGTGAGGGTCATTGGCTGGCTGTCAAAAATATCCTTAAGTACTTGAGAAAGGCTAATGATTTATTCTTGGTATATGGAGATGGAGATCTTGTTATGAGTGGGTACATCGATGTCAGCTTCCAATCTGACAAGGATGACTCAAAATCTCAGTCAGGTTATATATTCACACTAAATGGTGGAGCAGTTAGTTGGAAGAGTTCCAAACAGGAAACGACTATTGATTCCACAACCGAAGCAGAGTACATTGCAGCTTATAAAGCAGCAAAGGAAACAGTTTGGATAAAGAAATTCATCATGAAACTTGGAGTGTTTCCTAGCATTATTGATCCAATAGAATTGTATTGTGAGAAAAATGGAGTCATTGCACAATAAAATGAGCCACGGTTTCATCAGAGATCCAAACATATACTCAGAAGATACCATTTGATTAGAGAAATCATCGGTAGGAATGATGTAAAGATAGAAAGAGTGTCCACTAATCAAAATATTGTTTAACTAATCCACTTCCCCAAAAGAAATATGATTATCATGTATTCGCCTATGAAATTAAATACAAAGGAAATTGGCTTTAGTGCAAGT
Source organism: Triadica sebifera (assembly GCA_023653625.1). Taxonomy (NCBI): domain Eukaryota; kingdom Viridiplantae; phylum Streptophyta; class Magnoliopsida; order Malpighiales; family Euphorbiaceae; genus Triadica; species Triadica sebifera. The sequence goes on along the minus strand of CM042901.1, from coordinate 18,163,838 downwards.
GGGAGCTTGTTAGAGAAGTGCTTTAAAGGCAATCACCTTTAGCACTTATTGTATAAATTTATTTGATTAATAAAAGGTTTTTTTATTAATTTGATATTTATTTTATGTATGATTTGATACTGATCTTAAATCAATTAATGGAGTCCTAGATACATAACATAATGTGAAGGAAATTATGTTAAGGTCATGATATTGAGATTCTTATCATGTGTAATTATGTTAGGATCTAACTTATTCCTACTCATAGGATTAATGAGATGGGACATTGTTAATCCAGACAGACTAGCACATGTTACACATCTCGATTGAATCAAGTAGTAGATCTCATAATTTATATACATAAGATGTTTAGAGATAACATGTGGATGCTTGCTAAGTGTAGTGAAATACATTGGATGACCTTCCATGAGACAATCATGTGGATAATCTATTCAAATGTCAATGATAGTTTCAACATAACAATGGTGCAAGTATCCTTAGACTTGACGTACTCAAGGATATCTTTGATACTTATTCTATATTTTAGCACTATTACTTATTGCCTTAGGGAGGATGCTCATAGGGTGGTGGTTGGATACAACTTGAGGTATTCAAAGATAATTGGAAAACTAATAAAAGATTCACCACTCCTTATAAAATGAGTGTATACCCCTAGCCTCTTATCGGGGTCATTACTTGGGAATCTCTAGTCGGAGTGGAAATGTCATGAAGATAGTCTTCAATGACATGTCTAACAGAGTAATGAGCCTCAAGGACAAAAATTAACATTACTTGGACTAGACACGTAGTAAGTCTAGTGGTATTAACACATGTCCATGCATTGAACCAAGTGGGGTATAAAATAGTGAAAGGAATAATAGCACAAATATTGTTTATGAAAAGATGCGTAGTCAAACCACTGACTTTTCAGTCAATTGGGGGTTATGATATGTTGCTACATACCACTCATGAGTTGCTTAAATTAATTGTTAATTTAAGTGGCCAACATAATTAGAAATCTAATGTGTCACACGCATTGGAGATGTGATTTATAAGTAAAATTGTCTTTGATGGGATCAAAAAATATGAGAGAATTATTTTGGTACGGATCGCGATGAGATCACATGAAAAAACCGTTCAGGGAGTCACGGGTCCACACGAGCTGCTTGCATGCCCAGCAGGCCTGCCAGGCAAGCTAGTTGAGCTTCTTGCCTACCCAGCATGCAGCTGGCCTAATTGGCCTTAATTGGCCAATTAAGGCTAATTAAGGCAAAAACCCCAAAATCCTTCCCCTTGTCTTATGGACTTTGTACCTAGACTATTTTTAGGGTAAAAACATTTTTGAAATGTTTAAAAATTTGAAAATTATTTTTGGAGATTATGAAATTTAAAAAAGAAAAATAATAGTTATTTTTCATATTCTCTCAAATTGAGCATACACCATTGCTAGCACTTTTGAGGTGTGTTCAACCATTTATTCCGGGGTTTCTTCTGATATTTTTGCATAGATTAATATTAGAGACATCCTAAATTAGATTCTTGTGGTTTGCAACAACCCAGCAAGATGAAAATTTGAAGAGTAAATCAAAAAATGACAAGGTATAATTTCTTACCTCTATGTTTTGATAAATTAGTTTTAATGGCACAAGCAAGTTTCTTGTTTCGGGTTTTGAAAATTTTATTTTTTCGCAGTGTTTTATGAAGAGTTAACATATTAAGTGTAGCTAAGTACATTGGATGACCTGCTATAAGACAATTATATAGATAATCTATTCAAATGTCAATAATAGTCTCAACATAGCAATGATGCAAGTATCCTTACACTTGAGGTACTCAATGATATCTTGGATACTTAAGGATATCTTAGATACTGATTCTATATTTTGATACAATTCATAGAGTAGTGGTTGGATATAGCTTGAGGTATTCGAAGGTAATTAGGTAACCAACAAATAATTCACTAATCCTAATAGAAAGAGTGCATACCCATGGCCTTTTGTCGGGGTCATTATTTGGGAATCTCTGGCCGGAGTAGAAATGTCATGAAAATAGTATTCAATGACATGTCTAACAAAGTAATGAGCCTCAGGGACAAGAACTAACATTACTTAGACTAGACGTGACATATTTAGTCTAATGGGAGTTGACACATGTTCATACTTTGAACCAAGTGGTATATAGAATGGTGAAAGAAATAATTGCACAAAAATTGTCAATGGAGATAGTCAAACCACTTACTTTTGGGTCAATTGGAGGTCATGATGTGTTGTTAGATACTACTCATGACTTGTTTAAATTAATTGGTAGCTTAAATAGCCAAGATAACTAAGAATCTAATGGGCCACATGCAATGGAGATATGAAGAATGAGTAAAATGGTTTTATATGGAATCCAAAAAATATGAGAATTATTTTGGTATGGATCGTGATGAGATAGCACGGAAAAATCGTTTGAAAGGTGGTCACAGGCCCCATACGGGTCCATGCAGGTTGCTAGCCTACTAGGCAAGCCAGCTGGGTTGTTGGCTTGCCCAACATGCTACTGGCCAGCAACTGGCCTAATTGGCCTTAATTGGCCAATTAAGGCTAATTAAGACAAAAACTCCAAAATCTCTCCCCTTGTTTTGTGCACTTTATACCTAGACTATTTTAAGGTAAAAACATATTTGAAATGTTTAAAAGTCTGAAAATTAATTTTGGATATTATGAAATTCAAAAAAGTAAAATAGTAGTTATTTTTTATAATCTCTCAAATTGAGCATACATCATTGCTAACACTTTGAGGTGTATTCAACCATTTCTCTTATAGTTTTTTCTAATATTTTCTCATTGATTAACATTAGAGACATACCTAAAGTAGATTGTTGTGGCTTACAATAACCCAATAAAATGAAAATTTGAAGAATAAATCAAGAAATTACAAGATATAATTTCTTATATCTATATTTTGATAAATTAGGTTTAATAGCACAAGCAAGATTTTTATTTTGGGTTTTGAAAATTTTATTTTTTCCGCTATATTTTATGAATGAAATTTTAGTGATAAGAGATATGTTTCAAGCTCTTCCCTTTTCATAGCCATAATTAATCCTTCATCTATCCATCCTCTATCATGACTAGTTTTATTCCTCCATCCATTAGTTTTTGGCTCATTGGTTGCGAAAGTGGAGTGGAACTATTGCTGCTATGGTAAAGCTTTGAAATTTTAGAAGAGGAATGTTGTGCTTACCCTAATGCATATATAGATTAGAAAAGAAGGGATACTTACATTGCTATATAGCAAAGAAAAGTAAAAGAACGGGAAAGGGAGAAAGGGAGTAGGAAAGGTATATCGAAGGCATGCAGAGAGGAGGGCAGCGGAGAGGGTAGATCAAGAAAAATTATGATAGGGTTATACAAAAGAGTTCCTGTAAAGACACAAAAAAAAAAAGGCTTATGTGTGGGAAGATGAAAATGATGTCGTATTATTAAAGAGGTTTTTTGGAAATATACTACTAATAGAATAATGTAAGTGAGATGAATTATATATATATATATAATATATATTGAATGTTGCATGGATACTTATAAGTTTAAAAATGATTCAATTTGAGATTTGAAATGAATTTGAAATATTTGAGAGAATTGATTCAAACTTAAAACCCCCAAAGTCGATTTCATATATTTGAATATTTTCTTATGGTGAGAATTTATGAGTAGATTAAGATTTTAATTTATTTACCTTGAATATATTTTACATCTATCTATGTTAAATATTGCAATGTCTTTGATTAAAAAAATAATATTTATATATTTTACTTGCATAGTATTAATATAGAACGTCTCATATGATTTATAAATTATTAAATTTTATCATATAATTTTATTAAATCATAAGAGCATTGGTTTTTTCTCGAAAACATAAAATAAGATTGATAATAAGAAAGGGAGATTATTCGTGCCATGAAAAATGTCCTGAGAATAGTTTTTGTAGCTGGCTAGTTAATTTCAATTTTAGTGGCAATAAGATCACTGATAACATTGAATTGTTGTCAATTGACAATAAATTTTAGGGCATTAAGATCAATAGCGACATCAACTTGTTGTCGATATGAGTAAATAATTAATGTCTTTCTTTACTTTGTCGCAATTGTTTTTAATTTTTGTGATATCAAGATCGATAACAACATTGAAGGAAAGCAGAGCATCAATGTAATTTTAGACCGTTGTTCTCTTTATTCAATTTTGTCTGAATTACGCATCTTAATATATTCTCATTTAGTTTAACATTAATATCTAAACTTTTAAATATACTTGTTTATTTTATTTTTATTTATTTATACTCAAATAATTCAAATATTTCTTTTAATTTAAAAACTGAAATAAACAACTATTTAATCATTTTTACTTAAAATTTTATTTATTTTATTTGTTCGTTTCGAATATTGTTCCATTCATCTAAAAAAATATAGGTTTACTTCTATCAACATATATTAATAAAATTTAGTTAATATCAGTTACAATTACTCTCTTTTGTTTTACTTTACACAATTTAAGAAAATTATTGATCACCATTAATTTTGTAAATTTTTTGTTATGAATTTGACAGTATTATAGAAAAAAATAAACAAGTAAAATAACAAAGATAGAGATTTTATGAAATTCTATCAATGTGACCTATATCCTTAGGCAAAGAGATTCAATCTTATTATTGTGATTGTCAAGTGCAAGTGTACTACTTTTTTAAAACAATGATACAATATATATAAACCCTATAATAAAGATGTATCACATGCAAGTAGGAGTGTCACGCCTGTGTTGTGACACACACGTGACAGTTTATACAAAGAATGACAACATCACGGCCATGCTACAACCTTACAATCATGACAAAGAGTATGTCACCTATCCCTTATGCTTGCGCAAATTCATCACTCCTGTGACTGACCAAAGCCCTCGCATACGTGACAACTCCATGCCCTACCATTCATGCCCCAAAAGGCCTCATACTATGTGAACATTCACCAAGTCCAAGCTATGCTTGAATTTTTATGTAGGCAATGACTTTGTCAATATATCTGCAGGATTATTTGTTGTAGTTATCTTCTCTATGGAAAAAATATCATTCTTAATGATATCTCTGATGAAGTTCAATCTAACATTAATATGCTTGGATCTTTCATAATAGACTAGATTTTTAGCCAAACTTAATGCACTTTGACTGTCACAATAAATGACAGGCTTCTACACATTTAAACCCACACTACCAATAAGACCATACAACAAAATAACTTCTTTTACCCCTTTTGTCAAGGACATATATTCAGCTTCAATTATAGATAAAGCAACTATAGATTGTATTGTTGCCTTGCAACTGAAAACACAACCAAATAGGGTAAATATATAACATGTCAATTACATTCTTCTCAAAAGATCTCCACCATAATCAAAATCAGCCTACCCAACAATACCACTAGTAGAACTACTAGAACAATAAATGAGACATAAGTTACTCGTACCTCTCAAGTATCGCAAAATCCATTTAACTGCTTTCCAATAAGCTTTCTTAGGATTACTCATATATCTACTTACCACACTAACAAAATGTGCTAGATCAAGCCTAGTGCACACCATGACATACATCAGACTCCTAACTACACTTGAGTAAGGAACTTGACTCATGCAATCTTTCTTTTTGTACTTAGTGAAACACTAGCATCAAATTTAAAATGTCATATTAAAAAGTGCTAACGGGCTTTGACTTCTCCATTTGAAAAGACTATAACACCTTTTTAGTATATTTATGTTGTGATAGATACAATAGGCATGTATTTCTATCTCTCTAAATTTCCATCCCCAAAATTTTGTTGGTTGCATCCAAATCCTTCATTTCAAACTCATTACTTAACAAAGTCTTCAAATTGTTAATTTCAGCTATACTATCTACAATCAACATATCATTAATATATAGCAACATATATAAAGGAACAATCTAGTAGTTTTCTCAAGTAAACACAATCATCATACCAATTATGAACAAAGTCATGAAAAATCATAAATGTATCAAACCTCTTATACCATTTCTTTGGTGATTGTTTCAAGCCATATTGAGATTTCTTTAGCAAACATACATGATCTTCTTTTTTAAAATAAAAGTAAATTTGCTCTTCTAAATTTCCATGCAAAGAGGCAGTTTTCACGTCAAGTTGCTCCAACTCAAAATCAAATGCACTTACCATGGCTAATAGAACTCAAATGATCTTATGTTTAATAACTAAAGAAAATACTTCATGATAATCAATACCTTCCTTTTGTGAGAAACGTTGTGCCACAAGACATACCTTTAATCTAGCAGTTTTAACCCTAGAAATACCTTATTTCTTCTTAAAGACCCATTTGCATCCCATTAGCTTCACACCTTTAGGTAATGGTGCAAGCTCCCAAGTTTTGTTCTTAGAAATAAAATGCATCTTTTCATTCATAAGAATGAGCCATTTTGTTGCTTCTTTGCTCTTAGTTGCTTCCTTATATGGTCGAAGTTCATCATAATCTATAGTTTCATTCACTACCAATGCATAAGTAACTGGATTAGAATTCTCAATACTCAAGTAGTCTGCATACTCGACGGTTTTTTTGATTTCCCTTTTTGGTCTTCTTGCTGCTATAGGTTGTGACTCATCATCCTATACATCTATGGGCTTAATTTCATGTTTATCTAACATGTTGTTTGAATTTCCAATTTCAAACTTCACATTCTAGTTAGCACCGTGATCAAATTTATCTACAGATTTATCAAGCTCCTTTTTCAAATTCATACACATTTCATTGCCTTAGGCTCTAGTTTACCATCATTAACATAAGCATAAATAATACAACCAAATATGTGTAGGCCAAAATAATCAGAGGGAGTATCGTACCATACCTCTTGAGGAGTCTTAAAATCAATTGCAATTAATGGAGATCTATTCACTAGATAGCTAGTAGTAATAGCTGCCTCATTCCAAAATTCTTTAGGGAGACCAACATTTATTTACATGCATTGTGCACGATGCAGAAGTGTTTGGTTCATGTGCTCTGCAACTCTATTTTGTTGTGGTGCCTCACTATACCTTCTTTCTTGCAGAACTCATCAAACAATGCATTACATAACTCTAACCCATTATCTATTCAGAATAGTCATCAATGAATGTAATAAAGTAATTGCATCCATCATGAGATGTAACCTGAGAGGGACCCCACAAATTTGAATGAATATACTTAAGGATATCTATAGAAGTGTGCTTACCTGAACTAAACTTGACCCTGTATTGGTTTCCCAAAACATAAGACTCATAGAATTTTAGCTTTCCAGCCTTAGGACCATTTAATAATCCCCTTTTGCTCAACATTGTAAGCCCTTGCTCCAATATGCGATACCACAACTCTGTATAATAACTATCTTGCTTTGAAGAAGATGAAATAACCACTATTCCTGTCACTATGCCTCCCATCAAAGTGTAAATACCATGTTGATGTTTACCCTTCATCACCACAATAATACCCTTCAAGACATTAATTTTCCCACCACCACTGGCAAACTCGTACCCTTGATTATCAAGAGCACCTAAAAGAAATCAAATTTTTTCAAAGACTAAGAACTTATCAGGCATCAAATGTTCTAATAATTCCATCATATATCTTGATCTGTAGTGAACTACTGCCCATGATAGGGAGCATCTTATCATCATCCAACATCACAATACTATATCATTCTTCGAAAGAATGAAACCAATTTTTATTGAAAGTCATATGATAAGAAGTGTCACGGTCCATCACCCATGTATCTGAAAATCTAGAAGTAGTAATAGTCAAAATATAACTACCCTAAAGTTCACTTTCATTTGAGCTCTCATGCACTATACAAGTGCTAGCTTTACCATCTAATTCCTTCTTTTCTTTACCATTTTTGCACTATGGACAATCTCATCTAAGATGCCCAAGTTCTTTATAGTGAAAACATCAAGGTCCTATAGACTTTGATTTTAAATGTGACTTATTTTTATTTCCACCATTCTTTTTCCGTACTCTTGCCCTACTGATAACTAGATCCAAATATGAACTATTTTCAATGGAACCTGAGACCATTCTCTTCAGCTCTTTGGACTACAATGAATCTTTAAGATCATCAACATAGAGAGTATCTCTTCCATACAACACAGTGTCAACAATATTTTCATATGAATTCAGCAAAGAATATAAAAGAATTATGGCTTAGTCTTCCCCATCAATTGTAACCCCAACACTTTATAAATTAAGGATGATTCGATTAAAATTATCGACATGATCATTAACAAGTATAGTCTCTATCATCCTCAAAGTATACAAATATTATTTTTGATGTAAATGATTTGTTAATGATTTCTTTTTGTATTTACCTTTAAGTTTTTTCTATAATGAAGCTACCCTTGTTTCATCAATCACCTCCCTCAAAACCTCATCACTTAGACTAAGTTGAATTACACTATATGCTTTAGCCATGATTGTAATATTCGCTAATTTAGGCCCCGAGTCGCACGTGTCGCGAAGTTGACGCATTTGACCTATCGGAGTCTAAATTCAAATTTTTACACAAAATTGACCAAGTAATGACTACATTAAATGATATAAGCCTAATTAAGTGATTATAAAATTTAAAGAAGTTGATTTACGGTACATGACTAAATTGCAAAATTTGATAAGTTTTGGGGTCAAATTGCAATTTACAAAAAAAATTGGAGGATTAATAAGATTAATTGCTAATCAACATATTAATTTTGGGCACATTTTGATAGGTTTGGCCAGCCACTCAAGGAGATAGAATGACATTAATGGGTTCATTAAGCATAATGTCAAGAAATGGTCAAAATGGTGGGTCCCACATGAAGACTTTTGGGTACCCTATTTAAGACTTTTTTCTTCTTCTTCTTCTCTTCATTTTCTGCCTTCTTCTCTCTCTTAAAATACCAGTCACACCAGCCATTTCTTTCCTCCATAGCCATCTTGAATTCTAGAGAGAGAAAGGAAGAGAAGAGAGGTGAAAGAACAAGAACAAGTGATCTTCATGGTCCATAACTTCTAAGGAAGCTGGAAAGAACAAGAAAGAGGAAGAAAAATCAAGTTGGGTAGAGAGAGAAAATCTCCAAAGTGGTGATTTAGTGAAGAAAATTGTAAGGTAAGAAGTGATTCTTCTTCTTCTTCATCTTTTCTTAAAGGAAGTTCGAATTTTGAGCTCATCCAAAACTTATGTGGAAAGAGAGAGAAATTAGGGTTTGAGAGCGAAAAATAGAGTTTAGGGTCTTGAGAAAATCATATGATAATAATGATTTATGATATTGTAGGAGTTCCAAGTGACAAGGAACAAGCTCTAAGGAGCAAAGGAAAAGAGAAAGCTACCTAGAAGAGTGAAGGAGAAAGATTAAGGTTTGTGCATAACTTAAGACAATAGCCTATTTTTGTTTGAAATAATGCATGTTGAACATGATGTTTGATAAATGCATTTCAAGAATGATGATGATTATGGCATGAAACCTTAGGTTTAGACATGTATGAATGAGATCCTTGTGTGACATTGAATTAATGATGCATGTTAGAAAATCTTGTATGATCAAGACATTTACCTGTATTAGAAAGTAATAAGTTGAGAAAAGAACCTTAGAAATGCATGAAATAGAATTTGGTATGATTTGGATAATGTTAGAATGAATGAAAAGTGAATATGCAGATTTTCTGCTGAAAGTCACGGGCATGACTATTGAGTCACGAGCGTGACTATTGAGTCACGGGCGTGAACTTGAGGGTTCACAGTTGTGACTGATTGTATCACGGTTGTGACTTCTGTGTGGAAATGGTACTATTCATTCCAGAAGCGTTCACGGGTTGGAATCACGGACGTGAGCTTATTCACGGGCGTGAATGAGTAATCACGACCGTGAATGCTTTTGGGCTATTCATTCCAGTAGCGTTTACGGCTTGGGATTACGAAGCGTGAAATTAGTAATCACGGTCGTGAATGCTCTGTATTTGTGATTATGAATGTGGTTATAAAATGAGGAATTCAGGTAAGTAAATGAAAGTCATTGTCTATCCAGTGAAATAAGAATGATGTGGATATATATATATATATATATATATATATATATATATATATATATATATATATATATTGATGAGAGAACGTGTTATGTTGTGATATAGAAAAAAATGAATTGTCATGGATGATATATGAAATCTGATGCGGATGATAAGCATGAGAATATTGATGTACCTAGTTAAATAAATGAAAAGATGTTATCCAGTATGTATGAGTATGACTATATGTTTGCAAAACAAGAAAATTGAGATGTTGATAAACATGAGAATATTGATGTGTTGAAATTTGAGAATTATGATTGATGTGAAAATATAAAGAAGCCCATTACTCTACTTGCGGACTAGAAACAGGATAGATGACATGTCATTAAGGAGGCGAACGATACCGTACTATTCCTCAACCAATGTGGCTTAAGCTCGGAGAGCGCCATTGGTATGAGATGCTCGGTCAATATGGCTTAAGCTTGGAGAGCGCTATTGACTTGAGAAGCTCTGATGAGCACACATAAATGAGGACAAGGTGGCTTAAGCTCGGAGAGCGCCCTTGGTCCAATTATTCATCTATGATGAAATTATACTCAATCAATGTGGCTTAAGCTCGAAGAGCGCCATTGATTTGAGAAGCTCTTTTGAGCCAGATAATGGACAGGGTGGTTTAAGCTCTGGGAGCGCTCCTGATCCATAACCCGTATCCAGTCAGTCCAAATTTATAGTGATGTGGGCAAGATAATGAGGATATGTCAGAAAATAAGAAAAGAAAAGAATAAGAAAATGATGATGCTATGAGATTGAGATATAATGATAAAGAGATTAACAGAGTAATTTACCATCAAAGATAAATGAGAATAACATTGTATATGTGAGCATGATATGTATACTTGTATGAAATAGTAACATGTTGATAGAAATAGCATGCAAACATTTTTAACGCATAAAATGATACATGTTAATGCTTGTTGCATGATATAGTATATTGTCTTATTTATATGCACCACTAAGGTTACAGCTTAGCGTGAAATTTTCTTTCCACGCAGATATAGAAAGGTAGTTGAAGGCATTAGATAAAGCAAGCGGCGATCCTATTCAAATAAAGCAGCCGAACCTTGAGAAAGTGGGTTACAAGCTTTGAAATTTTTGTATTTGGCTTTTTATATTAAAGAATTTTAGAGTTTGTAAAACTTACCTTTAAAGTTTGTTTAAGAATTAATTTGATGTTTAAAATTTCTATTTTATGTAAATAAAATTATACTTGGTTTTGTATATATCTATATATACATGAATGTTGAGAAAATAAAAGTAAGATAATAATAATAACGATTGAAGAAGTAAGGAAGACGAACATATTAGCGCTCCCCTATCCGGACACGTGCTGGTCGGGTGGGGGCGGCGCTACAATGATCGCAACCTTTTCTGCTACATCCATAGTCATTAGTAAGTTTTCTTCCCTTTCCAATTTTGTTGTACATCCCTACTGAACCAGAAGAGGCTTCATCTTCAATTTCCAGAGTGTGAAATGATTCAAACCATTAAATTTCTCAAACTCAAATTTATGAAGCTACATCTTTGACCTAGAATTCCAACAAACAGACTCTGATATCACTTGTTATAAATTTGATAGTAGTATAGAAAGAAAAATAAACAAGTAAAATAACAAAGACATAGATTTTATGAAATTCAGTCAATATGATCTACGTCCTCAGGCAGGGAGTTCAATCTTGTTATTACGGCTATCAAGTGCAAGTATAATACTATAATACTTTTTAAAATAGGTATTATATATATATATATAATCTTATTGTGACAGAGAGTATCTCACCTACCCATCACACCCACGCAAATTTATTACACTCGTGACTAACCAAAACCCTCACACAAGTGACAACTTGTCATGTGCATGACACTGCACATCCTTCACGTACGCGATAAGTTGTCGGGTGCATGACATTCAAGTCATTTTGATATTTGTCATTGCAAGTACTAGTTTATCAGTTATTCAATGAAATGACATACAATTTCAATAAAAAAAAAAGATAAAATGAGAAAATTTGTATTAAATACTAACTTTATTTGAACTGAAAAAAAATAATACTCAAAATGAACATTTCAAGTGAAAGGGAGAAAGTATATATTTTGCTTAATATACGATAAATTAATTGGAGGATATTGTTTAAGACTAAGAAATGAACATTTATATTTGTTGATAACAAGACATTAAATCGGAGCATAAAAGAAAATTAACAAATAACGATTTTTTTTAAAAAAAGAATATTAAAATTTTAAAACAAATAAAAAATAAATATATCTCTTTAAAACAAAAAAAAAAGTATAAACTAAAATATATCGTTTATAGCAAGGACGTCCTTAATTTATGGGCTTCTCGGTTAGCGATTTCTCTCCACTTTGAGTCTCTCTTGTACGGTTTTTTGGGTTTTCCATTTTACCCTTCTCTTGCTATATCTGATGATTGCAAGGACAATTGCATGCCCCCTTTTCCTTCAATAATTGAATGGAAGCATCCCGATATTGAATCTCCTCTCAATTTGAAGTCCTCGTAGACCGAACTTATTCCTTCGCCAGTTATTGTGGCTGACCTTCAGCCACCAGAACTACCATGAACGATCATTGTTGCTTTTATCTCCAGCTTGGCCACACTTTTGATGAAGAAATTTCATTAGAGGCTGGTGTATATATAGTCGGTGTGCTTCCTAGTGTTTTAGCATTTGTTTTGGTCGATACTCACCTTCAATATTTGGGGAGCCTTGGACTTATCCTCATACAACTTACCCTCACCACAGCAAAACACATGGAATTAAACAATGTTTGGCTTCTTACTAGCGAAAAAGGAAAATCAATTTAGTTAACTAATCGACCCTACACAAACATTGAATCATACACCCAAATGAATTAAGATCACATGGTATAACAAACACCAAGAATTCAAGGATATCTCCTGTACACTACACCGTACCCAAAAACTACCGTAAGACGAATGGCAATAGTGAAATTTTAACAATGTATTTGCTCAATGTTAAACAATTCTAGAATGTCACGGGCAAATAAGGTTTAAACATTGGCTTTAGTCAGAATGATTCATAAACAAAAGTTTGCCAACTGTAACTGCAGCTCACTGCAAAGCATTTAGTTTATTGCTAGTAACGCAAGAAAAATATGAAGTCTTCCACAAAAAGGCAACAATCCTTCGACCACATACATGATCTCAGTATCTGTGCTCCAACTTCTCCTTTTCCTTGTAGTTCTGCACATACCTGTATGCAATGCATAGAAGGAAGAAAGTGGTTACCACGACTAATAAGAGAGACCACAATTATAAAGATGGAAATTACACTGGGTTAGACATTTCATGTACTTGTATATACCCAACTTAACATAAGGTTGTAGTTTCATATGTACAATTTTTTCATCAAAATATAATTAATTTTTGAAAAACATTCTCAAAGAAAAAGTATACCATAGGAAATTAATAAAGAAAATCTCAACATTGAACTTCATAACAGAAAATGATCGAACAGATGCCTACTTCACATCTATCAAATATGTTGAAAATTATATTCATAGACAGACCAAGGTATCATCATTCTCCTAGCCCCATATTATCTATATATCGTTATAATTGTTTAAATAATGCAAATTACGACAAGAAAAATGATGCATCATGTATTCTTTTTAAATAAAGGCAATCATCATTAATTGATATTATTTCCATAAATTTGAACCATAACTTTGTGTCTATATGTAAAGCAAATATACTAACAAATGAATAATTTGTAGTACATAATATTAACAAGGAATAAATGATTCGATAATTGAAATTCGACAAAAAATTGCGATCCTGGAAAATGATTTGACTTGATAATTCCAAAAATTATTTAGTTATCTCAACCTGGACCCACTTGAAACACAGGATGATTCAAAAATGGCAAACTAAGATTATTTGGTCGAAAAATGGAGGCTGGAAATTTTTTACCCAAAAATGACTCAACACCATTGCCTAGTCTAATAAAAATGTTTGGACTCCCAAAAGCTCCTTAAATTCCTTCTATAGTTAATAGGAAACAGAATTCACAAAATAATAATAAATTCTGATAGTTGCCAACAACTCATGGTGATCAACTCTTTTACACCTCGAGAATGATTTGCCATTATCAAAGGATTAATGGTTATATATAGTTCTCATCTAGATTCATTGTTTAGAAACTGTGGAGTCCAAAAATAATGATTGTTTTCAGAAAACAAGAAGGCATTTTCCTTGAATATCATTTATCAAAAATCCATAAACTATTTTTCAGTTTGTTAAACAAATCCAAATTTTGAGAGGAAGAAGAGATAGATAGATAGAGAGAGAGAGAGAGAGAGAGAAACCACAACTTTTAGCTCAGTAAACTTGAGAAATCCGGTTAATCATGAAACCCACATCCAAAACAAGATTTGTTTTGTGTTCATTTCTTTAGCATACTTGCCATCAATTGAGGAATATTTAATGAAAGCAAAATCATAGGGGTACACAGTCAATTACAGAGGACATAACATCAAAACAGAAAGAAAAAATATATGATGTTCCAAAAACCAGAGTATATCACCAGCATTATGTCTCCTATTTCTAGGGGAGAAAGTAGCCATTAACCATTTTCTATTATTAATTTGACATAAAAAGCATACACAGCAAGATAAATAAAGATTGAACAAAAGCAACTCTCAATCTACGTACAAGCATTACAACATAGAACTAAGGATAAGTCCGGTTTCCTAGTGCAATAAAATCGTCAACATGGCAAAGGCATAATCTGATGTGGGAAATATTAGGGTTTTGATATCAGAAAAGGAAAAAAGCAGAATCAGAACAATAAAACTTTAAATTAAAAGAAAAATAGAGAAGAAGAAAGAAGAGGAAGTACGTGTAGGTGCCGATGATAGGGCTGAGAAGGAGGGTGGCGCTGATCCAATTCTCAGAGACCTTATGATGGATCTTGTTGGGCAAATCCTTCCAAAGACCGCTCATTACCTTCTGTTGAAACGGTGAAAGAGCGTAGATCACAGCCTTCATCCTCACCGGTTGCTTCCCCATCTCTCTCTTGCTTTTTTGGTCTTTCTCGATTTTCTCTGCTTATCGAAGCCAAAACCAGAGCTTAACCTCGAAATTCCTTCAGTTTTCAGGGCAACAACATTCCATAGCCACACTTATTGGACTATTTCCACATTCTGTTGACACTACTAAGCCCATCGGGCCTCGGACAACTCTTCTCTTATATTTATTATTATTTATTTATTTTAGTACGGACAATCTAAATAGGCTAGGATAAATTATCCTCTTATTATAATTGGGTTAAGTTGGGGTTCAATTTTATCAATAAATTTATTCTGCAAATCCATTCCATGATAAAATGTAAAATTTACTTACCCACCAACTAGTGCTCGAATAAATAAAAAAATGTTATGTTAATTTTTCACATAAAACGTTTATAAATCAAAATCAAAGTAAATTGGACATATAAAACTTATATGATAATATATATATATATATATATATATATATATATATATGATAACTACGTATTTTATATATAAAAGTATTATTTACAAAAACGTTTATCTTTGTTTAAAAGCTGAATTTAGTTCACATATGTTATAAAAGAAAATACATAGAAAATGAAGCAAAAACACGAAAGTCCTACTGAACTCTTTCTAGATTGAATATCTAATTATTCAAAATATGAAATTTATAGGATTATGTATTAGCTAAAGTTTGGTAAAAATTTCACTTTAATATGTTATCTATAGAGTAATATATGGTCTTCACAAGTCTTACTAGTTCGGAAGATAACTCTATTATGGATTAGTGAAATATTTCTTATAATTTAAGAACCTTAGAAACATAATTAATAAAATTTATAAACATAAAAATTGTTAAATTTTAACATATATAAGTGTCTACTAAGTTTCATTATAATCTAACTTACAAATTGTAATATATGAAGGACTAAAGTTGGTACTCTAAAACTGTCAAAGAGCAGAAACAAGGTAGAAAACATATCACAATTGGAAATTCCACCAAAAATTGTAAAATGCTCAAATTTCTCTAAAATTTTAGTATATTATATAACTTATTGTTATATATAATTAGAAATAAGAATCACATAAATTGGATAATTTTAGAAAAAGTTATGGCTTAATTAGTCCTATAAGGTCACATTGCCCTATAGGAAAAACACTAACTATGTATATGAACTATGCACCTTAATTTGTTTAGGTCACATTAAGTTTATTGAGTAATAAATTATCGAATATATTTCCATATTAGGCTCACAAAAAAATTGGAAACCCACAAGGAGGGGAAACACAATAAGTTAAGGATCAGAATCAAAGGAGAAAGGTGAATTTTATTATCAAATGATTTCTTTAGTGCACATACACATTGCTTGCTACGTGAAATGTGAATTGACTTTGTATTCATTGACCTTCATAATGAGATGATGGATAATTGTAACGTTTGTGGTACATATAAGTGGTATATGTATGGTATATTTGAGGTATATGTGTAGTATAAGTGATGTATGCATGGTATATGTATACTATATGCAAGGTATATGTGTGGAAAAAGAGGTATATATGTGGTATATGAATGGTATATGTGATAAGGATATAATAGTCGATGAATGCTTAGTTACAAATGCATATGAATAAGGACTTAAAAAGGCATTGTGACTAGTTAATTGACATTGCAAGGCAAAAGAAAAAGCATATGACCCAACAAATGTGCAAATGAAAAAAGCGATCAAGTTAGCTAGCAAATGCAAATATTCACATGGAAACCTGGGGCCATGTCTATTTAACTTAGTCATAACAGAAACAAATGAGCAAAGAATAAGCAAAGAATAGTGATCATATGTTTTAATTTTACTGGTAACTATATGATACTAATGAATGAAATGGAATATATGGTATGTGTTGGATTTGTGATTTGTTACTATGAGTTTCTTGGTACTTTCGAGCTTCTTTGATGATTACTCTCACTGAGCCATAACTCATCAATTTACATCATTTTTCAAGTAAGAGAAAGTGATAGCTTATTTTGAGTGGCATATAGAAGATATGGAACACAGGTCACTGGCTGAACCTCACCATTGTCTCTCTTTGCATTCCACAAGAACATGGAATCATGTCATCTAGATTTTGGATTTATATGAATATACATGTATCTTTACTCAAAATTGTACAATGATATGTAAATGGATGAAACTAGTAAACCTTACATGTAAAGTTATAGTTTTAATAAATGTGAGATATGTTGATTTACAGATTTATTGAATGATGATACGAATGTGATGATAACAAAAAACAATTTCAGGTAAAGGAAAGTTATAGCTTATTTTGAGTGGCATATTAAAGACATGGAACATAGGTCACCAGTCGAGTCTCACCACTCTCTCTCCTTGTATTCCACAAGGACATGCAATCATGTCATCTACATTTTAGATTAATGTGAATATACTTGTATATTCACTTTGAGTTGTATAAGGATATGTAAATGGATGCAACTAGTAAACCTTAGATGTAAATTTTAAGTTTTAATATATGTGAGATATGTTGATTTGCATATTTATTGAATGATGATATGGATGTAATGATAAAAAAAATTACTATCAATGTTAACATATTTGTTTAACTTACTTGTATGTCATATGTGATTACTAGACATAGGGATAAGTTTTACTAAAATGCATAAGTTATGATATTACTTAAATTCTAGCATGCATTCAAATATTACTATATCATTCAAGTTTAATAATGTACTTGTGTGTGCAATATTCATAAGATAGCTTAAACATATGAACTTGCATCAACATACATAATTGAGTTCACTAACAAAATAGCATTACATGACAACTAACATATCCATATATTATCATGTATTCCAATTTACTGATTCATGTATTCAAATTTACTGATCTCCATAAATTATGATCAACTTTCTACATACATGGTTTCTAGTTTCATAGCCCAATACTCAAAACATGGACTACCTAGATGTGGGTTATGAAATAGGAGTGCTCTAACATAAGCTTAAGCCACCCTACTCACTACTGTATTTGTCTGTATTGCTACCATTGAGCTTCTCAAATTAGGAGTGCTCTGACACAAGATTAAGCCACCCTGATGAGCAAAGACTGCATGCATATGGGTACAAGGGTGCTCTAACATGAGCTTAAACCACCTTATCCCTGATCCTGATATGCTACCACTAAGCCTCTCAAATCACGAGCACTCTGACATGTGCTTAAGCCACCCTGAAGAGCAAATATAATTACTGGATGCATAATTATTTCTACAGTATCGTAACCCCCTAAATGTCATGCCACCTATCCTAACTAGTCCCGGGATAGAGAATGGGCATTTTTATTCATATTCAGGTTATCAGTATCAATTATGTCATATTTCATAATTTTACAAGATCATCACATATCATGTTATGATGTAACCGTGTGCATAATCAAGCTCCTCAGTCATGTTATCATATTGAGTACAAGCTCATTTAATCATGTCAAAGGTGTATGCATGTCATACCCAAGTAATCTCATCATATGAATCCATTTATTCTTTTATGGAAATAGGGCATTCATAGGCCTGAATGGTATGTTCACGGACATGAAACCTCTTATCACGTTTTGTCTATCCATGACTGGCCTTGAACCTTTAAAGGCATGAACCTTTATTCACATGCATGAAATTCATACTTTTATGAGAGTGAAGCTTGGCTTCACGAGCGTAAATTCCTTTCATGGCCATGGAGCTTGGTTTCACATGCATGACTCATTACACTGAAACAACATTACAACACTGATTTCACTAAAATTTCACACTCAACATGCATAGATTATAAAGCTAACTAATGTTAGCCACACCTATCAACACTTTACAACTTCCATCAACCAATTGAAACTATAGACATTTATTTAATCACACTTCATCAATCAAATTAGGCTCAACGCCTTGCATATCAACCAAAGTGACATCCTTTCATGCTTCATTAATATTAAATCAATTTCAACATCTATCTCAGCATCTAATGGTTAGTTATCATGACACCAGCAGTACCAAAACAATTATTTCATATCAACAATCATTTCTAAGAATTTCTTCCAATGTCAGTATAGTACTTTCTAATTGTCCATCAATTTATAGGTGGAATGTAGTGCTGAAGTTCAATTTTGTTCCCAATGCATCTTGTAAACTCACCCAAAAATGTGAAGTAAACTGTGGGACTCTATCAGACAAGATAGATACTGGAATACTATGTAATCTGACTATCTCATTCATATATAATTTTGCCAAACTCTCAAGTGTACACCCCCATCTGATAGGTAGAAAAAGTATTGACTTGGTTAATCTGTCAATAATTACCCATACTGCATCATTTTTCCATGGAGTTCTTGCCAATCCATAAACAAAATCGATTGTTTTCCATTCTGGCGCTGACAATGGATGTAGTTTACCAACTCTTGACATTTCAAGCATTTAGAAACATATTTTTCTATGTCTTTTTTCATTCTTGGCCACCAGTAATAAGGTCTTAAGGTTTGATACATCTTGGTTATCCCTTGGTGCATTGCATAGGGTGCATTATGTGTCTCTTCTATTATTTCCTGGCATAAATTATTAATGTCTGGAACACAGATGAGCGACTTCAACATCAGTGTATCATCCTGTAAATAAAACTTTGTAGTGTTTCCCAACTTTACCATCTCAATTTTCTCACACAATGGATGATCTCTACCTTGTCTTCTTTAATCTTCTCCTTTGGTATAGGTCTAACTTGAAAAGTAGAAATCAAGAATCCTCCATCATGCATATTTAATTCAACATTCATAGATCGTAATTGAATCAAGGATGGAAAAGAGAATGCTTGCAAGTGAACTATATTGCTTGTAATATCCGCTAATTTAGGCCCCGAGTAGCACGTGTCGCGAAGTTAACGCGTTTGACCGATCGGAGTCTAAATTCGGATTTTTACACAAAATTGATTAGATAATGGCTAAATTAAATGATATAAGCCTAATTAAGTGATTATAGAGTTTAAAGAAGTTGATTTACGGTAAATGACTAAATTGCAAAATTTGATAAGTTTTTGGGTCAAATTGCAATTTATCAAAAATTGGAAGATTAATGAGATTAATTGTTAATCAACATATTAATTTGGACACTTAAAATTGGGTTGGCCTGCCATGACACTAAAGGAAGAGAATTAATATTGATTAAGTAAAAAATTGGGAGAAAGTGGTCAAATGGTGAGTCCCACATGGAGACTTTTTGGGTACCCTATATAAGACTCTTTTCTTCTTCTTCTTCTCTTCATTTTCTGTCTTCTTCTCTCTCTCAAAATATCAAGCACGCCAGCCACAACTCCTCCATATCCAATCTTGATTTCTAGAGAGAGAAAGGAAGAGAAGAGAAGGGAAAAAGCAAGACAATGTGATTTTCATGTTCCATAACTCTTAAGGAAGCTGGAAAGAACAAGAAAGAGGAAGAAAAATCTGGTTTAGTAGAGAGAGAAAATATCCAAAGTTGTGATCAAGTGAAGAAAAGTGTAAGGTAAAAAGCATATCTTCTTCTTCTTCATCTTTTCTAAAGGAAGTTTGAATTTTGAGCTCATTCAAGACTTATGAGGAAGGAGAGAGAAACTAGGATTTTGAGAGAGAAATAGAGTTAGGGTTTTGAGAAAATCATATGGAAATAATGATTTATGATGTTGTAGGAGTTCCAAGTGACAAGGAACAAGCTCTAAGGAGCAAAGGAAAAGAGAAAGCTACCTAGAAGAGTGAAGGAGAAAGATTTAAGGTTTGTGCATAATTTAAGGCAATAGCCTATTTTTGTTTGAAATAATGCATGCTGAACATGATGTGTGATAAATACATTTCAAGAATGATAATGATTAAGGCATGAAACCATATAATTAGACATGTATGAAAATGATCCTTGTGTGACATTGAATTAATGATGCATGTTAGAGAATCTTGTATGATCAAGGAATTTACATGTATTAGAGAGTAATGAGTTGAGTAAAAAACCTTAGAAATGCATGAAATAGAATTTGGTATGATTTGGATGACGTTAGAATGAATGAAATGTGAATATGCAGATTTTCCTGCTGAAAGTCACGGGTGTGACTATTGAGTCACGGGCGTGAACTTGAGGGTTCACAGTTGTGAATTTCTAGGTGGAAATGGTACTATTCATTCCAGAAGCGTTCACGGGTTGGAATCACAGAAGTGAACTTATTCACGGGCGTGAATGAGTAATCACGACTGTGAATGATTTTGGGCGATTCATTCCAGTAACGTTCACGGCTTGGGATTACGGGTGTGAAATTAGTAATCACGGTCGTGAATGCTCTGTATTGTGATTATGAATGTGGTTATCAAATGAAGTATTCAGGTAAGTAAATGAAAGTTATTGTCTATCCAGTGAAATAAGAATAATTGCATAGAATATATATATATATATATATATATATATATATATATATATATATATATATATATATATATATATTTGTTGTGATATAGAAAAAGGAATTGATATAGAAAAATGAATTGTCACGAATGATATATGAATTCTGATATTGGTGAAATACATGAAATCTGATACGGATGATAAACATGAGATTATTGAAGAAATCTAGTAAATGAATGAAAAGATGTTATCCAGTATGTATGAGTATGACTATATGTTTGCAAGACAAGAAAATTGAGATGTTGACAAATATGAGAATATTGAGATGTTGAAATTTGAGAAATAATGATTGATGTGAAAATATAAAGTAGCCCATTACTCTACTTGCGGACTAGAAACAGGATAGATGACATGTCATTAAGGGGGCGAACGGTACCGTACTATACCTTAACAAATGTGGCTAAAGCTTGTGTGAGCGCCATTGGTCTGGAATGCTCAGTCAGTGTGGCTAAAACTTGTGTGAGTGCTACTGACTTGAGAAATCTCTGATGAGCACATATAAATGAGGACATGGTGTCATAAGCTTGTGTGAGTGGCCTTGAACCGGTTAGTCATCTATGATGAAATTATACTCAATCAATATGGCATAAGCTTCTGTGAGCGCCATTGATTTGAGAAGCTCTTATGAGCCAGATAATGGACAGGGTGGCATAAGCTTGTGTGAGTGCTCCTGATCCATAACCCGTATCCAGTTAGTCCAAAATTTAGATTGATGTGGGCAAGATAATGAGGATAAGTCGGAAAATTAGAAAAGAAAAGAATAAGAAAATGATGATGATGTGAGAATGAAATGTAATGATAAAGAGATGAACAGAGAAATTTACCATCATAGACAAATTGAAATAACATGGTCTGTGTGAGCATGACACTTATACTTGCATTGTACATGTGATCATGGTTTGTATACTTGTATGAAATATTAACATGTTGATAGTCAAGCATGCAAATATTTTAATGCACAAAATGATGATTGAAAATGCTTGTTGCATGATATAGTATATTGCCTTATTTATTTGCACCACTAAGCTTAGAGCTTAGCGTGGAGTTTAATTTCCACGCAGATATAGAAAGGTAGCTGAAGACGATAGATAAAGCAAGCGTTGATCCCATTCAAGTAAAGCAGCCGAATCTTGAGAAAGTGGGTTACAAGTTTTGAAACTTTTGTATTTGGCTTTTATATTAAGGAAATATTTGAGTTTTTTTATAGTTGTTAAGAATTACTCTGATGTTAAAATTACCATCTTATGTAAATAACATTATACTTGGTTTTTGGTTACATTTATATATTTAAGAGAGTTCAAAAAAAATAGTGATTTGAAGAAGTAAGAAAGTCAGGTAGTAGCGCTCCCTCATCCGGGCACGTGTTGCAGTTCGGGTGGGGAGGCGGCTGCCACATTGCTACTAAACTTTTTGCTCAGTGCATCTACTACTACATTGGCTTTCCCTGGATGATATTCAATTGTCCAATCATAATCCTTTAATAGCTCTAACCATCGCCTCTGTCTCATGTTTAACTCTTTTTGTGTCAGCAAGTAACCCAAACTTTTATTGTCTGTAATGATCTGGAATGTCTCACCATATAGATAATGCCTCCAAATCTTTAATGCAAATACAACTGTGGCCAATTCTAGATCATGCATTGGATATGAGATCTCATGTGGTCTCAGTTTTCTGGATGCATAAGCTATCACTTTACCATGTTGCATCAATACACATCCTAAGCCTAGGTGAGAAGCATCACTATATACTATATATCCACCTATACCTATAGGAATAGCTAACACTGGTATTGAGGTTAACCTCTGCTCTAGCTCATCAAAAATCCTTTGGCATTTTGGAGCCCATTTAAAAGGCACATTCTTTCTATGTAATTTAGTCAAAGGGTTGGTAATCAATGAAAATCCATTAACAAATATGCAATAGTATCCTGCTAAGCCCAGGAAACTACGCATTTTTGAAACATTTTTAGGAGCTTCCCAATTTACTTTGGCCTCTATTTTCTTTGGGTCTACCTTTATACCCTTGTATGATACCACATGTCCAAGAAACACCAAATGATCTAACCAGAACTCACATTTGCTTATTTGACGTATAATTATTTCTCCCTCAAAGTTTACAACACAATTCTTAAATATTGTTTTTGTTCTCCCCTATTCTTTGAGTACACCAATATTACATCATTAAATATGATCACAAATATGTCCAGATATGGTCGAAACACTTTATTCATTAATGTCATAAATGCAGCTGGAGTATTAGTTAACCCAAATGGCATTACTAAAAGTTCATAATGTCCTTACCTTGATCGAAAGGAAATCTTTGAAACATCTGCTTTTGCTTCCTTCAACTAGTAATAGCCTAATTTCAAATCAATCTCAGAGAATATTTGTAGCGCTCCCTTACCCTATTAGTCGTTAATAGTGTATGACAATGCTACTAAGCTCATTCTTTTGTAAAAATAATAAATTTTCAAATTATTGCATTATTTATTTATTTATTTTTATAACATTTAAATATGTAACTAGTGATGTAAATATTTTGATTTAAAAGAACTCATTCAGTAAAGCATAATATTTTGAAATACATTTAACAAATATATATATTAATTACAAATTTCAATCCTTATAAATCCTACATGCCACGAATTTACATCAAAAGAAATTCTTAAAAGTTAATTCTTTTTACAATACAATTTCCAAAATATATAAAAAGGAAATAAATTGTTGCAAATTGATTTTAGAGTTTCCTTTTTCTTTGTTCGCCCTATTAAAATAGCTACGTCTATTTATCTATGTGTGAAACACACGCGCTAAGCTACTAGCTTAGTAGTACGTTTGACAACTATCCAATAATTATATAAAATATTTTTAAAATAAAATTTTAGAAACTACAATTAATTTACTAAGCATACCAAAATATTCAAATAATATTAAAACTATTTTCATCTTGCAAATGTATACAATTCATCAATTCTAACATTTCATTCATTAAGCATGCTTGAAATTGTTTAACAATACAACATATACAATTTAAAATATCAATTTAATAATTTACATTTTTTCTATTATTTATTTAATAGCCCACAAAATCTTAGACCAGAACTAAATACTGGATGCAAGGTTTCTGCTCTCCGGCAGTCTACTCAGCGCCTATATAATTATTTTATAACTCAGCATTTAACGCCTACATTTTCAATAACAACTGAGCACCTTTTTGGTGCCTAAGTAATTTCGAACTCAACACTATTGCTTAGTGTCTACGTAATTTCAACTGTCATATCCGCTAATTTAGACCTAAGTTACGCGAGTTGTTAAATCGACTCGTCGGTTTGGCCGAAGTCTAAATTTAAATTTTTATCGCAAAATAATGAAAATAATGGCAATTAAGTATGAAAAATATCTAATAAAGTGTTCAAAATATTTTAAGATGTTAAAATTCGGTAAAGGACTAAATTGCAAATTTTGAAAAATTTAGAGGTCAATTTGCAATTTACCAAAAAATTGAGGATTTATTGGAATAACCATCAATTAAATGCATGATTGGGACATTAAACACATGGGAAGGGGCTGGCCACACCAAGTGGCATACATTAAGTGGACAATTGACATGCATGAATTGGAAATTAATTAAAACATCTAGAATATGCTTAGGTGTCCCATAATTATGGAGTTGTCTTTATTCTCTTAATTATTCTTCTTCCTTATCTCTTCATATCCAAAATTTCCTATAAATTAAGTGTCTCCCATGTTTCTTGAAGCACCACACACCAAATGACATACAACAATTAGCCAAGTGATGTGCATGAATGAGGCATTAATGAAGGTTTCTAGAATGTGGCTTAGGTGTCCCCCATCTTAATGACTTTTGTCATCTTCTTCTTGATTGTTTCTTCTTTTTCCTTATCCATTTTCATTGAGGAAAATTCTGTTCTCGACACCAGCCCACGTTTTCTCCTTGATCAGCCATAACCAAAGCTTGATTCTAGTGAAAGGAAGTGAGAAAAGAGAGAAAAAGTAAGGGAAAATTCCATCTTTATACTCAAGGAAGCTTAAGAGAGTAAGGAAAAAGAGAGATATTAGGTTTATGAAATTTTAACAATCTATTTATTAACTTTAGGAACTCAAAGTGACAAGGAGCTAGATCAAAGGAGCAACGGAAAGGAGAAAGAGAAGTAAAGAGAAAGAAAAGATAGGTTTGTGCATAACCTAAGGCAATAGCCTATTTTAATTTTTTTTAATTTCATGAATTAATTATATGGCATGTTGATAATTCTGAATTAATATTATTTGTGATGAAAAATCTTGGGGATGCATGTTTTCTAGACTTAGGATTTAATTTGGTAAAAATTGAATGTGAATAGTTGGTATGTTCTTTGCTGGAAATGGATGAGCAGTGAGCACTTAAACTGTTATAACTTAAATTATGGAACTCGGTTTTGTATGTTATTTATTGGGTTTGAAAGATAAGCCATAGGTATATAACTTTCATTCAGACCATAAAACCTGAATATGTCTGTAGTTATCCAGAAAAATTCATAAAGTTTGGACATAGAATTTGTCCAGAAATTCTAGACATAATTGTTAGTAATAAGTAGTAAGTACTTAAACTGTTATAACTTGAGTTCTGAAGCTTGTATTTGTGTGTTATTTGTTCAGTTGGAAAGCTAAGACAGTGATATAATTTTTATTTAGACCATAACATCTGAATATGTTTATAATTGTCCAAAACAATTTATAAATTTTAGACTTAGAATCTGTCCAGAAAATTCTGGGCAGAATTGTTAGTGACCAGTCAGTGTTTATTTTACCATATCTTTTGATAAAGAACTCAGAATTATGTGAGTATAGTTGCATATTAAAGCTAAGATCTAGATTTAAAATTTTTAAGAAGACTTTGTAATTAAATTTAGATTTTAACAGGACCAAAATTAAGGTCCAAGATAGAGAATATAATCTACCAGTGATAGGGCAGCATATGAGACGAGGAATGAAATGAGTAAAATGATATGAACCTTGTTATATTATGTAAATATTATTTTAATTGAGTAATTATGTGATTATTTTGAGATATTAAATGCATTAAAAGTGTGAATATAATTTCTATGAATTTTAATGAGATTGTATAAGCCTTAGAACACCTAACTAGAACCAACTTAGGATAGTTTGGCATGCCAAATAGGGGGGAGTATGATGAAAATAATTAAATCCATTAATGGTATGATTTTCTATGCCGGGTTTGACATTGTTATCTATGCCAGATTTGACAATGTTATCTACATCGGGTTTGGCAATGTTATCTACGCCGGGTTTGACATTGTTATTTATGTCGAATATGACATTATTATCTACTCTGAGTTTGTCACGGTTATCTATGTTGGGTTTGTGACTTATATGCGCACATCATATTGCCCGAGTGGCACTCCTAAGTGTCTGGATGACAACTCCGTTATCCTAGTCAGTGGTTCATAGGTGTCCTGGGCATAAATAAAAACATAAATAAAGAAGTTATGGAACATAAAAGAATTATTGAAAATAAAACTAGAATTATGAATTTTGACATGGATAATAAGAAGATTTAGTGTTATGGGCAAGGAAAAGCTATGGATAATAATGGTTTGATAACGTAAAATAAATATAAGGTATAAAAGAATACAATTTATGAAATGTAAGTTGCATGAAAAATGATTGAGTGTCTTGGGCATAAATAAAACATAAATGAATTATTGATAATAAAAATGGAATTATGAATTGTGGCATGGATAAAAAGAAGATTTAGTGTTATACAATAAGGTGGTAATAAAATAAATAAGTATGAGATAAAATAATATAAGTTGATATCTATACATGCTAGAATACCATGATATGTATATTTGCATAAGAATATGATTAAGCATAAGTTGATATATGATAATGTATGATTGCATAAAATAGTTTATTGCTTTATTTATATACACCACTAAGCCTAGAGTTTAGCGTGAGAGTTTCCTTCTGCACAGATTTAAAGAGGTAGCTGAGGATTTTGGATAAAGAGACGGTGATCCAAGTCGAGTAGGGCAGCTCATATCAAATACCACTCACACAAATTATGTAATTATGGTTTGTGTTTTATTTTGTAGTATTTGTAAAATAAACAGTATATTTTGTAAATAACATATTATTATATAAAAATTTAGTTTATCTTTTATGTTATATTTCTTTCATAATGAAAAGTAAAAAAAAATAGTAAATGAAAATAAAATATAGGAATGATTTTCATGTATATAAATTTTAAAAATGATATTTTAATCGATAAAATCAGCGTAGCACACCCTCATCCAGGCACGAGCTGCTGGGGTGAGGGGGTGTTACATCATCTCAGCACTATTTATTAGTGTCGACATAAATTAAATCTAAGTACTATTTTCTAGTGCCTACATTTCTACCTTTTTATTGACAAATCAACTTATCATAATATCTAGTTCTCGACTAGATGTTATAGGGTTTAACTATATTTGTTACTTTTATTATTATTTACATAAATTATGTAGGTAACACTAATATAAATTCCATATAAATACAATAATTTTCATTAAATATTTTATAACCTCATACTTGCTCATTTAATCATTATAACTATAAGAAAAATCAAATAATATATCTTTCTATCACAAAATTTCACAATCAATACATATATGCAAGTTGACCTATTTTAGATAGTATTTCTGTCTTATATTGCCCTGTATTTTTCATCAATTTTTAAATGGAATTTGGACAAGTGATCAAGTAACAAAATATAGGTATATGTCTTATCTTTAGTTTTTAACTCGAATCACATTAAGCAAAATTTTTTAGGAAAGGTTATGAATTTTTCTCTAAGATATGTTCATTCCAATCTGCCCAACATTTTACTAGACAAATTTCTAATCCAAACTTTATGTCCATTTTTCACCTAGTTGCTGACATATTCAGGTCTAGTCGTCTAAATGAAAGTTCTATGTCTTAACTTTCCAACCCAATAAAAATCACTCAAAACGCACTTCCAGAACTCAAGTTATGACCTAAAAAATAGATAATGTTGATAAGACAAATTTTCCAGTAATTTCACAATGAAATATCCAAAATTTCATACACACTTTCACAAACATCACAAAATCAAAATCAACATTTTTCTATATTGAATTTTTTCCAAATGTACATACCTCAAAAATTCACTTCTCTTCACTTTTCTCTTCTTCCTAGCTAGCTTTCTCCTTGCCTTTACTTCCTGTTTGATTTTCGTTCAAAGATTTTTTACCTCCTTGGCCTAACAACAATTTTTACACTAATTAAGCCTAATCACACTAATCCATCCTTAATCATCATTAACATAATAATAACCCTAAATTACCACCTTTAATGGTAACTAACCCCAAAATCAAAGAAAAGAGAAGGAGAAAAGTGAGAAGATGGAAAATCTTACCTCACTTTTGAAGATCTTCAAAATGACTAAAATTTTTCTTCCCTTTTTCTCTTCTTTTCTTCCTTCCTCTTCCTTGGTTAGCTCACTTTGCTTTCACTTTCTTGATGATCTTGCCTTAATCCAAGTTTTACCATCTAACTTTACCTTTAATTGAAGAAAGAAAAAGAAGAACTAGGGGGGAAGGGAGGTCACGACTACAAGGAGAAGAAAGGGAGAGAGTTTTCTTTGGTTAGATGAGAAAGAAGAATAATAATTACCAAAAAAGTAGAGTTTGACTTTTTATAGTTGGATTAGGTGGGTGGTTAGGATTAATTAGATAATCTTGTCCCTCATTGGTCCATTAATTTAAATTGCTCTTATTTTATTTTAATCAAAAGAATATTCCTTTTCTTAGATAAAGAATATTTCATTTTTATGCTTTTTTAAAATATTTGTGCAAAAAACATTGCAATTTCCAATTTCATTCAGTGAAAAATTATTTTTTTTTCAAATTTTAATTCCGAACTGCAAAATTCTCAATTAATAGTATCGAAAATATTTTTCTCACATTTTATTATCATTTTAATTTTTTCTTTCATGTCTGAATTTAGACTATGATCGGTTCGGAGCGCCGGATTTCGATCAACCGTGACCGTGGCCTAAATTATCGGGCATTACAATTTTCCCCTCCTTTAAAAAAATTTTGTCCTCAAAATTTACCATTTTAACTGGAGTAGAATAATTGTGGATACTGAGCCTTCATCTCCTTTTCATTTTCCCAAGTCGCCTATTCTGAATTATGATTGTTCCATATAACCTTTACCAATAGTACCTTCTTGTTCCATAGCTTTTTCATTTCTCAAGCCAGAATTTCCACTGGCTCCTCTTCATAAGTTAGATCTGGTCGTATCTCTATAGGTTCTGCTGATATGATATGAGATGAGATAGATCCGATCAATCCTTCTATCAAAAGTTGTGAACCCTTTGTTGGTTACCCAATTACCTTCGAATACCTCAAGCTGTATCTAATCACCACCCCATGAGCAACCTCCCTGAGGCAACAAGGAATAGTGTCAAAATACAAAATCAATATTCAAGATATCTTTGAGTACCTCAAGTCTAAGGATACTTGCACCATTGCTATGATGAGACTATCATTGACATTTGAATAGATTATCCATATGATTGACTCATAGTTGGTCATCCAATCTACTTAGCTACACTTTGCAAGCATCCACATGTTAACTCTAAACATCTCATGTTTATAGAGTATGAGATCTACTATTTGATCCAATCAAGGAGTGTAACTTATGCTAGTCTGTCCGGATTAATAATGTCTCGTCTCATTAATCCTATGACTAGGGATAATTTTAATACTAACATAATTACACATGATAAGAATCTCAATATCATGATCTCATTATGATTTCCTTCATGCTATGTTATGTATCAAGGACTTCATTAAATGATTGAAGATCACTCACCAATTCATATATCAAATGAATATCAAATTAATGAAAAAACCTTTTATTAATCAAATAAATTTGTACAATATGTGCTAAAGGTGATTGCCTTTAGAGCACTCCTCTAACAAGTAAGTGTTGCAGTTTCTCTTCCAATGGCCATCCTTGGCACAATGGAAGCACTTTCCTTTTGTGGCAGTCTCCTTGGCCTTCTTCTTAGTCACTCCTCCCTTATGCTTCATGGACTTCTTCTTCTTAAGGTTCTTCTTCTTAGAACTAGAAGAGTTCACCACATCACAACCTTACTGTCCTTCTTAACTGATGGCTCAGCTCTCTTAAGCATGTTGATCAGTTCGGGAATAGTGGTGGAGATTTGGTTCATCCTATAGTTAAGCATAAAATGTGAAAAATAATCAAATAAATCAGTTAGAATTAAATCAATACTTAATTCATGATCCATCACAAATCCCAAGTGGCAAACTTTTCAATATAGCTATTCATCTTCAGTGCATATTACACTAGAGATGTCCCCTCAACCATTTTAGAGCAGAAGAGCAACCTTGAAGTTTCGAACCTTTCGAAACATGCTTGCTCGTCAAAAAGCTCTCTTAGATGGTAGACTATGGAATTAATATCTATAGCCTTATGTTTCTTTGGCAACTCAACTGACATATTAGCAAGCATAATACAACTTGAATCTCATTATCATCAAGATGCTTTTGATAAGCCTTCTAAACATCTTCAAAAACATTAGCAATAGGGGGATTCAGGAGTGCCTCATCTAGGACATAGCCAATCTTTTTGGATTTAAGAACTATTCTTAAATTCCTTAGCCAATCTAAAAAAATTAGGTTCAATCAACTTGTTTGACTACATTAGTGATCTCAAATTCACACTTGTCGACTTGATGATGATTCTAGCAACCTAGATGTAAAATAGAGCATGTTATAATGTATATAAAATTGCATATTTATTAGGTCTTTAATAAATTGCATTATAGCTCACACTATTTTATTGCAAATCCATAGCCCTTACTATGAATCTAAGAGAACCTATATAGAAGTTCTCCTAGTGGGTCGATATCCAACTAGCTAAGAATAACCTTGAGGCAACTCAACAAGCCATCATTAGTTTGGTTGGTAGGTATTTAATGCCTACCAATTGAATTATTCATGGAACTATCGAATCTTGTGCTATCAACTAATTGATGTGTGCACATACATTGGGTTATCAACTCTTGATATATATACATCTCATGTACACTAACCTAACTTTGCCTCTAATATACATTAACCTTGGCACAAATCCAACAAGCAAATGATATCGATTAAGTCTTATCCATTAATCATGAAATCTCATTTCAATGGTTTGAACATATTCTTATAGAGTGAGCTTGAGGCAACTCAACAACCCTAACTCTAGAAAAACTATAGCTCTCCCCATATTAATGGAAGGCTAAGGCTTAATTGTTTACTTAGTGAGAGATTTCTTTGTTAAGTCTCATCATATTTTTATTGCATGCTATTATATATCATACATTAATCACATAGACATACTAAAGTCAATCTCTTAAGCCAAAAAGAGATTGACTAGGTCTTACATAGGTATATGCATGAATCTACAAACCCAAAATAGAAATCAAATTCTTATTTCTAAGTTTTCTTCTTTATGGTACCACCTCTTTTATAATATAGAGAACCTTAATTTATATTTGAGAGGAGGATGATGAGAAGAGAAATACATGAGAAAGAGAGGCAAAGACAAGCAGACCCTATTTACCATAAAATAAAACAAATTTATGCATGCTCAATCACATTGGGCCTAAGTCCATAATCATCCATCATGCTTTTTCATACACCCCTAATATGCATTCTCTAATGTGTAAAATAAAATAATGATAATTTTGGATTTCAATTTAAAATCGATTCAACGTTTGAATCGAAAATTGCCTATTAGTGTTGTTTCCGTTAATTTAAATTTGTATGTCATTTCAATGTGGAATTTAATATTTAATAAAATTAAATTAAATTTCATATTTTCAGAATTAATTCAAAATTAATTCACCTTAAAAAAATTATTAATATGTCAAACAATTGAATTTTAATATACATACCAATTTCTAGTAATATTATAATTACCATTGCTCAACTCAAATTAAATCAAAATTAATTTCTAAAAATTATAAAAATTTCCAAAACTTCAATTAATCATTCTAAGAATCTTTAGGTCAGGTCAAGTTCATCAAAATATTTTTGGTACAAGCCAAAATTACTAAGACTAATAAACCAATACACTTACATGCTCAAAACGACTCAGTTGACATCTGGAATTTTTTAAAAATTTTAAATTCGAGAAAAATAATTTTAGCATATGTCTAATATCAAAATAATATATTTTAATCACATAAAAATTATTTTAAGGTACTAAATATAAAATAATCATATACAAAAAAATTAAACAAAACAATGCCACCAGGTATGTTAAAATAATCTCGTTTTTGTGTTTGTTTGAAAAGTTAATTAAAAATTTTTAATTAATTATTGGAAAGTTCCATAGCATTAAACACATTTTTAATATGTATAAATAATTTTTCCATAATCAAATTACAGGAAAAATATAAACAGTCCTATCAATTAAGCCAAACAATAACATATGTTCAAAAATAAATCAATTTTCAACATTTTTGAAAGAAATCCGAAATTCATTAGTTGAATTACATTCAATCAATTTTTCAATCACAATAATCATCCCATGATTAGATTAAAGAAATAAATATATGTAAAACAAATTTTACAAATTAATTTTAATTATTCAAACCTATTAATTCAAAACCATCAAAACCATACAATTTCATTGTCTTTTCAATTAAAATTAAATTTAATGCATACAAGGGGGCTCTGATACCACTGTTAAGTTTTGAAAATGAATCTCATTTATTACCACTATTAAGTTTTGAAGATGAATCTTATTTATAAAATATAGTGGAAAAATAAAATTTTCAAAACCTGAAATAAGAATTTTGCTTGTGCTATAAAAACTAATTTATCAAAAAACAGAGGTAAGAAATTATACCTTGTAAATTATTGATTTATAATTTAAAATTTCACCTTTTTAGGTTTTTGCAAGTCACAACAATCCACTTTAAGATGTTTCTAAAGTTACATGCGAAAAAATGAAAAAAAAACTACAAGAGAAATGGTTGAACATACCTCAAAGTTCTAGCAATGGTGTATGCTTAATTTGAGAGAATGTGAAAAATAACTATTATTTTTCTTTTTTGAATTTCTTGATTTACAAAAGCAATTTTCAGACTTTTAAACTTTTCAAAAATATTTTTACTCCAAAAATAGTCGAGGTACAAAGTGCGCAAGACAAAGGGAGAAATTTTGGGATTTTTGCCTTAATTTGTCTTAATTGTCTAATTAGGCCAGCTGCTAGCCAGCTTAGCTGGCATGCCTGGTAGGCTAGTAGCCTGTACGGGCCCATGACCCTCAGAATAATTTTTTCGTGCGATCTCATTGCTATTCGTTCCACAATAATTCTCTCATATTTTTGGATCCCATCCTATACCATTTTACTCATTCTTCACATATCCAATGTGGTGACCCATTTGGTTTCCAGTTATGTTGGATACTTCAATTAACAATTAATTTAAGCAAGTCATGAATGGTATCTAACAACACATCATGACCCCCAATTGACTATAAAGTTAATGGTTTGACTACGAACCTTTCCATAGACAATTTCAGTGAAATTATTCCTTTCACTATTCTATACCCCATTTGGTTCAGAATATGAACATGTGTCAACTCCCACCAAAATAAATATGTCACATCTAGTCCAAGTAATGTTAGTTCTTGTCCCTGAGGCTCATTACTCTATTAGACTTATCATTAAAACTATCTTCATGACATTTCCACTTTAGCCAAAGATTCTCGAGTAGTGACCCCGATAAGAGACACTCCTTCCATCAGGAGTGGTGAATTCTTTGTTGGTTACCCAATTACCTTCGAATATCTCAATTTGTATCTAATTAGCACCCTATGAGCAACCTCCCTGAGGCAACAAAGAATACTTTCAAAATACAGAATCAGTATCCAAGATATCTTTGAGTACCTCAAGTCTAAGGATACTTGCACCATTACTATGTTGAAACTATCATTGACATTTTCATAGATTATCCATATGATTGTCTCATAGTATGTCATCCAATGTATTTAGCTACACTTAGAAAACATTCACATGTTAACTCTAAAGATCTCATGTTTATAGATTATGAGATCTATTGCTCGATCAAATTAAGAAGTGTAACATGTGCTAGTATGTCCGAATTAACAATGTCTCGTCTTATTAATCCTCTAACTAGGGATAATTTAGATCCTAACATAATTACACATGATAAGAATCTCAATATCATGATCTCATCATGATTTCTTTCATGTTATGTTATGCATCAAGGACTTCATTAATTGATTTAAGATCACTATCAATTCAAATATTAAATGAACTTGAAATTAATGAAAAAGCCTTTTATTAATCAAATAAAATTGTACAATAAGTACTAAAGGTGATTTCCTTTAAAATACTTGTCTAACATTTATCATGTATGCTATGTTATGTACTAGACCCGTTGTATCATATGCTTTGAGTGTCATAAGCATTTATTAGTCATATCTCATCGAGGGGCATTGGGTGGCTATCAAGAATATCCTTAAGTACTTGAGAAGAACCAATGATGCATTCTTGGTTTATGGAAATAGTGCCTAAAGTAAGCAGGTATACGGATGCCAACTTCCAATCTGATAGGGATGACTCCACATTCTAATCAGGCTATGCTTTCATGTTAAATGATAGAGGAGTTAGTTGGAAGACTTTTAAATAGGAGACGATTGCAAATTCCACAAATAAAGTAGAGTACATTGCAGCTTCTAAGGCAACTAAGAAAGCAGTTTGGATGAAGAAATTCATCACAAAGTTAGAAGTGGTTCCTAGCATTGTTGATCCAATACCTTTGTATTGTGATAACAATGGAGCCATTACACAAACAAAGCAGTCACAATCTCATCAAGGATCCAAGAATGTACTTAGATGTTACCGTTTGATTCGGAAAATTATAGGTAGATAGGATGTAAAGATAGAGAGAATTCCTATTGATCAGGATATAGCTAATCCTTTCACTAAGTCACTTCCCTAAAAGAGACATGATAGTCATGTATTTACATATGGTACAATATATAAAGGTGATTGACTTTAGTGCAAGTGGGAGATTGTTAGAGAGTTCGTCTACTCATTTATTATTAATAAAAGACATTTTCATCATATGGTATGCATTCTTAGACCATTTAATAGAAGTCCTATGCATGGAAAACTTATGTCCAACCCTAATTATGATTAAGGGACATATAAATAACCTTTTTAAGGCCAAATTCGTGCTGCTACCTTGAGAAATAAAAAGTTATTCTCTTATCTTCTTCTCTTTCAAGTTGAAACACCATTGCTAGCACCTTGGTGCTTTGACATTTCATCTCCCTTATGGTTATTTCATTTGTTCCTTAATTTCGATTAATATTAGAGACAATTTAGCCTTACAATTTTGTGGTTTGCAACAACCCAATTTGAAGGAAAGGCTAAAAAACTTGGAAGATCAAAAGATACAAACAAATGTAATCAACTTCTTCCATTTGATGGTATACAATATAATTTTAAATTATACGGGGCATTCCATAAGTTTTGGGTTCAATTAATTTTAAATTTCCACTATGCCATGTATAAGATGCTTGTTATGAACCCACAAAAAGATCTCTAGTTGCTGGAGTTGATTTTTGCACAAGAGAAGTTACTTGTTTTTGAATGGTGGATAGTTCAACTGCAATTTCTTCAAACAACTTCTTTGCCTATGTTACCAAAGCAAAATCTGAGCTATTCAATTCAACTTCTAGATTTCAAAGTATGGATTCTCAACAATATTTCATTTCTCATGTTTCCAACTCTCTAGATTCCTTCACTTCTATTTCCTATTCTACTATCTCCTTTTCCACTACTACTTCCTCACTATCCTTCTCACCTTTCTCTGAAAGTTCTTCTATTTTCTCCTCAACTTTTTCTTTTGCTTTAATTTTAATGATTATTACATATGAGCTTTCATCATTTTCTTCTTCATTTGCCTCACTTTTCTCTGTGTTAGCATTTTCTCCATCTCCATTAGAACTTCCAGATTGTTCACTTTCACTAGCACTCTTAACTTTTTATTCTCCTTTCTTACTTTCAATATTTTCCTCATTTGACTCATCGTCCATTTTCTCTTCATTTTCACTCTCCATTTTCTCTTCATCAAACATATTTTGCCCAGTCCTACAATTTTCAATACTCTTCTCACTATCACTATAAGTATCATTTTTCTCTTCCTCTCATTTTCCCTTAGTCATAATTCCTCCAGTAAACATACTACCAAAGAATCCCTACAAATTTTCAATTTCTTTGGATCAACAATACCTCTCATATATCTTTTGCTTAATTTTCGAATAATGGTTGTCATTATCTTATTCATCTTTAGCCTAACAATTCCTTTTCCTTTATTGTTCATTTTCTCCTTGACAAACATATCTTTCTCACTAACACTTTTATATTCTCCAAACTAACTCTAATTTCATTGCTCAAATCCAACTTCCAATGCTTAAAGAAATTAATC
The DNA here is from genome assembly GCA_023653625.1 of Triadica sebifera. Classification (NCBI taxonomy): domain Eukaryota; kingdom Viridiplantae; phylum Streptophyta; class Magnoliopsida; order Malpighiales; family Euphorbiaceae; genus Triadica; species Triadica sebifera. The sequence continues at coordinate 18,126,681 of CM042901.1, read as the reverse complement.
AAAATCATAGTATAAGACTTGTTTTTATGACTAATCTTCAAATAACTAGAGATCAAATGGAACTAATTTACTTTCTTTTTATTCAACAAACACCAAATAATTGCTAAGTCACAATCATTGACATAACTCATACTTCCATATTTAGGCAACAAAAAACTAGTTATGAGTTTGTGAATTCCCTTACACTCATCATTCATACTTGAAAAAGTGACTTTTGATCCTTTAGTCATCTTAAACTTAAGAAAACTTCTAATAAACTCATTTCTATCAAAATTATTATAAGCAAAAGTCTCTAGCTTATTAGTATCAATTCTATTGTTTAGAATTGCAAGTACTTTAAAAATTAAATAAGTTGTAACAATAAACTTTTTCTCACTTACAAACACATATATTCTATTTATATCCTTTACTTGCAAATATTCAAAAAATTTCCTTACTAGAATTGGGTGGATTTCCTCTTTGGTCTTCATGAACTCGATCCATTGTTATTTCTTTATCAACTCAAAATTTTCACTTTCCTTCAAGAATTCGCGATCTAGATGCAATGTTGTGATAAAATCTCCTGGAAATTTTATCTCCAACTCTTTCTCTTTAACATATACTTCTACTTTTTCATATTTCATCGCTAGTTTCAAATTTGAAGAATCATTTTAAAGGTTAAGCTTGCTGAGATGGTGTGTGTTATGGAACCACCCACCCTGAATTTTTCCTTATAGATTTATTTTGTGTTTGGCTATGGCTTTAGTTCTCATGGTTTAGGGATTGAATATAATTTTAGTGAAGAAAGGGATTTGAGAAGAATAATAGAATAAGGGTTTGAAAGAAATTAGCAAATAAAGATTTTAAATGAATTAAACAATGTGAGGCAATCAATGTGTCATTTCAATTTCATCTCAATAACCTAATTAATGTAAATGACAAAATTCAAATATTTTATTAAAATTTCAAGAACAATCTTTACAAGAAAAAATATTGTGCAGTCTTTCAATGAAGGGAGTTAATGTGCATGTGTCTTTAGGCAGAAAATTAAATCCTAAATTAAATTATCTGAGAAGCCCTTAATTAATGAATTGTCTAATTTTCAAATCATTGGTATTTTTGTAAATTTCATTCTTTAATTACCTATACAATTACAATTAACATGAAAATTGAAATTAATTTTGCAATTGTCACTATGTTCTCCAATATCTCCTTTTTGCACATGATTTCTAATGAAGTGATGTCTGATTTCAATGTGTTTAGTTGTTGAGTGCTAGATAGAAAATTTTGTCAAATTATTTGCACTTGTGTTGTCATATAGTATAAGGCTATGGTTGAGTTTAATTCCATAGTCCTTAATTTGATGTTTGATCCATAATACTTCTGCTACACAACTTCCAACCACTATATATTCTACCTTTGCAATAGATAAAGCCATAGATGATTGTTTTCTAGTGTACCAAGTTACTATTAAAGGTCCTAGGAATCAACATGCGCTAGATGTGCTTTTTCTTTCCTTTCTACAATGAGCTTAATCTGTTTTTGAATATTCTACTAGTTTCAATAAAGCCCTTTTAGGATTATGTTCTAGCAAGATATCATAGAATATGATTTACTGCTATTAGGGTGTCTCCTTAGGAGAAGACTAAAATCTTGGACATACGCATATTGAGTAGTGAATGTCAGGTTCACTTACTACTGGGTAGAGAAATGAGCCAACCATTGCTCTATACATCTTCTTGTCAACACTTTTTCCTTTTTCATTAGCTTCCATCTTTATTTTTATGCCCATTGGAGTTTTGATAGATTTTTCATTCTCTATCTTGATCATTTTAAACAACTCCTTAGTATATTTGACCTGACTTATGAATATATCATCCTTGCATTACTTGATTTGTGATCTAAAAAAGAATTTGAATTCTCCTATCAAGCTCATTTCAAATTCTTTTTTCATACTTAGAAAATTATTTGCACAAAAAAAATTAATAAAACCAAGTACAATGTAATCTATATAAAATTGAACAATTAGAATATCAAATGACATGTGCTTGATAAACAATGTAGTTTCTACCTTTCCACTAGTGAACTCATGATCAAATAGAACCTTGCTTAGCCTCTACCATTCTCTAGGTGTTTGCTTTAAACCATATAATGCTTTAGTGAGCTTGTAAACATGATTTGGAGGCTCATGACTGTTAAAACTAGGGGTTGTGCAACATAAACTTTTTCATTTAGAAAACCATTAAGAAATGCAGTCTTGACATCCATTTTATAAAGTATAAAGTTTCTAAAGCACACAAATGCATATAGAATTATAACAACATCTAACCAAGCTATGGGTGAAATTGTATCATCAAAATCAATGCCCTTTTCTTGGTTGTAGTCTAGATCCATAAGCATAGCTTTTTTTTTTTATTCTAACTACATGTCCATGCTCATCTAATTTGTTTTAAAAGACCTACTTCGTGCTAATAATTGAATTATCTTTTGGTCTATAAGCTAACCTTCAAACTTTGTTTTTCTAAAATTGATTCAATTTTTCCTACATGGAAAGAATAAAATTTTCATCAATTTGAGCATCAATAAAAATTTTAGGTTATATTTGAGAAACAAAATCTATGTTACCACAATATTCTTTCTTATAATTTCTAGTCATCATTTTATCTAATGGAATCCCAATAATGTTCTCCTTTGTGTGATACTTATGATAGTTCTATTCTTTAGGTAAGACTGCATAAGTTTGTTGTTTTCTTCTTCTACTTCATTTTCTTCTTGAGAGATATGATAGTGTTCTATATTTGTTCTATTGTCATCTTTTCACCTCTCTTTTTCTTCACTTGTTTTAAGCTTTTCCATACTGTTGTCAGTATCTTCTAGATTTACATCAATATCAAAAATACTTTTTTCTCTAAAGTAGAGATAAAATTCATCAAATTTAACATTAATTGACTATTCTATTGCTAAGGATCTTTTATCAACAACACTATATACTAAACTAGATAAAGAGTAAGTAAGAAATATATCTTCATGTGATTTAGAATCAAATTTACCTTGATTAGATTTTTCCTCGCCACAGCTCATAAGGAGTTTTTTTTTTGCAATTTTGGTCTGAACAATCCTCTGTTCAAGATATAGCATGCAATGTTGACTGATTCTACCTATAATTACTTTGGAAGATTATTTTTATGAATAATGGTTCTAGCATATCATGTAGAGTTTTGTTCTTTCTTTATACTACTGTAATAGCCTATCATATAGTTAGAATAAATCTAACCATATAAGTGAGTATTTATGATATCATGTGTTAAAATCCTATAAAATATGAAACTCCTTTTAAATCACTTTAGATGCATAATGACCATGATGACTATTCTAAAACCCTTATGAAAAATATGAAAAAAGAATGCAATAATAAAATATATAAGAATATTTAAATAATGTATTTGGGCTTCAACTAGCCCTAAGGTTTACAAAATACATGTTCAAAACAAATTACATGTCTTTAAAGATTAAACAAAAGGCATCCATGTGTATCACCCACCCGTAACTAGGTTTCGTCCTATGAATCTTCATCTAGGCTCTTATTCTTTGTGAGCAACTATCTTTACATCTCCAAACCTGCAAGTGAGAAACACCCACACACTAAGTAACTCGTGCTTAGTGGTACATATGTGTATATAACATGAAACAACCATATATACAATAAGATTTCACGTGCACATACTTTATGTATCACGTTAGTTCGTTACGTATCCAAAAACATACTTAAGCATATGAAATTTCATTGTATTGTTTCATATAAATAAATAAATATACCTCAATACACAATTTTAATCATACTCACGCATGGAAATACAAATTCATGGCATAACTAATAATCTTATGTAGACATGTCATAAATCATATCAACATTCACATCATAGCATACCAATAATCATAATCATGTTCAATCAAATAAATCATAACAGTCAAACCATCCACTGTCATCATAACAGTCAAACCATCCACTGTCATCATAACATCCATAAATTGATTTACCATATCCTTTTTATTTTGCCTAAGACTCTAAGCCCGACTAACCAGAAACATAATATGGATCAGGAGTGCTCTACCAGCTTAAGACTCTCTGTCCATATTCTGTTTATGCTCATCCGAGCTTTTCTAGCCAAGAGTGGTCACACAAGCTTAAGACCCTTTAAATGAGTATAAATGTAATCAGATTATCTGCATGTAGGGATCAAGGGTGCTCGAATAAGCTTAAGACCCTTTTGTCCTTATATCATATTCATTTCCTTTGTTATCCTTATTCTACAACACCATTCGACCCTCTAATGGCATGCCATATATCATTTTCCTAGTCCTATAAGAGTGCTCATACCAGCTTAAAACTCTTTGTCCACATTCTGTTTATGATTATCCATGCTTCTCTAGTCAGAAGCACTCACACAAGCTTAAGACCCCCTGAATGAGTATGAATAAAATCAAATTGTGTGCATGCAAAGTCCAAGGATGCTCTTATAAACCTAAGACCCATTTTCCTTATATCGTATTTTTTCCTCTATTATCCTTATTCTACAATACCATTTGACCCTCTAATGGCATATCATCTATCCTATTCCTAGTCTTAGATTAGAGTAATGGGATTTTTTGATTTCAATATTTACACTTTACTTCATGTCAAAATCATTCTATATAAAAACATATAGAGTTTCTCACATAAGCTATATAGTTAACCTCATCATATTTCTTTCTTTTCAAGAGCCATTCATGGCATAACTTTTACATGCTCACCTAAGCATAGTTATAGCTCAACATATCATGGATAACATGCTTTATATAAAATTCATACCTGGAATTCATACATCACTCGCATCATCATATTATAATTTATGGCTATACATACTTATATCCTATTTATGTTACTATGGTTCTCATTTTATCATGGATTCACACATACTTAAGCACATAACATCTTTCTTGTTTAGCATTTGATCATCTCAAATAAAAGCCTTAAAATTTCATACACGTTCATATTACTAACATGTTTTTTGGGATAGTCTAAAATCATAGCATATCATAATCAAAACAATATTAAAGCATGTAATCCTTAATCATTGTTATCATATTCTTATCTTGGTTCACGACCATGAATGGACATTCACGTATGTGAACAAGTCTTTCCTGACTTGATGGCTATGAATCAAGCTATGGTTCTGCCTGTGAAGGCTCATGGTCTAATTATCACATATAAGTGCTCATTCACGATTATGAAATATTTAACCAAGTGGTGAACAACTAGTTTCACAGGTGTGACAACCTCTTCATGGGTGTGAAGCCATGCTTCATAGCTTGTGGTCATAAAACTGGTTGTGCCTCTAGGCATGAAAGGATATGCCCAAAATCACAACTTTATGCCTTATGATTCACAACCGTGAATGAGTAGTCATAGGCATGAATCTAGATATTCTAATGTAGTGAAATCATGCAAAAAACATAACATTTTCGCATTCCATATAATTAACACTAAATTGGCCATTGGCAACTACTTTTATCAACACGCAAGTGTATATATAACATAATTTCATGCTTTTATATCATTTTCAACACTTTTCCAATCTCAAATCATACAAATTCACAATCAACTCATTCATTACAATAGAAAATCATTTGTGGAAAAATCATTTAATCCAACCACAATCTCAGCATTTCCATGCAAAACATGTACTTTGAGGCCATATAAATGTCACAAAACACACAAATAACATATTTTTGGTTTCAATGCACATTTATACTAACCTTCACTTTGGAGCTTTCAAAATCACTCCTTTCTAGCTTAAGATTCACCTCCCTTTATAGGAGCTTTTTCACCACTAGAACCTCCACCAACTCACAAATATGGAAATGGGCATCCTACCAACACCTTTTCTCGTTCTTTTTCCTATAAGAACAACCCTTTCAATTTAAATCAACTCCTTGCTATTTGATTCTTTTGATTTCTAACTCTAGAACAACATTGAAATATTAATTAAATGGGTGGGTTCAAAACTAAATGAAAGAGGAGAAGAAAGAATGAAATTTGCATGGAGGTGGGAGAAGAAGAAATGGTCTTGTGCAAAAAAGTGAGGGAGGAGAGAGAAAAAGTTCTTTTTATACCTATATGCAAATTACCAACTTGGTCCATGCACAGTTCCCATATTGCTACTTATAATTCAAGGTTTTCAATAATGCCACATCCACTTTTAAACCACAACCATATGTTTATTTTACCAATAGGAAATATGAAATGTCCTCCGATTTAGGCCTTGATCGTACGTGATCATAGTTGGGTGCACAGTCCGATCGGAGTCTAAATTTAAACCTATAAAAAAAATGACAAATTATAAAAAAAAAATAATTGAGGATATTATTATTTGGAAATTAAAAAATTGGTGCAAGAACTAGAAAAAAAATAAAATTACACTACAAACAAATTTGGTATTATTGAAATTGTTGGGGGAAAATGTATGAAAGAAGAAGAATTTATGGAAATAAAGGAATTTCTCATAATTAAAAATAATAAAATTAATTAATTTAATGAACCAATAGGAATTAAGATCAAGTTAATTAATATGATCCACTCATTAAGCATAATTTAAAAGTCAGAAATGGGAGGAAATTCTACATTCTTCCACAATTACTACTCATCATCTTCATCTTCTTCCTCCTAATTTCCACCCACTTCAAGCTTCCAAAGTCTCCATTTTTTCTTCATTTAAAGCTTGAAAAAGAAAGAAAACTAAGAGAAAAAGGAATAAAAGTTGAGGGGAATTTCGGCCAACTTTGGAAAGCCATTAAGGTGAGTTTCTTCTCCTTAAATTCAACCTTTTTCTTTCAATTTGAGATTATAGTGATGATTGATGCAATTGGAATTGGTAGATTAGGGTTATTGGGCAAGAATTGACCTATGGTTTGAAATAAGAGTTAGGTTGAGAAAAAATTGGAATTGAGGTTGTAATTGATATTACTTAACCTTAATTTATGATTTTATGATTGAAAACACAAGAAAACATTACTTTAAGAGATGAAGGAGGGACTTCCATGATTGAAGTAATTTGGGGAAAATTGAAATTAACTTAAGGGAAAAACAATAGATGATGAGTGGAGTGTGGTTTGGGTGATATTTTGGAGAAATTAAATAAAAACCCTAGAGAACCAGTTTGGATAGCTTTAATCTAATAAAAAGTGAATTTAATCTTAGTAATTTTTGGATAAAATAAGTTATAGAACATATTAGGAGCATGAGGGTTTTATGTATGCATGGAAATTTTTGGAAAGGGGTGATAGAAATGAGATATTGTATGATTGTGTTCAAGTGTGAAAAAGAGAGGCCCTCAAGAAGGTGACAATGGCAAAGAAAAGCCCACTTAGTGAGGGAAGAAAAAGAAGGAAAAAGGGAGGATTCAATGTTGATTAGGTATGTACTTCATTGATAAAAATCTTACATGTTTAAATATGTGGAATTATATGCTAATGTTTGATGTGAGTGTTGTTTGCAATGAAATGTAATTAATGGCTACCTTTGATTTTCATGGTAATTGGACTAAATGGTGTGTAAAAGTTAAAATATATTAATTTAATTGTGATATGGAAATTTGGTATAAAAATGAATGCATATGATAAATGTATTTATTATATAGGCTTATATCAATTAATGACTCTGTTTCAAAATTCTAGGAGCAACAACGACATTTTTTTATCGTAACTAATGTTGTGAAAGTGAGAATGTCTGAAAATGAGAATAGGATGAAACTAATTGGAAATGAAACTGAACTCATAATACTAGAAATATCATGAAGAACATAAATTCAAATTTTAATTGCAAATTACCTAAAAATTAGATACAAAATCTCAGACCTGTAGGTACCCATAAAATAATGGGTAAAAATTGACTAAACACCTTTTAGTAAAATGACCATAACTTTTGCTAAAAAACTAGAATTTGAGTGATTTTTAGTGTGCATGAAAACTGAGAAAATAAGTTACAAGTTCATAGAGACTATAAATTCAAATTCAAACTATAAGTGAACTAATTGATGAGAATTTTAAAGTCGACATCTATCATGAACAAAGAATTTGTATATTGGACTTTTGCAAGTGGTGTGACGTATACATGTATTCATTGATGAAAATTTTGAATTTATTAGTAGCTATAAATATTTTAAAAAAATAATTATAAGAGAAATTTGAATTTAATAATTGAAAATAAAAATACATATATGTGAATATTTGTTATAACTACCACTTGTAGAAAATTATTGCGAATGATAATCATAATATTGGTAATAATTATAAAAATAGTTAAATCCTAAAACACTAAGTCTAGAACTATAATAATGAATAGTTTGGCATGCCAATTAGGGGATTTAAGGCACCTGGTGCAAAAATATGAAAGCTGATAATGACAATATTATAAATGCGCTAGGCACAATACTATAAAAGCTGGTAAAATTTCGTTATTCATATTAGTTAGTTCAGTCATATCTATTATGGATACAAAGAAAATAATAATAATAATAATAATAATAATAATAATAATAATAATAATAATAATAATAATAATAATAATAATAATAATAATAATAATAATAGTGTAGTGTGTGAGTAAAATAAGTAAAACCACATCATTTAGATAATATTATGTTAAATTAATATTGTTAAATTTTAATTGTTTAATAGAAGTTTATTTGATGCATGTATTTCTTTTCTTTTTGTATTATTTGTGGAATTATAAAATGACATATAAGAAAATAAAAATATGTAAAATGTTTATCCCCGAAGCACCACTAGGCACTGTAATGAATAGTTGTTAGAAGAAGGAGGGTACCCGATCAAAAAACATATTAAAGCTTCATATTATTTTAAATCATAGTTTTATCTCATCTAGTATGTTTAAGGTATGTAAAACTAATGTGACAGATATAGTCTGGATGTAACATAATATATTTTATATTAAGATAAAATTATGAATATCGATGTTCACAAAGTTTTTATTTCGATAAAATAATAATAATTAAAAAAATTATGCTTTCCTTTGGCAAATCTCATAAGTTAATGAGACAGGTAACACTTACTTATCTTGCTAAATTAAATTGGGGTAAGAGGGTATTACAAAACAAGTCTTTTGTTAAACAATCATTTTAAAATTCATGTACTTAAGTATTCACAAAAAAAATGCTATTACCCATTTTATTCCAATATTAGCTTTAGTTAAGTCTCTATTTTTCAATTAACCATCTTAATGACTTAATTACTTTTTTAAATGTCCGAATTACTATTTTAGTATGAATTTAGACTCTAGAAAGCAAGATTGCACTTTATGATGCGTTCATGATATGAGATTCAAATTAGCAAGTGTTACAACTACTTCATTCCACTGAGGAGTTTTAGGAGCAAAAAACTTATGTGAGATTCCATAGTTTCTTTAGAAATCTTCAAAATGCTTATTTTCGAATTCTCCACTATGATCACTCCTTAAGCCTGTGATGAGATACCTTTTTATTATGAATTCTTTTGCATAGTTTTTTAGACTGTTCATATGCATTATTTTTATGTGTTAACAACAATGTCCATGTAAACCTAGATTGTAATCCACAATTATAAAAACACATGTTTTATCAGCAAGACTCATAGAAAAAATAGGTCCAAATAAATTTAGGTGTAAAAGTTTTAGTGGTCTTTTGGTTTAAATTTCCTCTTTAGATTTGAAGGAAATTATTTTTTGCTTACCCATTAGACATGCCTTGCGCAATTCATAATTTTTTATATATTATCTTTAGTAAACCAACAAATAGGTATTTTCTAAAGAGTTTGCTAATTTGATGCATACTTGTATGTGCTAGTCTTCTATGCAACAACTAGACATGTAGAACTATATGTTTGAATGTCTATCATATCTACCATATAGACATTACCATTTTTTTACCTTATCAGAATTACATCTCTAATTCTAGAATCTTCAAATCTTTAATTTTCTGCCTCATTGATGACTTTTATATTCTTACCATATAACTAACTTAGTATTAGCATATTATATTTCAACTCATTTCCAAAGTGATACATCCTCCAAACATGTTTTTTCCAATAAATGCAATGCAAGTAATTTCCTCCACTTTTTTAATGCTTGGTTTTTAGGGTCAATAAGTTAGATGGGTTTTTGTGAGAGAGAATGGGTTGATTCAGCAATAGATATAGTTAGAAAAGTTACTTTCATGCCTATGAATTGATGTTCACACCCATGAGAGTGTTGTGTTTTAAAATAACATAGTGTTAAAGGTTGTTCACGCTTGTGAATGGGATTTCATGGTCATGAATGTCTTGTATTAAGTTTTTCTCATGAAAGGTTTGTCATAGGTGTGATAGAAAAGTGTTCATGCCCGTGAAGATTTTTTCATTCTCATGAACAATGGTCTACAGAGTAGGTGAGTAAAGCTGCATTTTTCTCTTTCCTCCATGCCTTATACTTGCATTTATCAACTACCCTAAGACCCTAAAATCCTTCCTCTCACGTTAGATATCTCACATTCATTTTCTCTTTCTTTTTTTCTCTCTTTTAACCTAAGTTTCCATAGATCTAACGAGTAAGGTTAAGCTTGAGAAAGGTAAAGAGTGCGTTGAAGAGTTTAGAATTGTTTATGGTTCAAGGATCTAAGAAATACATTCTCTTGTTGATAAGAGCTAAAGGCAGAGGGGAGGATCATCAAAGGGCTAGGCAAGCCTGAAGAGCTTAAGGGTGTAACTGTTGGGATTTGAAAAATGAATCATATTCATAAACGCAGCAGAAAAATAAAATTTTCAACACCCAAAGCAAAAGATCATACTTGTGCCATTAAAATTAATTTATATAAATATAAAGATTAGAAATTATACCTTGTAATTTCTTATTTGTTCTTCAAATCTTCACTTTGTTGGGTTGTAGCAAACCACAACAATCCACATTAAGATGTCTCTAATGATAATCCAAGCGAAGAATGAAGAAGAAACTATCAAGAGAAATGGTTTGAACAAATTCAAATTGCTAGCTTTAAAAGTGTTATTGAGAGAATTTTGTTGTGTCTCATGTCTATTTTCTGCCATTTGATGTGTTTTCTATTTGAATCAACTTCAAAGAAAAAGATGAAAGGTCAAAAATGGAAGGAAATGAATGAATAGTAATTGACCATAATTGGCCTAATTAAGGCCAAAATCTGTCGTTGGCCAACGGGTAGGAGGCAACAGCGCGCTGGGCCTGCTGCGGGTTGCTGCTGGGCAGCCCAGCTGGCCTATTAGCCCCCGCGGGCCTGTGACCCTCCCGAACGATTTTTCCATGTGATCTCATCGCGATCCATCCTGAAATAATTCTCTCATATTTTTGATCCTATCCAAGACCATTTTACTCATTCTCCATATCTTCAATGCGTGTGACCCATTAGGTTCTCAATTATGCTAGCCACTTAAATTAACAATTAATTTAAGCAAGTCATGAGCGGTATCTAGCAACACATCATGACCCCCAATTGACCAGAAAGTCAGTGGTTTGACTACGAACCTTTCTATAGACAATTTTCATGCAATTATTCTTTTCACCATTCTATACCCCATTTGGTTCAGAGTATGGACATGTGTCAACTCCCACTAGACTAACTACGTCACGTCTAGTCCAAGTAATGTTAGTTCTTGTCCTTGAGGCTCATTACTCTATTAGATATGTCACTGAAGACTAGCTTTATGACATTTTCACTCCGGCCAGAGATTCACGAGTAATGACCTCAACAAGAGGCCATGGGTATACACTCCTTCTATCAAGAGAGGTGAATCATTTGTTGGTTACCCAATTACCTTTGAATACCTCAAGCTGTATCCAATCACCACCCTATGAGCTACCTCTCTAAGGCAATAAGGAATAGTGTCAAAATACAGAATCAATATTCAAGATATCCTTGAGTACCTCAAGTCTAAGGATACTTGCACCATTACTATGATGAGACTATTATTGACATTTGAATAGATTATCCATATGATTGTCTCATATTTGGTCATCCAATGTACTTAGCTACACTCAGCAAGCATCCACATGTTAATTCTAAACATCTCATGTTTATAGATTATGAGATCTACTACTCGATCCAATCAAGGAGTGTAACATGTGTTAGTCTGTTTGGATTAATAATGTCCCATCTCATTAATCCTATAGCTAGGGATAATTTTCATACTAACATAATTACACATGATAAGATTCTCAATATCATGATCTCATCATGATTTCCTTCATGCTATGTTATGTATCAAGGACTTCATTAATTGATTTAAGATCACTTCTCAATTCATATATCAAATGAATATCAAATTAATGAAAAAACATTTTATTAATCAAATAAATTTGTACAATAAGTGTCAATTTGATTGCCTTTAGAGCACTTCTCTAAAAATGGAAACCCTGAACAATGTCTATTTAGCTGGGTCACACAAAATAAAAATGAGCAAAGCATAAGCACAAGCAAAGAATAGTGATCATATGCCTTAATTTTACTGGTAACTATACAATATCAATGAATGAAATGAAATACGTAGTATGCATTAGATTTATGATTTGTTACTATGAGTAGCTTGGTACTTTAGAAGTTATTTCATGATCACTCTCACTGAGCCACAAATCACTAATTTGTATTATGTTTTAGGTAAATAAAAGTGATAGCTCATTTTGGTTGACATATAGAAGACATAGAACAATGGTGACCAACTGACCCTCACCACTCACTCTTATTTCATTTGACACGAATATGAAATCATGTTATCTACATTTGGACTTATGTGAATATGTATGTATATTTATTTAGAGTTGACTCTAAAATGTAAATGAATACAACTCATAAACCTTTAGATGTAAAGTTTATGTTTTAAAATACATATGATATATTATGTTGCAGTGAAAGCACAATGTTGAATTGTAGATTCATTGAATGATTTTATGGGATGTGATGAAAAAAAATTTACTATCGAAATTAACAGAATCTTATGTCTTACTAGCATGGACACATGGATAAGCTATACTAAAATGTATAAGGTATGACGTTACAAAAAATTTACTATCAATATTAACAGGATCATACACCTTATTCGTATACCATGTATGATTATTTGACACAAGAATGGGTTGTACTTAAATGCATAAGGTATAGCTTATCCATTTGCCCATGCTAGTAAGACATAAGATCCTGTTAATTTCAATTGTAAATTTTTTTCATCACATCCCATAACTTCTTCAATGAATCTACAATTCAACACTGGGCTTTCACAGGAACATAATATATCATATGTATTTTAAAACATAAACTTTACATCTAAAGGTTTATGAGTTGTATTCATTTATATTTCAGAGTCAACTCTAACTAAATATACATGCATATTCACATAAGTCCAAATGTAGATAACATGATTTCATATTCGTGTCAAATGAAAAGAGAGTGAGTGGTGAGGGTCAGTTGGTCACCATTGTTCTATGACTTCTATATGTCAACCAAAATGGGCTATCACTTTTCTTTACCTTAAAAATAATGTAAATTAATGAGTTGTGGTTCAGTGATAGTGATCATGAAATAACTACCTTTCACCTTTGATTCTGACCCTTAACTTATGTTCTTTCACCTCCTTGTGGGTCTCCAATTTTTTGTATGCCTAATATAGAAATTTAATTGATTAAATTATGACTAAAGAAGCTTAATATGGCTTAAAAAAATTAATATGCATAGTTCATATAGATAGTTAGGGATTTTCCTACAAGGCACTGTGACCTTATGAGATTGATTAAACTATAACTTTTTCTAAACTAGTCCAATTTATGTGATTATTATTTCTAATTAAATATAACATATCATTATATAACATATTAAAATTTTAGAGCAATTGGAGCATTGTACAATATTTGGTATAATTGCTAATTAAGTTCTATTTTCTACCCTATTTTCTGCCCTGAGGCAGTTTTAGGGTACCAATTTGGTCCTTCATATCATACATTATACAAGCCATATTATAGTTAAACTTTAGAGTCATTTAAATAGGGTAAAATTTAATATTTTTAATGTTTAAAACTTTTATTAATTATGTCCCTAAAGTCCTCAAATAAGAAATATTTCACTGGTCCAGAATAGAGTTGGCTTTTGGACCAGTATTACTTATGAAGGCCATATCTCAAACTATACATAACATATTAAGGTGATATATTGACCAATTTTTATATAAGGGGTAAAATTTTAACTTTCATGTTTTGACAAATTATATATTACATCTATAAGGAGCCTAAAATGACCAAAGAATTTGTTGGATCTGCCCAAGGTACTAAGCAAACATTTCAAGCTATAAAATAGTCATGGTTCTCTTCATTATAAATAAACATTAACAATACATATTGTTGCCAAGATATTGAGCCAAGAAGGGGGGTTGAATTGGATATTAATAACTTTAACTTTTAGATGCAGAAATAAAAATTAAGTTTAGTAGGGATAGAGAAATTTGACACAAGGATTTTTATAGAGGTTCGGGTGTTAACAAACCCTACTCCTCTCCCCAATTGCAATTGGGAGTTTCACTAACACACTAAGTATTACAATGGAGTTTTACAAGCTCACTCCCAACTATGGTGTTTCTAACAATGGATCACACCTAACCCAAAAAATCCCTTGTGTTTTAATGGCTCACACAAATAACCAATTCCTTGTGTTTTTGAAGGCTCACACAAATAACCTTTACCTTGTGTTTTGAAGGCTCACACAACTAACCCTTACAAGTGTTCTACTCTTAATCCCAAGATACCCAATAACTCACTTGAGTAGATGATTACAGAGAGAAGCACTTACAAATCTTTAATGCTCAGAAAATGATGAGCAAAAAGATTTTCACAGAGAATAAATATTTGTTTTAAAAGTATTAAATGCACAAATGGCTTACAACAAGATTTTGATTCAAAATATTAGCTATTCTCTTGTTCTAGATTCATATATGACTTGCATTTATACTTCCATGGTGAATTCTAGCCGTTTGATTGCATTTAATGCGGAAATAACCATTGCACGAACCCTAATAATCCCGTCTGACATGTTTCTCTTTCATGTTTCACGGGCATGACTATGTGTGTCATGGTCGTGACTGTTCTTCCAAGCCATGACTTAAGTAGTGACTTTGGCCGTGAAGCATTCTGGAAGGTTTTGAAGTATTTGTTCACGGGCATGACATTTAAGCTTCACGGGCGTGACAACCTTCCAAGCCGTGGTCCAAGTGGTGACTCTGGTCGTGAAGCTCTCTGGAAGAATTTTCCATGTCTTTTCATGTGCGTGACTTTATTTCACGGGCGTGGCTGATATGATCATTCATGGTTGCTATCTTCCTTCATGGCCGTGAGCTTTAAATGTTGGTTTGTTGGCACTAGGCATAATCATGGGCATGACACATAGGGTCATGGGTGTGAACATGCTACTTCTTCAATTTTAGCTTTTGAATTTTAATCTTCCATTCTCCATTCTTGCTAACATATATCATACCCTGTTCAATAGACTTAGAAAATAAGTATGTTAAATACAATATTGCTATTTTATTTTTTATCATCAAAATGATGGAAATACCCCTTAAGGTTTAACAATCTCCCCCATTTGATGGTGACAAATAATCTAGCAATATGTGCTTTTGAGAAGTCTCCCCCTTAAAAGATGCTTAGGATAAAAAATGATGAAGGCAAGAATTGTAGAGAATGATGAAGTGTAACATTTAAAATATGCTTTCTATTTTTAAGTATATGCAAGTTATATATGCAAAGTATATCCAGTATATACCTAAATTTTCTTTAAATCATGAAGTATGTGTAAGATATATTTAGAGTATATCATATGCATATTCATTTATGAAACTTGCATCAAAGTATATGCAAGGTATACTGATGATATATTTAAGGTGTATAAAGCTCAATTCTATACTTGCATATTCATTTATAAAGCTCAATTGCATACTTGCATATTCATTGTGAATCAAAATTAAGTATTGCTTGCACTTATCTTAATATATATATATATATATATATATATATATATATATATATATATATATATATATATATATTGCTAGTTTCTCCCCCTTTTGTCATCAACAAAAAGAATAAAGATTAACCATAATAGAAAAACAAAGCAATTATATTAATTGAAGAAAAGTGAAATATAAACAAACATTAATAAAGTTCAGAAAGAAAATTTAAAATTTCCTAAAAACAAACAAACAAGCAAGCAAATAAGCAAACAAACATATCAAGGCTATCATCTAACCTAACATCTATCCATACATCCTGTCCCTAAGATGAGCAATTTTAGTCTCGAGGCTATCCATCCTAGACTCCATGAAGTCTTTAAGGTTCTCCAACCTCTCATCCATGGAAGCCTGCAGCTGCTCAAATCTTGGTGCTAGGAGGTCAACCACCTGATACGCCAAATTCGGTGTTGAGGCAGAGGATTGTTCGATGTCCTACTCAACCGTTGGAGGTGCCTCCTCAACCCGAGCCCTTTTCCTCTGCTGGATTCCTTGGAGGCCAACTTTGAAGTCCTCCGAGTCATTGTCTTCCCATATAATTTCACTGGCAGTGTCAGTGAAACGGTAGTAAATATTGTTCTCATGGACAATTCTAATAGCCACTCCCATCTTAATGAAGGACTCGACATCCAATTGATCTCGAGAATGCCCTAGGATGAGATTAAAGTGATGGTCATCCAACTTCAAATATCCAAGCTTCATTGCCATGTGAGTCACAAATCCACCAATAAGTATATCTCTGGAGGGCTTGGTGGAAATGGACAGGAGATGGTTCTCAAACCATCGAAAAAATGCCACTGTGAGGCCTCTTCGGGCCATCTCAAAGAGAAAAAGCTCAGACTTTCGAATGGTGCCATTGCTGTCTCCTCATGCAAATATTCTATAGGTTAGAAACCTATGCAAATATTTGTGCACTAGGGACCGAAGATGAGTGCTCTTCGTCTTCTTTACATTCCAGCTGCAATCCGTGCCAAAATGAGTCCATGCTCGAGTGCGAAGAACTCCACTTCACTGTCATTGAGGATGACTTCTGAGGGTAGGTTGAATAAGTCCTCGAAATATGTGGCATTGAGGGTGTTCGGATTGCTGTAGAGTTGGAATTTCACCACTACAGTGGGAGACACTTGCAAAGTGCTCAAGAATTCCAAGGTTGGCTCTCGTAAAGTGGGCTGCTGAATGTCCACAAATTCCTTCAAATGATAGGCCTGGAGTGCTCTATCATCGCTGTCTCAAGCTCGAGAGTGCGTACAGTTTGCCACTCAAAGGACCTTGATGAAATGAGAGGTATTTTCTTCAGGGTTGAGTACCTAGGATGGCAATGCTCAGGGATTCTGTTCATTAGGTAGTCTGAGTACCTCTTGGGAGCATGAGACTTCTTCCTAGTACCCTTTGATGAGCCGATTTCCATTTGGATTGAAGAAATGAACTTTGAAGAGTTTGGAAAAATTTGACAGAAAATTTGAGAAAACCCTAAAGAAAGATGATTTTTGATGAAGGAAGAGACTTTTGATGGTATTTATAGGAGAAGTTTGTGACTTGGGGGCTAGAATCTTCAATATATCATTGAATGTGTGTAAATGAGAGTGGTTTCAAGTAGTTGAAAGGTTGAAATGTGAAGAATAACCGGCTGATTTCTTATATATCCGATGCATTCACGGGCGTGAAATATGTAGTCACAGTTGTGAAGAGTCGTGTTCACGGTTTGCTGAAGGGGTGCTCTACCTATGAATAAGGGCATGAAAAGGTTCACAGTCATGACATTTGAATGTCATGGGAGTGAATGATGAACTATCATGGTGGTGAAAGAATAGTCACGGGCGTGAAGGGTTGAATTTCACTACTTATGCTTGTGAAACAAAGTGTGCCTCAAAGCGTGAACGTCTCTGTGAGTTTTAGGTGAAAATGTTCACAGGCGTGAAAATGCATCACGGGCAGGAATAAGGCTTTTCACGGGAGTGAATGAAGTTCTGAACATAAGCTTCACTACTTGAAGCCGTGAATGATGTCGTGAATCAAGTCGTGAAAGCTACTGGTTCTTTTGGCTATTTAATTCACGGGTGTGAACATATGTCACGGGCGTGAATTGCCTAAAATTTCCATCAAATAAAATTAAGTCCTAAAACAAGACTAAATTCTTTCTATGAAGATTCTATCCCTTATTACATAAAATTTTCTCAAATTTACTACCTTATATCTAGTGATATGATACAAAAACAAGATTATCACTTAAGATTTGACAATTTGGCAATCACAAGGTTAATCCATCAATCATACCAAGTTTTCTTCTACTGAAATTAAATCTTTCCTCATTTAGAGACTTAGTGAATATATCTGCCAATTGATTTTCTGTGCTTATAAATTCTAATGCAACATCTCCATATTGAACATGATCTCTAATAAAGTGGTGTCTAATGTCAATATGTTTACTTCTAGAATATTGAATGGGATTCTTTGATAGATTTATAACACTTGTATTGTCACATCTAATAGGTATATGATTCATATTATGACCATAATCCTTAAGTTGTTGTTTCATCTAAATGGTTTGTGTACAACAACATCCTGCTGCTACATACTCTGCTTCAGCAGTTGAAAGAGCAACTGAAACTTGTTTCTTGCTAAACCAAGAAACTAAGAACTCTTCAATAAAGGGACAAGTACCTGAAGTACTTTTTCTATCTAAAAGACTATCAGCATAGTCTGCATATGAATATCCTATAATATAAAAGGATGAATTTCTAGGATACCACAAACCTAAATGTAATGATCTATGTAAATATCTTAGAATTCTTTTTACTGCATGTAAATGAGATTCTTTTGGACATGATTGAAATCGTGCACATAAGAAAACACTATACATTATGTTGGGTCTAGAAGCAGTAAGATATAAAAGTGATCCGATCATACCTCTATAGAGCTTTTCTTTAATGCTCTTACCCATTTCATCCTTGTCCAATTTTGTTGATGTGCTTATTGGAGTCTTGGCATTCTTGCATCCTTCCATTCCAAATTTATTAGTTAAGTCTTTGACATATTTGGATTGGTTGATGAATATGCCTTCATTGCCTTGTTTTATTTGTAGACCAAAGAAATATTTAAGCTCTCCCATCATGCACATTTCAAATTCCCTAGTCATACACTTGGCAAATTCTTGGCAATTCATTAGTAGAACCAAATATTATATCATCAACATAAATTTTAACAATTAGTATATCCTGCTTGTGCTTTTTAATGAATAATGTGGTGTCAACATTCCCCTTTATAAAGTTATTTTCTAAGAGAAAAGAACTTAGCCTTTCATACCAAGCTCTTGGGGCTTGTTTCAAACCATATAAAGCTTTTGAAAGTTTAAAAACATGATTTGGCAAATCATAGCTTTTAAAGCCTGGTGGTTGTTCTACATAAACTTCTTCTTCTATATAACCATTTAGAAAGGCACTTTTCACATCCATTTGAAAGAGTTTGAAATTCATGTGACATGCATATGCTAAAATTATTCTTATGGCTTCTAATCTAGCTACAGAAGCATAGGTTTCATCATAATCCATCCCTTCTTCCTGATTATACCTTTTTGCAACCAATCAAGCCTTATTCCTAGTTATTGACCCTTGTTCATCTAGGTTATTTCTAAACACCCATTTGCTACCTATAATTTGATGCTCATTGGGTCTAGGTACTAAGGTCCATACCTTACTTCTCTCAAATTGGTTGAGTTCCTCTTGCATGGCAATTACCCAAATTTCATCATTAAGAGCCTCATCAATATTTTAGGCTCAATTTGAGAAACAAAAACAAGGTTAGAAGCTAAATGTTTGAGATGAGATCTAGTACTTACTCCTCTTGAAGGATCACCAATGATTTGCACTTTTGGATGATCTTTTGTCATTCTCCATTCTTTTGGGAGTTCTTGCCCATTTTCTTCTTAAGCTTGAGGTAGAGAATCATCCTGATGTGAATTTTCTTGATCATTTTCTTCTCTTTCATTTCCAAGATCAAGTCTTTCCATGGTTCCTACAACATCATCAAGAACATTACCTTTCAGAAGATCAAGTCTACTAGATTCATTAAAAACAACATGCATTGATTCTTCAACAGTTAATGACCTTTTATTAAATACTCTATATGCTTTGCTAGATGTAGAGTATCCTAAAAAGATACCTTCATCAGATTTAGAAGCAAAATTTCCAAGGTTGTCCTTGGTATTCAATATGAAACACTTGCATCCAAATACTTTAAAATATAATATCAAGGGCTTTCTTCCATTCCATAGCTCAAATGAGGTTCTATTTAAAAGAGGTCTTTTGAAAACTTGATTTGAAATATAACAAGCTGTATTTGTGGCTTCTGCCCAAAAGTAAATTGGTAGATATACTCATTGAGCATTGTTCTAGCCATTTCAATTAAGGTTCAATTTTTCCTTTCAACTACCCCATTTTGTTGAGGTGTTCTAGGAGATGAGAAATTTTGTGAAATGCCATGTTCAAGACAAAAACTTTCAAAGTTTTCATTTTCAAATTCTTTGCCATGATCACTTCTTATCTTTGAAATACAATACCCTTTTTCATCTTGAACTCGTTTAGCAAAGTTTTTGAAATTTTCAAAAGCATCACTCTTTTGAGCTAAGAAAATTGCCCAAGTAAATCTAGAGTAATCATCTACGATGACAAAAGCATAATGTTTACCTCCTAAGCTAGCTATTCTAGTAGATCCAAATAAGTCTAAATGCAGAAGTTGTAGAGGTTTTGAGGTACTTACTATGTTTTTGGCTTTGAAAGATGACTTGTGTTGCTTTCCTCTTTGGCAAGGTTCACATGTCTTGTCTTTATCAAATTTTACTTTTGGCAGTCCTTTTACCAGCTCTCCTGTGTTGAGGCTTTGAATTAAGTCCATGTTCACATGACCAAGCCTTCTATGCCACAGCCAATATTCATCACTAGTAGTCACAAGACACTTAGAGAAATGGTTAGATATTTTGTGTAATTCTATTATGTAGGTGTTTACATATCTACTTCCTTTAAATATCTCTTGACCATCAATAGAGGTTACAAGACATTCATTGGAAGTAAAGATTACTTTGTTTCCTTTATCACATAATTGACTTACACTTAACAAGTTATGTTTCAAGCCATCAACAAGTAAGACATCTTTAATAAAAGAAGTACCATTAATACCAATAAAACCAATGCCAATTACCTTACCCTTAGCATTGTTTCCAAAGGTAACTTTACCTCCATCAATACTTTTGATTTCATTGAAGAGTTCTTTGTCTCCTGTCATATGCATTGAGCATCCACTATCTACTAGCCAAGCATTTTTGTTTATTGTGGACTTGAGGCATACCTAAAGAATCACAATTCAAGTATAATTTTTAGGTACCCAAATGATCTTGGGTCCTTAGGGGTTAGCACATGAAGGTTCCCAATGAGCCTTCCTTATCCAACAATATTTATTTATGTGACCAAATTTCATGCAATAATTACACAGTTTAGGTCTGAAAATACATTTTGTTCTTATAATGCTTTTGAATTCCATATTTCTATTTGACTGATTTTGACAACAATGGCATGCACAATCATAATTAATTGGTGCTTTTTTAGATACATGCTTCTTATACAAAAAGGCATGATTATTCTTTTTATGTATAGAAGGTTTAGTGTACTTATTCCTTGGTGCTAATCCACCAAGTGTGGAGGTGTGAGGTTCATTTGACTTAACAAAAGTAGTCTTGGGAGAAGATGATGATGTGCCCTTATATCCTAGACCATGTCTAATTAAGGGAGGTCTTTGAGACACTATAAGAGTATCTAAACTCTCTTTTCCTTTGTGGAATTTAGAAATGGAATTTCTAAGTTCCTCAACCTCATTTTTCAAAGTATTATTTTCTTTAAGCAAAGATTTAGTTGAGGGTTTTGATGAGTATTCATCTAATGACTTTTGAATAGATTCATTAGATGATTTAAGCTTAAGGTTCTCCTTTTCTAAAGCACCCATTTTGTTTTTTAAATTAGAAATATTATTCTTATAAGTATAGAAATTACTCCTATATTTTTCTAATTCTAGATTCAATTCTTCTATAAGGCTTTGCTCATCATCATCATCATCATCACTACTACTATTATTATCACTACTATCATTATTAAAGGAGTATGAGTGTAGTGATCTTACCTTATCCGAGACGTGATCCTCAATAGCCATGAAGCATAGGTTGACCTCTTCGCTTTCATTGTTATCTTTTTCGCTCGAAGAACTTTCGTCATCCCATGTGGCTTTGTGACCTTTCTCCCCATTGTCTCTTTGGTATTTTCTCTTATGCTTCTTGAGCCTTGGACATTCTGGTTTAATATGCCATTTCTTTCCACATTCATAGCACTTTACCTCTTCTTTACTTCTTTGTGCATCATTAGAAATAGGTTTGAGGTTTCTTTGCCTGAATTTTCTAAAGTTGCTCATTTTCTTCTCAATGATTCTTTTCAGCCTTCTCGAGAGCATAGCAATGTCCTCATTTGCATCATCACTCATTTCCTCATCATCTTCAACTTCTTCTTAAGATTTTGAAGTAGAGGCTTTTAGTGTTAGAGGCTTTCTTTTTTCTGGCTCTGCTTCAAGCTCTCTATCTATTTTTATTGCCATTTCATGAGTGAGAAATTTACCAATAAGAACATCAGTATTCATGGTGCTCATGTCTTCATTTGCCTCTTCTATACCGGTAACTCTTGAACCGTAATCTTTAAAAGGAAGACTTCTCAGGATTTTGTTGTTTACATCTTCCAAGCTCAGATGCTTCCCAAGTTTCCTCATTCAATTTATGATAGCTAGAAGACGGTTGGTCATGTCAGTGATTGACTCATTGAATTTCATGTTGAAGAGCTCATATTCTGAAGTAAGAAGTTGAATCTTCTTGGAGTTGACTTGCTTAGTTCCTTCATGATAATTTTCCACATTCTTCAATGGATAATGAGCTTGAGAAAATTGTCATTGCCTTCTTATTTTTGAAGTTTGCTCTTCTTTGAGGCTCGGTCCAATCATCTTTTGATAAGATTTCTTCTTCACCATCAGCTCCTCTTCTTGTTGGTGGTGTCCATTCTTTTCGTACACTATCCCAGACTTCAATTCCTTCACTATCCAAATATGTCTCCATCTGAAACTTCCAATGGGCATAATTTGCTCCATCAAAGTAAGGCTTGAGACTTTGAAATCCTTCATTGGCCATTACTTGATCTTTACTAGCGCTGTTTAGTGTTCGATGCTAGACAAACCTCTGATACCAATTGTTGCCCAGATATTGATCTAAGAAGGGGGGTTGAATTAGATATAAATAACTTTAACTTTTAGGTGCGAAAATAAAAATTAAGTTTAGTAGGGATAAAGAAATTTGACACAAGGATTTTTATAGAGGTTCGGGTGTTAACAAACCCTACTGCTCTCCCCAATTGCAATTGGGAGTTTCACTAACACACTAAGTGTTACAAGCTCACTCCCAACTATGGTGTTTCTAACAATGGATCTCACCTAGCCCAAAAAATCCCTTGTGTTTTAATGGCTCACACAAATAACCAATTCCTTGTGTTTTTGAAGGCTCACACAAATAACCTTTACCTTGTGTTTTGAAGGCTCACACAACTAACCCTTACAAGTGTTCTACTCTTAATCCCAAGATACCCAATAACTCACTTGAGTAGATGATTACAGGGAGAAGCACTTACAAATCTTTAATGCTCAGAAAATGATGAGCAAAAAGATTTTCACAGAGAATAAATATTTGTTTTGAAAGTATTAAATGTACAAATGGCTTACAACAAGATTTTGGTTCGAAATATTAGCTATTCTCTTGTTCTGGATTCATAAATGACTTGCATTTATACTTCCATGGTGAATTCTAGCCGTTTGATTGCATTTAATACGGAAATAACCATTGCACCAACCCTAATAATCGCGCCTGACATGTTTCTCTTTCATGTTTCACGGGCGTGACTATGTGTGTCACAGTTGTGACTGTTCTTTCAAGTCGTGACTTAAGTAGTGACCTTGTCCGTGAAGCATTCTGAAAGGTTTTGAAGTATTTGTTCACGGGCGTGACATTTAAGCTTCACGGGCGTGACAACCTTCCAAGCCGTGGTCCAAGTGGTGACTTTAGCCATGAAGCTCTTTGGAAAAATTTGTCATGTCTTTTCACGGGGGTGACTGATATGATCATTCACGGTTGCTATCTTCCTTCATGGTCATGAGCTTTAAATGTTGGTTTGTTGGCGCTTGGCATAATCACGGGCGTGACACATAGGGTCACGAGCTTGAACATGCTACTTCTTCAATTTTAGCTTTTGAATTTTAATCTTCCATTCTCCATTCTTGCTAACATATATCATACCCTGTTCAATAGACTTAGAAAACAAGTATGTTAAATACAATATTGCTATTTTATTTGTTATCATCAAAATGACGAAAATCTCCCTCAAGGTTCAACACATATGAATCTAAAATTTGGTATAGATATATATAACACATATATCTACAACTTTCATGCTTTGATCTTCTTAAAATACAGCCTCTGTCCTATTCAAAATAAAGTACACAGTAGCTAACTCGGGTAGGGTTCACACCCAGACCAGTTCTAATTAGATGCCAACATCTTTTCATATACACCAAATCCTGTAAAAATATTAATACATCCATAAACTAAGAAATGAATATATATCTTATGTGTTTTTAACTTCTTTAAATTTAGTCTCTTTTAACTTCAAAATCAAAGTGCAATATGCTGCCTAATCACAAACTTAGCAGCTCAAACTGACACTAGAAAAATGATAATTGATTACTTACCAAGAACGAACTTGAAAGAGTTGAATTTACTGAAAAACTTAAGTGAAATAAGGAATAAAAGAAGGCTGAAATGGTGAAAGAATAAGGAGAAACAAGTTAGAGTAGGGAGGCATAATAGTGAGGAGGAAGATAAGGTCCAGCTCCGACCTCCTCACTTTTGTCATTTTCTCCTTTTTTTTGCTTCTTCCTTTCTTTTATTTTTCTTTTCCTTTATTTTTATTTTCATTTTCAATTTATTTACTTATTATTACTATTATAATTTCTTCCACATATTTATGTGTTTCTAATCCTACTAGACAATGCCAAAATTACAATTTAATCAAGTAGTCCAATTAAACTATATTAACTATGTCACATTTTTAATTATTTGGATCTAGTCATTTTATTTACTTTAGTTTAGTCACTTTATTCAATTTATCTCTAATACCTTGTTACCCTCATTTAGGTTATAAGTACACACGCGTAACTTGATATAATTACAATATACTTAAATACTTAGCTAGTGTGTGTCATGAACTTGTCCCTATAAAAATACATATGAAATGCACATGTTCAAGTGAAATATATGCAAATGCATATCTCTAAGTGAAATGCATATGTGGAAAGTCGAGGATGCTAAAATTCTCCCATCTTTTTAAAAATTTCATCCTCGAAATTTAATACCTGGGAAGGGATGTGGATTTTTCCTTTTTATATTTTCTTCTGTTTCCCATGTTGACTCTTCTAATGAATGGTTTCTCCATAATACCTTAACTAAAGGTATTTCTCAGTTTCTTAGCTGTTCAGTCTCGTATCCAATGATTTCCACTAGCTCCTCAACATAACTCATGTCACCTGCAATCTCAATGGTTTGATCTTTAAGTACATGTGTAAGATCTGGCCTGTACCTTCTAAGCATGCTCACATGAAACACATTATGAATCTATGTCATCTCTGGTCGTAAAGCCAACCTATATGCCAGTGGACCAACCTTTTCAAGAATTTCATAAGGCCCTATGTGCCTTGGGCTTAATTTACCCTTATTGCCAAATCGAATTACCCCTTTCCATAAAGATACTCAAAGAACTACCTTCTCACCTAACTCATATTCCATTTCCCTTCTATGCTGATCGACATAACATTTTTGTCTGTCTTGTGCTTTAGCTTGTTCTTGACAACCTTGATTTTATCTATTGTTCTAATGTATATGCTTCTTCTTCATCCCAAATGATAAGGCTTTTGCACTTTTTGCCATATAATGCCTTATATGGTGCCATTTAGATACTACTATGATATTGATTATTGTAAGCAAATTCTATCAATACTATATATTCATCCCAAGCTCCTCTAAATTCCATAGAACAAGCCCTAAGAATTACTTCCAATAATTGTATAATTCTCTCTAATTGCCTATAAGTTTATGGGTGGAATGTAGTATTGAAGATCAATTTTCTTCCCAATACATCTTGTAAACTCACCCAAAAATGTGAAGTAAATCGGGGATATCTGTCAGACACAATGGACACTAGAATACCATATAATCTGACTATCTAATTCACATATAATTTTGCCAAACTCTCGATTGTACACCCCTATCTAATAGGCAGAAAATGTGATGACTTAGTTAATTTGTCAATAATTACCCATATAACATCATTTTTCTATGGAGTTCTTAGCAATTCATAAACAAAATCTATCGATATCTTCTCCCATTTACATTCTGGTATTGGCAATGGATGTAGTTTACCAACTGGTGCCTGGTTTGCTAACATGTTAAGCATTTTGAAACATATTATGCTAGGTCTTTCTTCATTTTGGACCACCAGTAATGAGGTCTTAAGCTATGATACATCTTGGTCATCCCTGGATGCATTGCATAAGGTGCGATAGTGCCTCTTCCATTATTTTCGGGTGCAAGTTTTCAGTATCTAGAACACATATGCAAGATTTTAACATCAGTGTATCATCTTGCACCCGAAACTCTGGTTTGTTTCCCTGCTTTACCATTTCAATCTTCTTACACAGTTGAGGATCTATGCCCTGTGCTTCCTTGATCCTTTTGTAACATCCTTGACCTTCCCCACATGCATATCTATATGCATTTCATTTGAACATATGCATCTTCCATATAATCCAATTGAACACATACATTTCATACACATTTTCTTAGAAACAAGTTCATGGCATGCACTAGCTACGTGTCATAGTATTTGGCAATTGTATCGAGTTGCATGTGTGTACTTTTAACCTAAATGAGGATAACAAAGTATTAGAAATAAATTGAATAAGGTGACTAAATTAAAGTAAGCAAAATGACTAGATTAAGATTAGTAAATATTTACATTGTTAATTTAGTTAAATTGGGTCAAATGATTAAGTTGTATTATTTTATGGATTAGTGGAATTATATATATATATATATGTAAATAATAATAATAATAATAATAATAATAATAATAATAATAATAATAATAATAATAATAATAATAATAATAATAATAAAAATGAAAATGAAACAAAAGGAAAATAAAAGAAAAGATAAGAGAAAATAAAAAAGAAAAAAACGAGAAAAGAGAAGAGATGAAGAGAAAAAGATAAAAAGACAAAAACAAAAATGTTAGCTTTATCTTCCTCCCCTATTTATGCCTCCTCACTCCATCCCGTTTTCTTCTTCATCTTCCTCCATTTCAGAACTCAATTCTTCCTTGTTTCACTAATTTTTTGAGGCAAATTGATCCCTTGCAAGTTTTTTCTTGGCAAGTAATCAATTCTTATTGCTATAAGGTTGATTTAAGTTGCTAAGGTTCATTAATAGGCACTAACTTTCACCCCGATTTTGATATCAATAGAAATTGATTCTGGAAAAGCTTAAAACACAAATATTGTTTCTTTATATCTTAGATTTATGTATATGTAAACAGTTTTGCATGATGTTCTATATAAGAAGAGATATCTTCTCTCTACTAAAACTGGTCAGGGTGTGAACCCTAGCCAAGATAGCTACTATGTTCTTTGGTTTTGAATATGTTAAGGACATTATTTGAAGTATCTAAAAACATAAATTTATAGATATATGTGTTATGTATTTTTATACCAAGTTTCAGGTTCATATATTTTGTATATTTTGAGTTAGGGTGACTAGAACCATGACTGTTCCATGGTTTGAACTGCCTGCTTAGTTCCCTGGGCAATTGTAGAAACTTGTGTAGCCATTTTTAGCTCTATAGAGATATATTATATAAATTATCAAAACATAAAAGTTATAGGTATATACCTTATATAAATATTGGTACTAATTTCAACTTAATATGTTATGTATAGACTAAGTTATGGCCTTTTGAAGTCATAATGGTCTGGAAGTCAATTCTATTTTGGATCAGTCAAATATTTATTATAATTTGAGGACCATAGAGACATAATTGATAAAAGTTGTAAAAATTAAAAATGTTCCATTTTATCCCATATATGTTTCTGTAAATTTTAATTAAAATATGACTTATATATTATAAGTTATGATGAACCAAAATTGGTACCCTGAAACTGCCAAAGGGCAGAAAACAGAACATATTTAGAAATTCCACCAAAAATTGTAAAATGATCGAATTGGTATAAAATTTTAATATGTTACATAATTATATATTACTTTGAATTAAGAACAAGAATTATATTAATTGGTCAAGTATAGAAAATGTTATAGGCTAAAGAGTCCCATAAGGTCACACTGCCTCATAGGAAAAATCTTAGCTATTGATATGAGCAATGCATATTAATTTTTCTAAGCCACATTAAGTCTCCCTAATCATGAGTTAATCGATTATATTTTCATATTAGGCTCACAACATATTGGAGACCCACAAGGAGTGGATAGACAATAAGTTAGGGGTTAGAATCAAAGGAGAAAGGTGAGTCTAATTATCAATTGAATTCTTTAGCGTAAATGAATGTTGCTTGCTATGTGATTCATATAATTGTCATGATTGGTCCTTGATAATATGATGATGGATAATTTGTGACATTTTTGGTACTCATAAGTGGTATACTTGTGACATATTTGAGGTGTTTGACAATTTGATATATATACATGGTATATGTATAGTATATGCAAGGTATATGCGTGGCCTATGAGGCATATATGCGGTATATGTATGATATATGTAATAAGATGCAATGGTTGATGAATGCTTAAGTACAAGTGTATATGCATATGGACTTAAAAGGTGTTGGGACTAGTTAATCGATATTGTAAAACAAAAGAAGAGGCCTGTGGCCCAAAAAATGTGCAAATGAAACAAATGATCAAGCTAGCTAGCAAATGCAAATGTTCACATGGAAACTCGGGGCAATGTTTGTTTAACTTGGTCACAAAAAAATGAAATAAGCAAAGCATTTGCATATGTAAAGATTAGTGATTATATGTTTCAACTTTATTGATATTTATATGATACTGATGAATGGAATAGAATACATGGTATGTATTGGATTTGTGATTTATTACTATGAGTTGTTCGGTACTTTAGAGCTCATTTGATGGTTATTCTCACTGAGCTACAACTCATCAATTTGCATAATTTTTCAGGTAAAGAAAAGTGATAGCTCATTTTGAGTAGCGTATAGAAGACATGGAGCACAGGTCACTGATCGAGCCTCATCACTCTTTCTTCTTGCATTCCACACAAGTATGAAAATATGTCATCTACATTTTGTATTTATGTGTTTGAATATGTATAGTCATTTTGGAATGGGTTTTAAAAATGTATAAATGAAAGTAACTCATAAATACTTATGTGAAAAGTTTATGTTTTAATATATGTGATATATCGTATTGTGGCGAGAGCCTCAGTATTGACTTGCAAAGTCATTGAATGATATTACATGATATGAGGCTTGCAAAGTCATTGAATGATATTACAGGATATAAAAATAAAAATTTTACTATCACTGTTAACAAGATATTTTGTTTTTCCAGCATGTTATGTGTGATTATTTGATACAGGGATAGGTTATACTTAATTACATAAGATTTGGTGTTACATTTTTGGTATCAGAGCAGGGATAGGTTCCATGGAAACATGCATATGCATAAGAGCATGATAACATGTGCATCATATGTGTTGAACATTACTTAGTGACATAATTCTAAATATTTTAGGGACATCATAAGACATGATTCACCAAGGAGGGAAAGGTTGTCCGAAATGCATTCTCATTAGGCATCACCTCATTTGCATAGAGATCAACCAGCACCAGGAGTTAGGGCTCCAGTGCATGCAACCCAATCATCACATGCAGAAGTACCCCATGAAAATCTAGAACAGGAAGTATATGGTCCTAAAAAGTATAAGGAAAGACGTTATGACAAGTTAAGGAAACATGGTACAACTGATTTTAATGGCACAACAGACCTAGCAGAAGCTGAGACATGGCTGAAAATGACATAGAGGGTACTGAATATGATAAGATGTACCCTAGATGAGAAATTTAATTATGCAGTATCTTTCCTTTAAGGCAATGCCTATGAATGGTGGGAGACAGTCCCCGACGGTGATGCACAACCACCAGTTCTGACATGGAATGATTTCCTTCAGAAATTTCACAACAATTACACGCCTGAGGCATATAAAGATGAGAAGAGAAAGGAATTCCTAAATCTGAAATAGGGGAACATGTCCGTTGCTAAGTATGAGGTGCAGTTCAATAGACTTTCCCACTATGCCACCTTTATGGTCTTTGCTAAAAGAGACAAATGCAGGAAGTTTGAGGAGGGTCTCAAATATGAGATTAGAAATAGAATCACAACTACTGATCTTGATAGTTATGTTGGACTCAGAGTTGCTGCAATTAGAGCTGAACGGTTAATGAAAGAAGCTGGGGAACAAAAAATTAAAAGGGCAGCACGTGAGTTCTTTAGTGAGTCTAGCAGAAGGTCGGGAAAAAGAGGTAGATATATGCCTACACAGTCTGGTAATATAGGGGGATACTCGAGCTCTAGAGGTTGTGCTATGACATTTTTTTACCCAGGCAGAGGGCAGAGCCAATATGTTGAATAGAGGCCCACATGTACTCATTGTGGTAGACAACATATGGGCGAATGTAGAAGGCTCACATGAGCATGTTATTTTTTTGGATCAATGGAGCACATGTATAGAGACTGTCCAGAAAGAGCCAAACTAGGAGAGACTAGTAGAGGTAGAGGAGTATCTAAGACTACAGTTGAGGCACTGAAGGTCTATCCTACTAGTGGGACACAGGGCAGAGGAAGAGGAAGAGGCAGGGGCAGGACAGGTACAATGGGCAGAGGAGTGACCAGATCTGAAGGTCAGAGTTTTAGACCCCCTACTCAGGCCAGGGTGTTTGCTATGACTAGACAGGAGGCTGTTGATGCTCCCATAGTAGTTACCGGTAATATTTACATATATGATATGTTAGCATATGCATTGATTGACTCAGGCTCCACTCATTCATTTATATCATTGCATATGGCATCTAAACTGCATCAAACGCATGAGCCTTTGGGGATTGACATAAATGTGAGTACTCCATTGGGAACATTAGTAATTGTGAATAATGTCTATCGTGAATGCTTGATATGCATTAATAGAGCTGATTTAATAGCTGATATGATTTTATTACCAATATATGAATTTGATGTGATACTGGGAATGGACTGGTTAACTAGACATCATGCAATAGTGAATTGCTTTACTAAAGAAGTAATTTTGGAATCACCAAACCAACCAAGGGTGGTATTTCTAGGTGAAAGAAAACTTATACCTACATGCCTAGTCTTAGCTGTAAAGGCATTTCGAATGATCAAAGGGGGATGTGAAGCATATTTAGCATATGTGACTGATACTAGAACCACTGATAGCTTGCTTGAAAATATACCAGTGGTAAGGGAATTTGCTGATGTATTCCCAGATGATCGACCTGATTTACCACCAGATAGAGAGATAGAATTCACTATTGAACTAGTACTAAGAACAACACCAATATCAAGGTCACCCTACAGAATGGCCCCAGTTGAGTTGAAAGAACTGAAGGCCCAATTGCAATAGTTACTTGACAAAGGGTATATTAGACCTAGTGTATCACCTTGGGGAGCTCTAGTATTATTTGTTAAAAAGAAAGATGAAACAATGAGATTGTGCATCGATTACAGGCAACTGAATAAAATGACAGTGAAGAACAAATATCCGTTGCCCAGAATAAATGATTTTTTTGACCAGTTGCAAGGAGCCCAAATATTCTCCAAGATTGATTTGAAATTAGACTATTACCAGCTGAAGGTAGCAGAAGCGAATGTTCCAAAGACTGCCT
Source organism: Triadica sebifera (assembly GCA_023653625.1). NCBI lineage: Eukaryota > Viridiplantae > Streptophyta > Magnoliopsida > Malpighiales > Euphorbiaceae > Triadica > Triadica sebifera. The sequence goes on along the minus strand of CM042901.1, from coordinate 18,094,509 downwards.
TTCGAGCCAGGTATGGACATTATGAATTTTTAGTAATGCCATTTGGATTGCCTAATGTTCCAGCTGCATTTATGGCATTAATGAATAAGGTGTTTCAAACATATCTGGATAGGTTTGTGATAGTATTTATTGATGAAATATTGGTGTACTCAAAGAATAGGGGAGAACATGTACAACATTTAAAAATTGTGTTGCAAACTTTGAGGGAGAAACAATTATATGCCAAATTGAGTAAATGTGAATTCTGGTTAGATCATTTGGTTTTTCTTGGACATGTGGTGTCGGGCAAGGGCATAGAGGTTGACCCAAAGAAAATAGAGGCCATGTTAAATTGGGAAGCTCCTAAAAATATTTCAGAAATGTGTAGTTTTCTAGGTTTAGCCAAATACTATCGCAGATTTGTTGATGGATTCTCCTTAATTGCTGACCTTTTGACTAAATTATTTAGAAAGAATGTGCCTTTTGAATCGTCTTAAGAATGCCAAAGGAGTTTTGAGGAGCTAAAACAGAGGTTAACCTCAACACCAGTGTTAGCTATTCTTATGGGTACAGGTGGATTTACGGTATATAGTGATGCTTCTCACCAAAGCTTGGGATGTATATTGATGCAACATGGTAAGGTGATAGCTTATGCATCCAGACAGTAGAGACCACATGAGATCTCATATCCAGTGCATGATTTAGAACTGACTGCAGTTGTATTTGCATTGAAGATTTGGAGGCATTATCTGTATGGTGGGACATTCCAAATATTTGCATACCATAAAAGCTTAGGTTATTTGCTGACACAAAAAGAGTTAAACATGAGGCAAAGACGATGGTTAGAGTTGTTAAAAGATTATGATTGTACAATGGAATACCATCTAGGGAAAGCCAATGTAGTAGTAGATGCATTGAGTAGGAAGGCTAGTAGCAGTGCAGCTCACTTACATGTATCCTCTTTTCCATATTTGACCATGAATGTTGAATTAAATATGCATGATAGAGGATCATTGATTCCTACTCTTCAAGTAAAACCTATACTAAAGGAGAGAATTAAACAAGCACAAAGTAAAAATCCTCAATTATGTAAGAAAATTGATATGGTAAGGCAGGGAAATAATATAGAGTTTCATTTGTAGAATGATACACTAATGTTAAAGTCATGCATATGTGTTCCAAACACTGGGAACTTGTATCAGGAAATAATGGAAGAGGCACACAATGCACCGTATACAATGCACCCAGGAATGACAAAGATGTATCACAGTTTAAGGCCTCATTATTGGTGGTCAAGAATGAAGAAAGACATAGCATAATATGTTTCCAAATGCTTGACATGTCAGCAAATTAAGATTGAACACCAAGCACCAATTGGTAAGTTACATCCATTGCCAGTGCCAGAATGGAAATGGGAGAAAATAACGATGGATTTTGTTTATGGATTGCCAAGAACCCCACGGAAAAATGATGCGGTATAGGTAATTGTTGACAGATTAACCAAGTCAGAACATTTTCTACCTATCAGATGGGGGTGTACACTCAAGAGTTTGGCAAAATCATATGTGAATGGGATAGTCAGATTACATGGTGTTCCATTGTCCATTGTGTCTGATAGAGATCCACGGTTTACTTCACATTTTTGGGTGAGTTTACAAGATGCATTGGGAACAAAATTGAACTTCAGCACCGTATTCCACCCATAAACTGATGGACAATTTGAAAGGACTATACAGACATTGGAAGAAATGCTTAGGGCATGTTCTATGGAATTTAGAGGTGTTTGGGATGAATATATAGCATTGATTGAATTTGCTTGCAACAACCAGTATCATAGCAGTATCCAGATGGCACCATATGAGGCATTGTATGGCAGAAAGTGCCGAAGCCCTATCATATGGGATTAAAAAGGTGCACATGCATTAGAAGGGCCAAAGATAGTACAAGATATAGTAGATAAAATCAAAATTGTCAAGAATAAGCTAAAGGCAGCACAAGACAGACGGAAAAGTTATGCTGATCAACATAGAAGGGAGATAGACTATAAGTTAGGTGAAAAGGTATTTCATCACCTATCTCCATGGAAAGGGATAATCCGATTTGGCAAGAAGGGTAAATTGAGCCCAAGGTACATAGGGCCTTATGAAATTCTTGAGAAGGTTGGTCCACTGACATGCATATTGGTGTTACCACTAGAGATGGCTCAGATTCATAATGTGTTTCATGTGAGCATGCTTAGAAGATACAAGTCAGATCCTACACATGTACTTAAAGATCAAGCCATTGAGATTGCGAAGGATATGAGTTATGTTGAAGAGCCAGTAGAAATAATTGGATACAAGACTAAGCAGCTAAGAAATCGAGAAATACCTTTGGTTATGGTATTATGGCGTAACCATTTACAAGAAGAGGCAACATGAAAAATGGAAGAGAATATGAAAAAGCAATATCCACACTTGTTTCCAGGTATTAAATTTTGAGGATGAAAGTTTTAAAAGGAGGGGAGAATTGTAACATCCTCGACCTTCCCCACATGCATATCCACATGCATTTCATTTGAACATATGCATCTTCCGTATAATCCAATTGAACACATGCATTTCATACATATTTTCTTAGAAACAAGTTCATGGCACGCACTAGCTATGTGTCCTAGTATTTGGCAATTGTATCGAGTCGCATGTGTGTACTTTTAACCTAAATGAGGATAACAAAGTATTAGAAATAAATTGAATAAGGTGACTAAATTAAAGTAAGCAAAATGACTATATTAAGATTAGTAAACATTTACATTGTTAATTTAGTTAAATTGAGTCAAATGATTAAGTTGTATTATTGTGTGGATTAGTGGAATTATATATATATATGTAAATAATAATAATAATAATAATAATAATAATAATAATAATAATAATAATAATAATAATAATAATAATAATAATAATAATAATAATAAAAGAAAATGAAAATGAAACAAAAGGAAAATAAAAGAAAAGAGAAGAGAAAAGAGAAGAGAAGAGAAAAGAGAAAAGAGAAGAGAAAAGAGAAGAGATGAAGATAAAAAGATAAAAAGGCAAAAACAAAAAAGTTAGCTTTATCTTCCTCCCCCATTTCTGCCTCCTCACACCATCCTGTTTTCTTCTTCATCTTCCTCTATTCCAGAACTCAATTCTTCCTTTTCACTTAGTTTTTGAGGAAAATTGATCCCTTGCAAGTTTTTTCTTGGTAAGTAATCAATTCTTATTGCTATAAGGTTGATTTGAGTTGCTAAGGTTCATTAATAGGCACTACTTGCACCCCGAATACTTATGTGCAAAGTTTATGTTTTAATATATCAATAGAAATTGATTATGGAAAAGATTAACATAGCAAATTTGTTCCTTTATATGTTTTATTTAAGGATATATAAACATTTTTGCAAGATGTTCTGTATAGGAAGAGATATCTTCTCTCTACTGAAACTGGTCAGGGTGTGAACCATAGCCAAGATAGCTACTGTATTATTTGGTTTTGAATATGTTAAAGCCATTATTTAAAGTATCTCAAAATATAAAAGTTTTAGATACATGTGTTATGTATTGTTATACCAAATTTTAGGTTCATATGTTTTGTATATTTTGAGTTATGGTGACTGGAACCATGACTGTTCCATGGTTTGAACAGCCTGCTTAGTGCCCTGGGCAGTTCCAGAAACTTATGTAGCCATTTTTAGCTCCATCGATATAGATTCTATAAATTATCAAAATAATAAAGTTATAGGTACATGTCTTAGTCAAATTTTGGTACTAATTTCAGCTTAATATGTTATGTATATACTAAGTTATATCCTTTGGAAGTCATACTGGTCCTGAAGTCAAATCTATTTTGGACCAGTCAAATATTTATTATAATTTGAGGGCCATAGAGACATAATTAATAAGAGTTGTAAACATAAAAAATGTTCCATTTGAACCCATGTAAGTGTCTGTAACTTTTCATCAAAATATGATTTATATATTATAATTTATGATGAACCAAAGTTGGTTCCCTGAAACTGCCAAAGAGCAGAAAACAGGGCAAAAAATAGACACATTTAGAAATTCCACTAAAACTTTTACAATGATTTAATTGGTCCAAAATTTTAATATGTTACATAATTTTATGTTAGTTGGAATTAGGAATAAGAATCAGATTAATTGGTCAAGTATATAAAAAGTTATAGGCTAAAGAGTCCCATAAGGTCACACTGCCTCATAGGAATAATCTTAGCTATTGATATGAGCAATGCATATTAATTTGTTTAAGCCACATTAAGTCTCCCTAATCATGAGTTAATCGATTATATTTTCATATTAGGCTCACAACATATTAGAGACCCACAAGGAGCGGATAGACAATAAGTTAGGGGTCAGAATCAAAGGAGAAAGGTGAGTCTAATTATCAATTGAATTCTTTAGCGCAAATAAATGTTGCTTGCTATGTGATTCATATAATTTTCATGATTGGTCCTTGATAATATGATGATGGATAATTTGTGACATTTTTGGTACTCATAAGTTGTATACTTGTGATATATTTGAGGTATATGTTTGACATATGTGATATATATACATGGTATACGTATAGTATATGCGAGGTATATGCGTGGCATATGAGGCATATATGCGGTATATGTATGTTATATGTGATAAGATGCAATGGTTGATGAATGCTTAAGTACAAGTGCATATGCATATGAACTTAAAAGGCATTGTGACTAGTTAATCGATATTGTAAAACAAAAGAAGAGGCCTATGGCTCAACAAATGTGCAAATGAAACAAATGATCAAGCTAGCTAGCAAATGCAAATGTTCACATGGAAACCTAAGACAATGTCTGTTTAACTTGGTCACAACAAAATGAAATAAGAAAAGCATTTGCATACGTAAAGAGTAATGATTATATGTTTCAACTTTATTGATATTTATATGATACTGATGAATGGAATGGAATACATGGTATGTATTGGATTTGTGATTTATTACTATGAGTTGTTTGGTACTTTAGAGCTCATTTGATGGTTATTCTCACCGAGCCACAACTCATCAATTTTCATCATTTTTCAGGTAAAGAAAAGTGATAGCTCATTTTGAGTAGCGTATAGAAGACATGGAGCACAGGTCACTGGCCGAGCCTCATCACTCTCTCTATTTGCATTCCACACGAGCATGAAAATATGTCATCTGCATTTTGTATTATGTTTGAATATGTATAGTCATTTTGGAATGTGTTTTAAAAATATATAAATGAAAACAACTCATAAATACTTATGTGCAAAGTTTATGTTTTAATATATGTGATATATCGTATTGTGGCGAGAGCCTCGGTGTTGACTTGCAAAGTCATTAAATGATATTACAGGATATGAGACTTGTAAAGTCATTGAATGATATTATAGGATGTAAAAAAAATTACTATCACTATTAATAAGATATTTTGTCTTTCCAACATGTTATGTGTGATTATTTGATACAAAGATAGGTTATACTTAATTGCGTAGGATGTGGTGTTACACCTTTCCTCTAGCATAGGTCTAACCTGAATAGTAGAAATCAGTGATCAACCATCATGCATATTTAGTTCAACACTCATAGATCGTATTTGAATCAATGATTATGAGATATGGCCAATGGATGTGAAGATAGCTTTCCTCATTAGAAATCTAGCTAAGGATGTGTACATGACACAACCAGAAGGCTTCATATCCAAAGATGCAAAAGGTATTCAAGATTCAAAAATCCATTTATGGATTAAAGCAAGCAACCAGGAGTTGGAATATTTGGTTTGATGAGACAATCAAACAGTTTGGTTTCTTACAAAATCCGCATGAACCTTGTGTATATAAGAAGGTTAGTGGGAGTGCAATTGTATTCCTTACATTATATGTAGATGACATACTACTAATGGGAAATGATGTCTTAGCCTCACAATCAGTCAAAATTTGGTTATCCAAGAATTTCTCTATGAAAGACTTTAGAGAAGCAATCTATATTTTGGGGATAAGGATTTATAGAGATAGATCTAAAAGATTGCTTGGTCTTTCATAGCCTACATAAATAGACAGGGTGCTAAAAATGTTAAGCATAAAGCAGTCCAAGAGAGGATATATTCCCATGACCCATGGGATTACTCTCTCAAATTTTGTGTCCAAAGACACAAGATGAGAGGATGCCCATGAGTTTGATTCCATATGCTTCAGCTATAGGATTAATCTTGTATGCTATGTTATGCACATGACCCGATGTATTATATGCTTTGAGTGTCCAAGCAGATACCAATCGAACAATAGTAAGGGTCATTGGGTGTTTATCAAGAATATCCTTAAGTACTTAAGAATGACTAGGCATGTAGTCTTAATATTTAAAGATGGAGATCTTGTTATGAGTAGGTATATGGATGCCAGCTTCCAATATAACAAGGATGACTCAAAATCTCAATCATATTATATATTCACACTAAATGGTGGAGCAGTCTGTTGGAAGAGTTCCAAACAAGAAACTACTGCTGATTCCACAATTGAAGCAGAGTACATTGCAGCTTCTGAAGCAATAAAGGAAGCAATTCAGATAAAGAAATTCATCATTGTTGATCCAATACAATTGTATTGTGACAATAATGGAGCCATTGCACAAGTAAAAGAGCCACAGTCTCATTAAAGATCCAAATATGTACTCAAAAGATACCATTTGATTAGAGAAATCATTGGTAAGAATGATGTAATGATAAAAAGAGTGCCCACTGATCATAATATTGTTGATCCTTTAACTAAGCCATTTCACCAAAAGAAATATGATTTTCATGTACTCACCTATGGAATTAAATACAAAGGCGATTGGCTTTAGTTCAAGTGGGAGGTTGTTAAAGAAGTGCTCTAAAGGCAATCACCTTTAGCACTTATTGTACAAATTTATTTGGTTAATAAAAGGCATTTTCATTAATTTGATATTCATTTCATATGTGAATTGATAGTGATCTTAAATCAATTAATGAATTCTTGATACATAACGTAGCATGAAAGAAATCATGATGAGATCATAATACTGAGATTCTTATCATATGTAATTATGTTAGTATCTAAATTATCCCTAGTTATAAGATTGATGAGATGGGAAATTCTTAATCTAGATAGAATAACACATGTTATACACCTTGATTGGATCAAAAAGTACATCTCACAATTTGTAAACATGAGATATTTAGAGTTAACATGTTGATGTTTGCTAAGTGTAGCTAAGTACATTGGATGACCTGCTAAGAGACAATCATATGGATGATCTATTCAAATGTCAATGATAGTCTCATCATAGCAATGGTGCAAGTATCCTTAGATTTGAGGTACTCAAGGATATCTTGGATATTATTTTGCACTTTGATACTATTCATATAATGCCTTAGGAAGGTTACTCATAGGGTGGTGATTGGGTGTAGTTTGAGGTATTTGAATGTAATTGGGTAACCAACAAAAGATTCACCACTCATGATAGAAGGAGTGTATACCCATGGCCTCTTGTCAATGTCATTAATCGAGAATTTCTAGTTGGAATGGAAATGTCATAAAGGTATTCTTTAATGACATGTCCAATAGAGTAATGAGCCTCAGGAACAAGAACTAACATTACTTGGACTAGATGTAATGTAATTAGCCTAATGGGAGTTAACACATGTTCATACTCTAAACCAAGTGGGGTATAGAATGGTGAAAGGAATAATTGCACATAAATTGTCTATGGAAAGGTTTGTATTGAAACCATTGACTTTCTAGTCAATTGGGGGTTATGATGTGTTATTAGATATCACTCATGACTTGCTTAAATTAATTGTTAATTTAAGTGGCCAACATAACCAGGAATTATCATGTGTGTGATGCCCCTTTTGCTACAGAGTCTTGTTGTAATCGAACTCCTATTCTGATCAAGTAGGGTCCAAACCTTGAAGATAAATGTCGATATAAGGATCAACTTTGTAAAAGATTATCTCTTAAATTAGGAAGAATTGTATCCTTAGAGTTCGATTTCAAGTAGGAGATTATGGATTATAAAATATAGTTTTGTTTTACATTAGGGGAGAGATACAAACATAGAGGCTAAGAGGTTTATGAGAAGTTTACCTTATTCCATTTTAGGGACTTTCCCATCTTTATTTTCTTTAATGCTTAGCTTAGTCATCAAAATAAACATGATCATTGTTATTAAGCTACTAGGTTAAACACTTTAATGGGTGCTTAGTGTTGGGTTTTGAAGAATGAATCATATTCATAAACGCAGCAAAAAATAAAATTTTTCAAAACCCAAAACAAAATATCATACTTGTACCATTAAAACTAATTAATATAAATGTAAATGTTAAAAATTATACCTTGTAATTTTTATTTGTTCTTCAAATCTTCACTTTGTTCGATTGTAGCAAACCACAACAATCCACACTAGCATGTCTCTAATGATGATCCACGCGAAGAATGAAGAAGAAACTATCAAGAGAAATGGTTTGAAGAAATTCAAAGTGCTAGCTTTGAAAGTGTTCTTGAGAGAATTTTTGTTGTCTTCAAAATATTTTTTTCACAAAAAACTATTTTCATGTCTATTTTTTGCCATTTGATGTCTTTTCTATTTGAATCAAATTAAAAAATAAGATGAAAAGTCAAAAATGGAGAAAATGGAAATAAATGAATAGTAATTTGCCATAATGGCCTAATTAAGGCCAAAAACTGCCATTGGCCAACGGATGGGAGGCAGCAGGCACGCTGGGCCTGCTGCTGGGCAGCCCAGCTGGCCCGCAAGGCTGGCTAGCAGCCTGCCTAGCTCGCGCAAGCCCGTACGGGTCTGTGACACTCTCGAACGATTTTTTCGTGCGATCTCATTGCGATCCATCCTGAAATAATTCTCTCATATTTTGGATCCTATCCAAGACCATTTTACTCATTCTCCATATCTTCAATGTGTGTGACCCATTAGATTCCCGGTTATGTTGGCCATTTAAATTAACAATTAATTTAAGCAGGTCATGAGCGGTATCTAGCAACACATCATGACCCACAATTGATAGGAAAGTCAGTGGTTTCACTACGAACCTTTCCATAGACAATTTCTATGCAATTATTCCTTTCACCATTCTATACCCCACTTGGTTCAGAGTATGGACATGTGTCAACTCCCACTAAACTGACTACATCACGTCTAGTCCAAGTAATGTTGGTTCTTGTCCTTGAGGCTCATTACTCTATTAGATATGTCATTGAAGACTATCTTTATGAAATTTCCTTTCTGGCCAGAGATTCCTGCGTAATGACCACAACAAGAGGTCATAGGTATACACTCCTTCTATCAAGAGTGGTGAATCCTTTGTTGGTTACCCAATTACCTTCAAATACCTCAAGCTGTATCCAATCACCACCCTATGAGCTACCTCTCTGACGTAACAAGGAATAGTGTTAAATACAGAATCAATATTCAAGATATCCTTGAGTACCTCAAGTCTAAGGATACTTGACTGATTGTAAGGCTGAGACATCATTTCCCATTAACAATATGCCATCTTCATATAACACAAGAAATACGATTGCACTCCCACTAACCTTCTTGTAAGCACAATGTTCATTCGGATTTTGTAAGAAACCGAACTGTTTGATTGTCTCATCAAACTGAATATTCCAACTCTTGGATGCTTGCTTTAATCCATAAATGCATCTTTGAAGCTTACATACATTTTTTGCCATCTTTGGATATGAAACCTTCTGGTCGTGTCATGTACACATCCTCAATCAGATTTCCATTAAGGAAAGTTGTTTTCACATCCATTTTCCATATCTCATAATCATAATGAGTAGCAATGGCTAGGAGTAACCTTATAGATTTAAGCATAGCTACTGGGCTAAAAGTTTCATCGTAGTCAATTCCTTGTCTTTGACGATAACTTTTAGCAACAAGTCTAGCTTTATAGGTAATCACATTACCATCCATGTCAGTTTTCTTTTTGAAAACCCACTTGCACCCTATAGGCTTTATTCCTTCGGGTGGGTCAACCAAAGTCCATACTTGGTTTTCATACATGAAATCCATTTCTGACTTTATGGCTTGAAGCCATTTGTCATATTCTGAACTATTCAGAACCTCTTCATAGGTTGTAGGCTCATCATTTTCTATAAGCAATACGTCGTTCTGTTCACTAATGAGAAATCCATATCTCTCTGGAACAGTACATATCCTTTTTGAGCTACAAAGCTCTTGTGCTTCAAAAGGTTGAGCTGTTATATCATCTGTATGAGTAACAAGCTCAAGTTCAGGCAGTTGATCAGCATCTATTTGAGCATCTTGAACTTCCTCAAGTTCAATTTTGCTCCCACTATCTCCTTTTAAAAGGAATTCTCTCTATAAAAAGATAGCATGTCTTGAAACAAAAATCTTTTGTTCCAAGGGGTGGTAAAATTGATATCCATATGATGCTTTTGGATATCCCATAAACAGACATCGGTCAGACTTAGCTTCTAGCTTATCTGACATTGTCTGCTTCACATAAGCAGGACAACCCCAAATTCTCATGTAAGAAAATGTGGGCCTCTTGTTATACCATATCTCATATGGAGTAACATCAACTGACTTTGAAGGAACTCCATTTAATATATAAATGGTGGTCTCTAGTGCATAACCCCAAAAGGATTTAGGCAATAAACTCATCATAGACCTTACCATGTCTAACAAGGTTTGGTTTCTTCTTTCAGCCACACCATTGTGTTGTGGTGTGTAAGGTGGAGTCCATTGAGATAAAATCCCATTATCCCTAAGATAATCTAGAAACTCTTGGCTCAAGTATTCACCTCCTCGATCTGATCAAAGTGTTTTAATACTTTTGCCAAGTTGTTTCTCTACTTCATTTTTGAATTCTTTGAACTTTTCAAATGCTTCAGATTTGTATCTCATAAGATACACATATCCATATCGTGAGTAGTCATCGATAAAAGTAATGAAGTAGATGAAACCACCTCTAGTGTGTGTAGACATTGGACCACATACATCTGAATGTATTAAGTCTAAAAGTCCATTAGCACGTTCACCCTTTCCTTTAAAGGGTAATTTAGTCATCTTGCCTAGTAAACAAGATTCACATATGTCATATGATTCATAATCAAATGACCCTAAATTACCACTTTTGTGTAGCTTAGCCATGCGTTTCTCACTTATATGACCAAGATGACAATGCCATAAATAAGATGATTTCAACATATCTTGTTTTTGCCTTTTATTATCATTGATGTTTAAAATTGGATTTCACATATCTAATATGTATATTCCATTGCATAATGTACCATTAGCATAAAGAATTCCATTCAACTTAATAGAACAACAATTGTTACTAAAAGCTAAAAGGAAACCATCTTTATTTAGACTTGAAACAGAAATAATGTTTTTAGTCAAAGCAGGTACAAAATAGCAATTATCCAAATTAAATATAAGCCCACTAGGGAGGGTCAATACATATGTTCCTATAGCTAATGCAACAACTCTTGCTTTATTTCCAATGCGTAGGTCTGACTCTCCCTTATTGAGCTGTCTACTGTTCCTTAGGCCCTGCATATCAGTGCATATGTGTGAGCCATAACCGTTATCTAATACCCATATACTATTATTGGAAACAGTATTAATTTCAATGACAAAAATACCTGAAGTAGATGGGGCATCAGATGCCTTCTTCTTCAAGGACTCCAAGTAAGCTTTGCAGTTTCTCTTCCAATGGCCATCCTTGCCACAATGGAAGCATGTCCCTTTTGGAGCAATCTCCTTAGCCTTCTTCTTGGCCACGCCTCCCTTAGACTTCATGGACTTCTTCTTCTTCTTAAGGTTCTTCCTTTTAGAACTTGAAGAGTCCACCAGCATCACATACTTATTGTCCTTCTTGACATATGGCTCAGCTGTTTTAAGCAAGTTAATTAGCTCAAGAATAGTGGTAGAGATTTGGTTCATCTTATAGTTAAGCACAAAATATGAATAACTATTAGACAAACCGGTTAGAATTAAGTCAATACTTAATTCACGGTCCATGACAAATCCCAAGGTGGCCAACCTCTCAATATAGCCATTCATCTTCAAATCATATTGCACTGGAGATGTCTCTTTAACCATCTTAGTGCAGAAGAGCAACCTTGAAGTTTCAAACCTTTCAAAACATGCTTGCTCATCAAAAAGATCTCTTATATGGTATACTATGGAATTAACATCCATATCCTCATGCTGCTTTTGCAACTCAGCTGACATAGTAGCAAGCATAATGCAGCTTGCCATCTCACTATCATCGAGATGCTTTTGATATGCCTTCTGAACATCTTCAGAAGCATTAGCAGTAGGGGGATTAAGGAGTGCCTCATCTAGGACATAGCCAATCTTTTCGGATTTGAGAACTATTCTCAGATTTCTTAACCAATCCAAAAAATTGGGCACAATCAATTTATTTGATTCCATTAGCGATCGCAAATTCACACTTGTCATGATGATGATTCTAGCAACCTAGATGTAAAATAGAACATGTTAGAATGTACATAAAATGCATGTTTATTAGGTCTTTAATAAATTGCATTATGGCTCCCGCTATTTTATTGCAAATCCATAGCCCTCACTATGAACCCGAGAGAACTTATGTGGAAGTTCTCCTAGTGGGTCGATATCCAACTAGCTAGGAATAACCTTGAGGCAACTCAACAAGCTATCCTTAGTTTGGTTGGTAGGTATCTAATCCACACCAATTGTATTATTCATGCAACTATCGAATCTTGTGCTATCAACTTATTGATGTGTGCACATACATTGGGCTATCGACTCTTGATATGTGTACATCTCATGTATACAAACCCAACTTCACATCCAATACACATTAACCTTGGCGCAAATCCAACAAGTTAATAATGTCGGTTAAGTCTAACCCATTAATCGTGAAATCTAATTTCAATGCATTAAACATATTCTTATAGAGTGAGCTTGAGGCAACTCAACAACCCTAACTCTAGAAGAACTCTGGTTCTCCCCATATTAATGGAAGGTGTAAGACTTAATTGTTTATTTAGTGAGGGATTTCTTTGTTAAATCTCATCAAGTTATTATTTCATGCTTTTATATATCATACATTCATCACATTGATATATAAAGATAGTTACATTAACTATATGGCATGATTATAGACATACTAAAGTCAATCTCTCCAGCCAAAGAGATATTGACTAGGTCTTACCTAGGTATATGCATGAATTTACAACCCAAATAGAAATCAAATTCCTATTTCTAAATCTTCTTATTTATGGTACCATCTCCTTTTCTTCTTGCTCATTTGTATCTTCATTCTATCCTAATCCTATGTAATCTAATTACATATTTCAAATTATAGAAAACCTCAATTTACATTTGAAGGGAGTAAGATGAGAAGAGAAATACATAAGAAAGAAAAAGAGGTAGGAACACACAAACCCTATTTACCATAAAACAAAATAATTTCATGCATACTCAATCTCATTGGGCCTAAGTCCATAATCATCCATCATGCCTTTTTATACACCTCTAACATGCATTCTCTAATGCACAAAATAAAAATGACAATTTTGGATTTCAATTTGTAAATCGATTCAACACTTGAATCGAAATTACCTATATGTGTTCTTTCGGTTAATTTAATTTTGTATATCATTTTAAAGTGGAATTTAATATTTAATCAAATTAAATTAAATTCCATATTTCCAGAAATAATTCAAAATTAATTCTCCTTAAAATCAGAATATTATGATGTTAAAATTAAACAATTTAATTTTAATATACATACCAATTTCTAGTCATACTAGAATTACAATTGCACAACTTAAATTAATTCAAAATTAATTTCCAAAAATTCTAAAAATTTCTAGAACATCAAATCACCATTCTAATTATCTTTAGTTCTACTCAAGTTTATCAAAATATTTTTGGCACAAGCCAAAATTACTAAGACAAACGATCTAACACACTTAGACACTCAAAATGACTAATTCAATATCTAATATTTTTAAAATTTCAAATGCTTGCAAAATAATTTTGGCATGCATCTAACATTAAAATTACATATTTTTAATCACATAAAAATTAGTTCAAGGTGCTGGAAATAAAATAAACACATACAAAAAAATCAAACAAAACAGCCACACTGGGTATGCTAAAACAATCTCGTTTTTGTATTTGTTTGAAAAATGAATTAAAATAATTTTTAATTAATTATTGGACACTTACAGAGACATAAAAATATTCTCAATATATCTAAATAATTTTTTTATAATTAAATTACAAGAAAAATGTAATCAGCCCCATCAATTAAGCCAAACAACATCACATGTTCATAAAAAGACAATTTTATGCATTTTTGAAATAAATCCAAAACTAATTATTTGAATCACATTCAAATCATTTTTCAATCAAAATAATCATTCTTAATCATCCCATGATCAGATTAAAGATAGAAAATATGTAAATTATATTTTACAAATTAATTTCAATTTTTCAAAACCTATTGATCCAAAATCATCAAAAATATGGAATCCCATTGCACTTTCAATTAAAATTAATTTTAATGGATACAAAGAGGCTCTGATACCAATGTTGGGTTTTGAAGAATGAATCATATTCATAAATACAACAAAAAATAAAAAATTTCAAAATCCAAAACAAAAGATCATAATTTTACCATTAAAAATAATTTATATAAATGTAAATGTTAAAAATTATACCTTGTAATTTTTATTTGTTCTTCAAATCTTCACTTTGTTGGGTTGTAGCAAACCACAACAATCCACACTATGATATCTCTAATGATGATCCACGTGAAGAATGAAGAAGAAACTATCAAGAGAAATTGTTTGAACAAATTCAAAGTGTTAGCTTTGAAAATGTTTTTGAGAGAATTTTTGTTGTCTTAAAAATATTTTTTTCACAAAAAAATATTTTAATGTCTATTTTCTGTCATTTGATGTCTTTTCTATTTGAATCAAATTCAAAAATAAGATGAAAAGTCAAAAATGGAGAAAATGGAAATAAATGAATAGTAATTGGCCATAATTGGCCTAATTAAGGCCAAAAAGTGTCATTGGCCAACGGATGGGAGGCAGCAGGCACGCTGGGCCTGCTGTTGGGCGGCCCAGCTGACCCGCTTGGTAGACCAGGAGCCTGCCTAGCCCGTGCAAGCTCATGACACTCCTGAACAATTTTTCCATGCGATCTCATCGCGATCCATCTTGAAATAATTCTCTCTTATTTTGGATCTTATCCAAAACCATTTTACTCATTCTCCATATCTTCAATGCGTGTGACCCACTAGGTTCCCGGTTATGTTGGCCACTTAAATTAACAATTAATTTAAGCAGATCATGAGCGGTATCTAGCAACACATCATGACCCCCAATTGACCGGAAAGTCAGTGGTTTGACTACGAACCTTTCCATAGACAATTTCTGTGCAATTATTCCTTTCACCATTCTATACCCCACTTTGTTCAGAGTATGAATATGTGTCAACTCCCACTAGACTGACTACATCATGTCTAGTCCAAGTAATCTTAGTTCTTATCCTTGAGGCTAATTACTCTATAAGATATGTCATTGAAGACTATCTTTATGACATTTCCACTCCGGCCAGAGATTCCTGAGTAATGACCACGATAAGAGGCCATGGGTATACACTCCTTCTATCAAGAGTGGTGAATCCTTTGTTGGTTACCCAATTAACTTGGAATACCTCAAGTTGTATCAAATCACCACCTTATGAGCTACCTCTCTGAGGCAACAAGGAATAGTGTCAAAATATAGAATCAATATTTAAGATATCCTTGAGTACCTCAAGTCTAAGGTTACTTGCACCATTGCTATGATAAGATGGTCATTGACATTTGAATAGATTATCCATATGATTGTCTCATAGTTGGTCATCCAATATACTTAGCTACACTTAGCAAGCATCCACATGTTAACTATAAACATCTCATGTTTGTAGATTATGAGATCTACTACTCGATCCAATCAAGGAGTGTAACATGTGCTAGTCTGTCTAGATTAATAATGTCCCATCTCATTAGTTCTATGACTAAGGATAATTTTGATACTAACATAATTACACATGATAAGAATCTTAATATCATGATCTCATCATGATTTCCTTCATGCTATGTTATGTATCAAGGACTTCATTTATTGATTTAAGATCACTCATCAATTCATATATCAAATGAACATAAAATTAATGAAAAAACCTTTTATTAATCAAATAAATTTGTACAATAAGTGCTAAAGGTGATTGCCTTTAGAGCACTCCTCTAACACTTAGTAAGTAGCCCAAGTTTGTATGACTCCTTTTTAATTTTTTAACGAACGCATGACTTTTCTTCAGATTAAATTGTGCTTAATAAGTTTCTAGTTTGATAGTTGCTTGATCTCCAATTAATTAAATTTAAATGGACATTTTAAGGATAGATTATTAGACACACCATTTATAATTTAACCTAAAAATTGATCTGAACACTAATTAATTCATTAGCTTTATTAACTGGTGCCTTAAAGGCGAGAACCATAAAATCTACATTCATTAGTTCTTAATTTGTTAAAGGACATGCAAATTGGGGGATGAGATCTAAGTTCCTGCTTCTTCTCTCATTAATTTCCTTTGTCACTTTCTACTGCAATCTTAGTTATTAATTAGTTCCTTTATCTTAGTTTAGTCAATTTAACATACTTGGTTAAAATGTTTAACATTTATTTAATTGTTCTTTGGTAATTTAAAGTTCATTAAGATTTTAACCCTAAAAAATTCCTTGAGAAATCAACTTCGGGAGTAACTTACCAGTATTACAATTGGCTCATGTACTTGCAAGTCCACTTTGTGTTATATCAAGTTTTTAGCATTATTGCCAGAGAGCTATTTTGAATTAGATTCTTAGTTAACTTAATTGCTATCATTTGTCTTTTAGATAATTTTATATAATTTTCTACAATTTTTATTCTATTTATTTCTCTTCATATTTTTAATTATTGTTTAGTTGCTGAATTTAGTTTTATGTCTGATACTAGTAAAAGAGAAAAGTTAGAAGAAGCATGTAATCAAAGGAATTATGAGTTAAGATCCAAAACATAAAGACTAGAAGAAAGAAACTCTTAATACAAAGAAGCAATTTTTGAGAATCCTGAGAATTTGGAAGAAAAGGCAATGATAGAGCTGATGGTGGTTCCACCAAGAGAAGTTGAGGCACAAAGGAAATTAGCCATGAAAGACTATGCCAAATTGGTAATTGACAACACTACCTCATGTATCATATTATGAGAGGCAGCTAAGGATTATGAGCTGAAAATCATACATTTGAAAATGTTACCATTTGTTTATGGGTTACCTAATGAAGACCCTTTGATGTTGATAAGGAAATGTTATGCAACAATCAACACTTTCCCTTTAAACGGGCTGAATGAAGACCAGCTACAGATGAAATGCTTTCTTTACACCTTAAAAGATAGAGCCAATGTGTGGCCAATGACCTTATCCCCTAACTCTTTCAATAACTACACTAAAGTTTATCACAAATTCATAGGTAAATTCTATTCCCACCAAAAGACAAAAGAGTTAAGAGCAAAAATTACAAATTTTCATCAAAAAGACTCCAAAACATTCCATTAAGCATGGGATAGGTTTAAAATTCTTATTTTATAGTGCCCTCACCTTGGGCACCCTTTACTAGTAACAAATTAGTCCTTTTATAGTGGGTTAAGCCAGCAATATTAGTGTATGGTTGACAACACAATTGGAGAAGCCATAAAAGGTCATGACATATTTGAATTACTAGGAGCTAATTCTCAAAAAAATAGTGTGAGATGAAGGAAACTAGTAGTGCATAAAGTTTATAGTGGTAACGAGTTCGCATTACAAATTGTTGAGCTTATAAAACAAGTCTGAATGTTAACCAATAAAGAACACACATATGTAAATTAGGTATGTGGATTTTGTAGTATTTATAGCCATATAGCTAATAGTGTGTTCTTCTTTTTATCATTTGATAGGGAATGAAGTGGAGCAAGGTAACACTCTAAATTATTTCCAGTTGAGCAACAAAATAATCCATACTCAAATTCCTTCAACCCTAGTTAGAGGAACCACCGTAATTTCTCTTAGAGAAATTCTAATTAGAACCCACCTCAAGTCTTCAGAAATCAAAATCCAAATTCACAGTATCATTAGCAAAAGTTTCTAAATCAACCTTTATACCCTCACCCAAACCATGTTAAACCTACTAGTGCACCCTAGAAAACCATCTCTAAAAGACACATTAAATAGTTTCATACTAGTAACTCAAGACAAATAAGAGAGAACAAATAAGAGGCTTGATTCAATAAAAGGTTGGAAATTCAGATTGGGCAAATAGCAGATGTAGTACTAGAAAATAAAAAAGGGAAATTACTAAGCCAAATCTATATATATAAAAGGTAACACTTATAATGATGAAGTCAATTTTGAAACTGACATGGACTACTATTCTCTTATAGGTACACGTGAATTGCAGACCAAAGAATTAAAGTTTTTGGATATAAAAGCAAAATAGGAGGGAATTCTAGAAAAAGTCCTAGCATCTCAATTACACAAAGCAACTAACCTATATAAGCCACCTTTTCTCAAAACAAAGGGAACATAATAAGTGTAAGACATCTTTTTAAGATAAAAATGACTTTGTTTTGTTCAATTCTATAAAGAAAATATATTCACCAGCAAAATCTATGAAAGAGAAGTCTTCTAACATAAAAAAAAAAAAATCATGGAAAAATCTAAAGTAACCTTACCATTACCTGAAAAGGAAAAAGACTTTGGAAGTTTTACTATTAAAATTACCTCAGAAGAAGGTGTAAAAGCAAAGGTTATGTTAGATTTAGGTGCTAGTGTGAATTTAATGCCTTACTCAGTTTTTATGTAACTAGGTTTAAGAAAATTAAAGCTAACCAACATAGGCCTTTAGTTAGTTGATGGTTTGATAGAACCTCCCCTAGGTATAATAGAAAACCTCAGGGTTTAAATTGGTAAGTTAACCATGCTTGCTAATTTTATGGTCATGGATATTGAGAATGCAAACTCAAAAGAAAGTTTCATAATACTTCTTAGTAGACCTTTAAAGGCCACAATGGACACCCATATTGATGTTAAGTATTGGAAACTAACCGTGATAGTATTGGGTGAGACTAATGCGATTGAGGTATGTAACTTTTCAACCTTACCTATTACAAATCAATGTTTTTACATGTTTAAAGTTGACAAGTTTGTCTTTGAAAGGAATTCAAATATAAATAAGTATGGTAAAATTGTGAGAAATATAGAAATGGATAAGTAGCTTCAAATGATTTTTCACCCACCTTAAAAGAACAATAGTCAGTAATATCTTACTTAGACAATAAATGTGGTGGTTTTTGTGAGGCAACTCATGTTCTTTTTGTTATTTTATTTTTATTAATTTCTATTTCTATTTTTATTTAAATGTGTGAGTTTTTATTTGAATTCTAACTCTAAATGGTGTTTAGGAATACACTTATAGAAGAGAGAGTATGATGAAATGAGCAACTGAGACAAATCTAGAAGATAAAGAAGTGTCACAGGCTAAGGATTGCCTCACGCATGTGACACCATAAGATACCTTCCTTCTTTCTCATAATTATGGCATTCTTCATCACATTTTCTCCTTCTTCTTCATTTTTTATCTAATATTCCTAAACCCTAACTCTTAATTACCTATTAATTTCTCATTTTTTTCTTCAAATTAAAACCAAATTTTCACAAACCCATAAGATATTTCAACCCTTATATACCAAAATTTATCAAATCAACATGCCAAGGACAAGAAGCTCAACCCAGAGGCATGAAGAAACCTCATGCTCGTGCAACCCATCACCACCATCATGTCACGAGTGTGAGTATGTAGAAGCTACATGTGACAGTGGCGAGGAAGCCGCAGAACATGAAGAAATAGACATCTCCTTCAGGTATAATGCTCATATTCCAATTTATTCTACTAAAGAAAGTACAAGGTATGGACATTATATGTCTATAACTATGATTGCATGTAGATTATTTGATTTGGATAGTTTAGAGCAATTAAATAATTTAGACACCATGAAAGCTTATGATAGGAACTTAGGTTGGATAGAGTTTATTACAATGACAAACCTTAATTTTATGGAGCTTATTTTAAAATTTTGTAGTACCTTGCTAATAAATAAGACATTCACTCAAATAAAATTTAGATTATTAGGCAAATGATGTGTAATGACACATAAGACTATGCCAATAATTTTTAAATTCTTTGTTGAAGAAGTTAATGATATGCCTAATAATTTTAATGTTGATGAAATTTGGAAAGTGTTGATAGGAAAACCCCATTATAACCCTCAGAATGCTTCAACAATGAGTATTAAATATTCATGTATTTCTCTCTTTCATAAGTTCATATGTCATTCAATATTTGGAAAATTAGAGAGTAATAAAGTTTCTAAGATTGAACTATCTCTATTATGGTGTATGCATTATAGGACTAGAATTTGCACTTCTGCATTTATTTTTGAACATATTCTCTACACCATCAGACATCCTAGCGCTACATGTGCTTTAGGCCACATTATTATAGCCTTTGATAGGCATTTTTTATGCTTTCAATGTTTTACTGAATAATTTAAAGCTAATTCCTAGCCAAAAAAACTTCGATAGTATTTCATTGCAATGATCTAACCTTTTTATTAAAAAAGAGATACTATTTGATGGTCAGTGTTACCAAGTGATAGGGGGAGCATTCACTGGCGATATAGAACCAGATGAGTAATAACCTCCACCCCATTTTATCATAACTTCTACATTCTTCTTCTTATCATCATCATCTCTTTCCTTCCTCCTAATAACAGCTCCAATTCCTCATGATCTCACTCAATATTTGCATCAAAATCACTCCAAAATAAATCATGTAACGCTCCCTTACCCTACTAAACGTTAATAGGATATGAAAGTGCTAATAAACTCATTTGTTTTACAGCCAATGTTCAAATCATTGTAAATTTTTTTTTAGTTTATTATTAGCAAAATATTTATTACTATTTTTTTTCCATTTAAATATATAACAATTGATGGAAATAGTTTGATTTAAAAGAACTCATGAAATTAAACCATAATATTTAGAAATAATACTAGATTTATAAAATTAAAAAATTCATTCCTTATAAATCCTACATGCCACAAATTTACATCAAAAAAAGATTCTTAGAATTAAATTTTTACAACATAATTTTCAAAACATACAAAAAGAACTAGATTGTTGCAATATGATCTTGGGGGTTTCCTCTTCTTCTGTCGCCCTATCGGAACAACTACTTTTATTTATCTGCGCGTGAAACACACGCACTAAACTTATAGCTTAGTGGTACGTTTGGCAACTATCCAATAATTACATAAATAATTCTAAAACAAAATTTTTGAAACTACAATTAATTTATTAAGCATGCCAAATATTCAATTAATAATAAAACCATTTTCTTCGTGCAAAAATATTTAATTCATCAGTTATGACATTTCATTCATTAAGCATGCTTGAAATTTCTTAACAATTCAAAATATAAAATTTACCATATCAATTTCATAATTCATACATATATATATTTTTTTCCTATTATTTATTTAATAGCCCACAACATCTTAGATCAGAACTAAACACTGGATACAGGGTTTCTGCTCTCCGGCAGTATACTCGGTGCCTACAGAATTATTTTATAACTCGACGTTTAACGCCTACATTTCCAATAACAGCTCAACACCTTTTTGGTGCCGTCGTAATTTTGAACTCAGCACTATTTCTTAGTGGCTACGTAATTTCAACTCAGCACTATTTCTTAATGCCTACTTAAATTAAATCTCAGCACTATTATTTCTAGTGCCTAGAGTTCTACCCCTTTTATTGGCATGCTAACTTATCCTAATTTCTAGTTCTCAACTAGATGTTATAGGGCTTAAATTACATTTGTTACCTTTATTAATATTTACATAAATTATGTATGGAACATTAATATAAACTCCATATAAATGCAATAATTCTCATTCAATATTTTACAACCTCATACTAGCTCATTCAATCATTATAATTACAAGAAAAATTCAATTAATATATTTTCTATCATAAAAATTCACAATCAACACATTTTTTCCAGCTTTCCTATTCTGGACAACATTTTTGTCTTATGTTGCTCTGCATTTTTCGTCTACTTTTAGACATAATCTGGACATGTGATTAACTAAAAAAATATAGGTACATGTCTTATCTTTAATTTACAACTAGAATCACATTAAAAATAATTTTGTATCAAAATTTATGAATTTTCTTCTAAGCTACGTTCACTGCAATCTACCCAGTATTTTACTGGACAGAATTCTGCCTTATATTTCTCTGTCTTTTCCATCCATTTTTAGATGGAATTTGGACAAGTTATAAAATGGAAAAATTTAGGTACACATATTATCTTTAATTTTCAACTAGAATCACATTAAAAAGAATTTGGTAGAAGATTTTATGAATTTTCTCCTATGCTACGTTCACTGCAATCTACCTAGTATTTTACTGGACATAATTCTGTCTTATATTTCTCTGTCTTTTTCATCCATTTTTAGATTGAATTTTGACAAGTGATAAACTAGAAAAATGTAGGTACACATCTTATCTTTAATTTCCAACTGTAATCACATTAAAAATAATTTTGTACCAAAATTTATGAATTTTTGCCTAAGCTACGTTCATTGTAATCTACCCAGTATTTTACTAGACAGAATTCTACCTTATATTTCTCAATCTTTTTCATCCATTTTTAGAAGGAATTTGGACAAGTGATAAACTAGAAAAATGTAGGTACACATCTTATCTTTATGTTTCAACTAGAATTACTTCAAAACTAAGTTTTTTGAAAAAGTTATGAATTTTCTTCTAACCTATGCTCACTGAAATTTGCTCAGTACTTTATTTTTTTTGGACAGATTCCTAGTTCAACTTTGAGTCCATTTTTCACCTAATTCCAGTCATATTTAAGTCTAATGGTCTGAATGAAAGTTCACACCCTATGTCTTAAATTTCCAAACCAATAAGAATCACTGAGAAATTATTTCCATAACTCAAGTTATGATCAAAATACTAGACACTGTTTATAAGACAAATTTTCCAGCACATCAATTAATCATACAATTTCCATTTTCATGCATCAACCTCATATTCTAGTTTTTATTTTCACATTCATGGCATCATTTAATCACCACTTAATTTCTCAATCAAATATCCAGAATTTCATACACATCACAAAATCAAAATCAACATTTTTATACATTGAATTTTTGCCAAATGTACATACCTCAAAGTTCTACTTCTCTTCACTTTTCTCTTCCTCTTAGATAGCCTTTTCCTTGCCCTTACTTCCCCTTTGATTTTGGTTCAAAGGTTGTTCACTTCCTTGCCCTAACAATAAATTTTACACTAATCACACTAATCCACTCTTAATCACCATAAGCATACTAATAACCCTAATTTACTAGCTCTAATGGCAACTAACCAAAAATTTAAAGAAAAGAGAAGAAGAAAGTAAGGAGATGAAAAATCTAAACTCACCTTTGATGATCTTCCAAATGGCTAAAATCTTCTTTCTCTCTTTTTCTTTTCCTTTCTTCCTTCCTCTTCCTTGGTTTTGCTCACTTTACTTCACTTTCTTCATGATTTTGCCTAAACCCATCTTTTTTCCATTTAATCTTAGCTTTATTTGAAGAAAGAAAAGAAGAATAATGGGGCAGAAGTTCACAGAAAAAGAAGAAGAAAAGGGAGAGAAATGAGTTTGGTCAAGATGAAAAAGAAGAAGAATGATAAAAAAAAATGGAAATTTGACTTTTTATAGTTGGATTAGGTGGGTGGTTAGGATTAGTTGTTAATCTTGCTTCCCATTGGTCCATTAATTTAAATCACTCTTATTTTATTTTAATCAAAAGAATATTCCTTTCCTTACATAAAGAATATTCTATTTTTATGCCCTCTTATAATTTTTGTGCCAAAAACACTGCAAATTCGTAATTGCGTTCACCGAAAAATTATTTTTTTCCCAATTTTAATTCAAAAATTCAAAATTCTCAATTAATAATATCCAAAATATTTTTTTCCCATCTTACTATTATTTTAATTTATTTTTTTATGTCCAAATTTAGACTTCGATCGGTTCGGCGTGCCGAATTTCGGTCAACTGAGACCGTGGCCTAAATTATCGGGCATTACAATTTTCCCCTCCTAAAAAAAAATTTCGTCCTTGAAATTTACCTTTTTAACTAGAGTGGAATGATTGTGGATACTGAGCCTTCATCACCTCTTCATTTTCCCAAGTCACCTCTTCTGAATTATGATTTTTCCACATAACCTTTATCAATGGTACCTTCTTGTTTGGTAGCTCCTTCATTTCTCGAGCTAGAATTTCCACTGGCTCCTTTTCACAAGTTAGATCTAGTCGTATCTCTATAGGTTCTGCTGATATGATATGAGATGGATCTGATCGATATCTTCTCAACATGGACACATGGAATACATTATGAATCTTGTCTAACTCTGGTGGTAAAGCTAATTTGTACGCCACAGGACCTATGCGTTCAAATACCTCATAAGGTCCAATGAACCTAGGACTCAACTTTCCATTCTTTCCAAATCGGAAAATGCTTTTCCAATGTGAGATTTTTAAGAATACATTGTCACCAACTATATACTCAATATCTCTTCTTTTCAAATCTGCATATGATTTCTATCTATCAGCAGCAGCTTTCAGCCTATCTCTTATTACTCTCACTTTTCCTGTGTATGTTGTACTAGATCTAGACCCACTACTTTCGTTTCATTAAGCTCAGTCCAACATAGAGGCATTCTACATTTCCTCCCGTACAAGGCTTCATATGGTGTCATGCCGATACTAGCTTGGTGACTATTATTGTAGGAAAATTCTATCAATGGAAGATGTTTGTCCCAACTGCCTTCAAATTCTATCACACAACTCCTCAACATATCCTCCAATATCTATATGACCCTTTCTGATTGTCCATCTGTTTGTGGGTGGAAAACTATGTTGAAATTGAGCCGAGTACCCATGGCTTGATGCAAACTATTCCAAAATTTTGAAGTGAACCTCGGGTCTCGATCTAAAATGATTGAAACTAGCACACCATGTAAACGGATTATCTCATTAACATAGATCTCTATCAAACAGTTAAGTGGATAATTCATCTTGATCGGTAGAAAATGAGCTCATTTAGTGAGCCGGTCCACCACTACCCATATTGAATCATGCCTCTTTTGTGTCAAAGGCAAACCAAAAACAAAATCCATTGTAACTCTTTCCCATTTCCACTCCGGAATTGAAATTGACTGCAATAATCCACTTGGTACTTGATGCTCAGCCTTCACTTGCTGACAAGTTAAACATCTAGTAGTATACTCGGTGATATTTCTTTTCATTCCTGGCCACCAGTAATATGCCTTCAAGTCATGATACATTTTGTTGTTTCCTAGGTGCATTGCATAAATAATATTGTGAGCTTCCTTCACAATATCTTGTTTCAATTTTGGTATGTCTGGCACACATAACCTGCCCTTTTGCCTTAAACTCCCATATGATTCAATAGTAAATTCTAGTTTTTCATCATTTTTCATCATTTCAAAGATTTCTTTTAATTTTGTGTCCTGCTTCTAATTGTCCTTTACTTGTTGGATCAATGTGGGTTGAATCCGCAATTCTGCCCAAATAATATATAAATAAATTATTATTTCATTTTTTTTCCTGTTCACTTAATAAATTTAAGTTTTAACATTTACTTGCCAGAGTTTTTCTACTCAGAGCGTCTGTTACCACATTGGCCTTGCCCGGCTGATAATCAATGATACAATTGTAGTCTTTGATTAATTCTAGCCACCGCCTCTGTCTCAAATTGAGTTCCTTTTGTGAAGGCAAATATTTCAAACTTTTATGGTCTGTATAGATATAACATTGCTCACCATACAGGTAGTGTCGCCATATTTTCAATGCAAACACAATGGCTGCTAGTTCCAGATCATGTGTCGGATAATTTCTCTCATGAGGCTTCAGTTGTCTGGAAGCATAAGCGATCACTTTGCCTTCTTGCATTAATACACAACCCAAACCATTATGGAAAGCATCACTGTACACCACAAAATCTTTTCCTGCAGTAGGTTGTGTCAACACTGATGCCTCTGTCAACATTTTCTTCAACTTATCGAAGCTAGTCTGGCACCGGTCTGTCCACTCAAATCTGGTCTCCTTTCTAAGAAATTTTGTCATTGGTGAGGCTATCATTGAGAATCCTTTCATAAATCTCTAATAGTAACCAGCCAAACCAAGAAAACTTCTCACCTCTGTCACATTCCGAGGTAGTTTCCAGTTGAGGATTGCATCTACCTTACTGGTGTTAACTTTGATCCCATCGGCTGAGACAATATGCCCTAGAAAGGCCACTTCATCCAACCAGAATGCACATTTTGACAACTTCGCATACAATTGATTCTCTCTTAAGGTATGGAAGACAATACGAAGATGTTGATTATGCTCTACTCTACTTCTGGAGTACACCAAGATATCATCTATGAACACCACCACAAACTGGTCCAAATAAGGCCTAAATATTCTATACATTAGATCCATAAATGCTGCTGGGGCATTCATCAGTCCAAAAGGCATTACTAAGAACTCGTAATGACCATACCGAGTCCTAAATGCTATTTTTAGAATGTCTAATTCTCTAATTCTCAATTGGTGATAACCTGATCTGAAGTCAATTTTAGAAAATATCCCTGCTCCTTTCAACTGATCAAACAAGTCATCTATTCTCGGTAAGGGATATCAATTATTAATTGTCATCTTGTTCAATTGACGATAATCAATGCACAAACGAAAGGTGTCATCCTTCTTTTTCACAAACAGAACTGGAGCACCCCAAGGTGAGACACTAGGCATGATAAACCCTTTCTCTAACAACTCTTGCAACTGCACTTTTAATTCTTTTAGTTCAGTAGGTGCCATTCTATAAGGAGTGATCGATATTGGGGCTGTGCCTGGTAAAACATCAATGGCAAACTCTATCTCCCTGATAGGTGGTAACCCTGGCAAGTCCTCAGGAAAGATATCTAGATATTCACATACTATAGGAATCTCCCTAAGATCTAAACTTTCTTTCTTGGTATCTACAATATGTGCCAAAAACGCTTCACATCCCTTTTTGATAAGCTTACTTGCCTTCGTCACAGAAATGATATTAGTCAAGTATGGTTGGTTCTCCCCCAGGACAATCACGTCATCCTGCCCTGAATTATTAAAAGTCACTCTCCTATACTGACAATCCACCATTGCCTTATACTGAGTTAACCAATCCATCCCCAATATTGCATCAAACTCATGGAATGGCAATTCTATTAGGTCAGCTGGGAATTTTACATTCCGAGCTTTGATTGGACTGTTTTTATAGACTCGACTAACTTTCACTCCATGACCCAAAGGATTTGTCACTAATATATCACAATCTAATTCCTCTACTACCATATTCCCCTGACTAGGTGGTGATGTGCATAAATATGAATGTGTAGAACCCGGATCTATCAGTGCAAATAAATTAGTATCATAAAGAGAAAATTTACCGATAATGACATCCAGGGCATCCTGCTCCTCACGAGCTCTCATGGCATATGCTCGGGCTGGGGCTCGACTACCTTATGCTCTATTCACTGATTCTAATATACTCTGCCCAATCCTATAGCTTCTAGATTGTCCATGTCCCCTACCTTTAACTCGAGTGACATTCTGAACCTGCACTGATACTACACCACCTGTACCTCTTCCTCTCGAGCAATCTTTCTGTTTGTGCTCTATAGATCCGCAACATAAGCATGCTCCAGTAATCCACCAACAATCACCTATATGTGATCTCCCACAATGTTGACATATGAAAAATATGAATCTCTTGTTACCCGAAGCTGGTGCACTAGCTGTAGACCCCTCTGCCTCGACTATTGGCTTTGCCTAGCTGAAAAGGTTGATCTAGCACCCCGTGACTGGAAAAACCTAGGCACTGTCTGCCCCCTTTTACCTGATGTCTGGGCCATGCTAATTGTCGACCTCAGTGGTGGCTCTTCTATCCTCTTTCTCTTTGAACTCTTTTCCACACTGATGGCTGAGGATACTAGTGTAGCAAAATCCTCAAGCTGAAGGGCGGTCACCATATTCCCAATATCATCATTAAGCCCATCCTCAAATTTGCGACATCTGTCTGCCTCATCTGCAATTATTCCAATTTCATATTTACTTAATCGGGTAAACTCCATCTCATATTCAGGAACTGACATGCTTCCTTGCTTCAAGTCTTGAAACTCCCTTTTCTTTTCATTCACATAAACTCTAGGCACATACTTCTTACTAAATTCTGCCTTAAAGAAATTCCAAGAAGGTGGTTTCGGTGTCTGGGGCTTTGATAAAATTGATTTCCACCAGTCATAGGCATGATCTTTTAAAAGGGACACTGCATATCTGACCTTCTGTTCCTCTGGACACTCAAGTTCCTCAAACACCCTTTCTATGGACTCCATCCAAAACTCTAAAGTTGTTGGGTCATCCTCCCTCCTTTCCATAAAATCTGTGGCCCCATATTTTCTTAGCTTATCCATCTGGGGTTTTGGCTGATGTGCAGGAGGAGGTGGAGCTAGTTGTGGAACTACTTGTACTATCTGTTGCAACAAGTTTGCTATATGTTCCATAAGAGGCTCCTATCCTAAATTAGCCTGTCCTTCTACTCTCGGAGGAGCTACCACACTCGGCCCAGAATCTCTTACTGATGGAGGTTGTCTGAGATTGGCTGAGTCTGAAAGGCTATTACTCAGTTCGTCTTTCGAGAAATCTTGTTCCGATCCTGAATCCATATCTACCTATAAACCAGAAGAAGGGACCCAAGTCAGATAATTGCAGCATTTTATGCATATGCATGAGACATATTCTATTTTACACCCATTGATTAAGAATCAATTAGCCTAGGCTCTGATACCATTAAATGTAACGCTTCCTTACCCTACTAAATGTTAATAGGATATGGAAGTGCTAATAAACTCATTTGTTTTACAACCAATGTTCAAATCATTGTAAATTTTTTTTTAGTTTATTATTAGCGGAATATTTATTACTATTTTTTCATTTAAATATATAACTATTGATGGAAATAGTTTGATTTAAAAGAACTCATGCAATTAAACCATAATACTTAGAAATAATACTAGATTTATAAAATTACAAAATTCATTCCTTATAAATCCTACATGCCACAAATTTACATAAAAAAAGATTCTTAGAATTAAATTTTTACAACATAATTTTCAAAACATACAAAAAGAACTAGACTACTGCAATCTGATCTTGGGGGTTTCCTCTTCTTCGGTCACCCTATTGAAATAGTTACTTCTATTTATCTGCACGTGAAACACACGTGCTAAGTTTCTAGCTTAGTGGTACGTTTGGCAACTATCCAATAATTACATAAATAATTCTAAAACAAAATTTTTGAAACTACAATTAATTTATTAAGCATGCCAAATATTCAATTAATAATAAAACCATTTTCTTCATGCAAAAATATTTAATTCATCAATTATGGCATTTCATTCATTAAGCATGCTTGAAATTTCTTAACAATTCAAAATATAAAACTTACCATATCAATTTCATAATTCATACATATATATATTTTTTTCCTATGATTTATTTAATAGCCTACGATATCTTAGACCGAAACTAAACACTGGATACAGGGTTTCTGCTTTCCAGCAGTATACTCGGCGCTTACATAATTATTTTATAACTCTGCGTTTAACGCCTACATTTTCAATAACTCAGCACTATTTCTTAGTGCCTATGTAATTTCAACTCAGCATTATTTATTAGTGCCTACTTAAATTAAATCTCAGCACTATTATTTTTAGTGCCTACGTTTCTACCCCTTTTATTGGCATGCCAACTTATCCTAATTTCTAATTCTCGACTAGATGTTATAGAGCTTAAATTACATTTGGTACCTTTATTAATATTTACATTAATTATGTAGGGAACATTAATATAAACTCCATATAAATGCAATAATTCTCATTCAATATTTTACAACCTCATACTAGCTCATTCAATCATTATGATTATAAGAAAAATTCAATTAATACATTTTCTATCACATAAATTCCCAATCAACACATTTCATCCAGCTGTCCTATTTTGGACAACATTTCTATCTTATGTTGCTCTGCATTTTTTGTCTAGTTTTAGATAGAATCTGGACAAGGGATCAACTAACAAAATATAGGTACATGTCTTATCTTTAATTTCCAACTGGAATCACATTAAAAAAAATTAGCAAAAGTTATGAATTTTCTCCTATGTTACGTTCACTTCAATCTACCCAGTATTTTACTGGACATAATTTTTCCTTATATTTCTCTGTCTTTTTCATCCATTTTTAGATGGAATTTGGACAAGTGATAAACTAGACAAATTTAGGTAAACATCTTATCTTTACTTTCCAATTGGAACAATTGGAATCACATTAAAAATAATTTTGTAACAAAATTTATGAATTTTCTCCTAAGCTACATTCACTGCAATCTACCCAGTATTTTACTGCATAAAATTTTGCCTTATATTTCCTCTGTCTTTTTCATCCATTTTTAGATGACATTTGGACAAGTGATAAACTAGAAACATGTAGATACACATCTTATCCTTAATATACAACTAGAATCACATTAAAAAGAATGTTTTAGCAAAATTTATGAATTTTCTCCTAAGCTACGTTCACTGCAATCTACTCAGTATTTTACTAGACAGAATTCTGTCTTATATTTCTCTGCCTTTTCAATCCATTTTTAGATGGAATTTGGACAAGTGATAAACTAGAAAAATGTAGGTAGACATCTTATCTTTAATTCCCAACTGTAATCACATTAAAACGAATTGTTTTGCAAAATTTATGAATTTTCTTCTAACCTATGCTCACTGCAATTTGCCCAGTACTTTATGTTTTTCTGGACAGATTCCTAGTTCAACTTTGAGTCAATTTTTCACCTAATTCCAAGCATATTCAGGTATAATGGTCTGAATTAAAGTTCAAGCCCAATGTCTTAAATTTCCAATCCAACAAGAATTACTCAGAAATGATTTCCATAACTCAAGTTATGATCAAAACACTAGACACTGTGCATAAGACGAATTTTCCAGCACATCAATTAATCATACAATTTCCATTTTCATGCATCAACCACATATTCTAGTTTTTATTTTCCAATTCATGGCATTATTTAATCACCACTTAATTTCTCAATAAAATATCCAGAATTTCATACACATCACAAAATCAAAATCAACATTTTTATCCATTGAACTTTTGCCAAATGTACATACCTCAAAGTTCTACTTCTCTTCACTTTTCTCTTCCTCTTAGATAGCCTTTTCCTTGCCCTTACTTCCTCTTTGATTTTAGTTCAAAATTTGTTCACTTCCTTGCTCTAACAATAAATTTTACACTAATCACACTAATCCACTCTTAATCACCATTAGCATACTAATAACCCTAATTTACTAGCTCTAATGGCAACTAACCCCAAACTCAAAGAAAAGAGAAGAAGAAAGTAAGGAGATGGAAAATCTAAACTCACCTTTGATGATCTTCCAAATGGCTAAAATCTTCTTTTTCTCTTTTTCTTTTCCTTTCTTCTTTCCTCTTCCTTGGTTTTGCTCACTTTACTTCACTTTCTTCATGATCTTGCCTAAACCCATCTTTTTTCCATTTAATCTTAGCTTTATTTGAAGAAAGAAAAGTAGAACAATGGGAGAGGAGGAGTTCACGGAAAAAGAAGAAGAAAAGGGAGAGAAATGAGTTTGGTCAAGATGAAAAAGAAGAAGAATGATAAAAAAAAAAATGAAAATTTGACTTTTTATAGTTGGATTAGGTGGGTGGTTAAGATTAGTTGTTAATCTTGCTTCCCATTGGTCCATTAATTTAAATCACTCTTACTTTATTTTAATCAATAGAATATTTCTTTCCTTAGATAAAGAATATTCCATTTTTATGTCCTCTTATAATTTATGTGCCAAAAACACTACAAATTCCTAATTTCATTCAGCGAAAAATTATTTTTTCCCAATTTTAATTCCAAACTTCAAAATTCTCAATTAATAATATCCAAAATATTTTTCTCCCATCTTATTATTATTTTAATTTATTTCTTTTATGTCCAAATTTAGACTCCGATCGGTTTGGCGTGCCGAATTTCGGTCAACCGCGACCGTGGCCTAAATTATCGGGCATTACAAATCTATTCTTGGTAAGTAATCTCTTTTCCATTGCTATTGTGTTACTTAGAGCTTCTAGTTGTATATTACAGTAGTATATTTCGCTCTAATTTTGATTACCTTATGAACTAAATTTGGAGAAGTGACAAACTTAAAAGTTGTTCATATATGTGTTTGTTATATGTCTATCACATTTCATGGAATTATTTTGAGTATATGAAGAGGAATGCTTGTTTGAGTGAGACTGGTTCAGGGAGATGTGTCAACAGAATAACCAACAATTTTTGCTCAATTTGATCAACTTAATGGTTGAATCTAAGGTAACTTAAACCATAACAGTTGTGGAACTATGTGTGATAGAGGTCTCTGTCGAATTTTGTATAAATGTCTCTTGTGTATGTTGAATTATAGTGAAATTAACTATGGCTATTCCTTGGTAGAGCTGGTTTTGCATTCCTATACATCTTTGGTAATTTCGTCCTCCAATTTGGCCTATTTATAGATCGAATTAGCTAAAGTTTAAAATATAAAAGTTTTATTTCTATATCATATCTAAATTTTTGTTGAATAATTACCTAAAAATTTTGTTTATTTTCTAAGTTATGACCTTAACAACTGAACTGGTCAGGTTCTCATTCTATTCTGAACTAGTTATAAATCTTCTAGTATTTAACAACCTTAGAGGCCAAATCTGGACATATGGAAAATATGAAAAATGTTCCAAATTAACTTATCTAACTATATAAAGAAAATTTATAATAAGTGAATATACACAATGAAAGATAAATTTTTAAATATAGCACTCAAAAACTGCCTAAGTGCAAAAAACAGAGTAACATTTAAAATTACACAAAACATTATGTAACGGTTCAAAATTCTAAAATTTTAGTATGCTATAGTTATACATGTTAAATTTAATTAAAAATAAGAATCATATAAATTGGATGAGCATAGAAAAGTTATAGAGCTAATAGTCCTCAAAGGTCATATGACCGTTTAGAAGAAATTTTAGTTATTTATTTAAACTATAATAAAAATAAGTATTTTAACAAGGTATTAATCAATTATATTTTTATATTAGGCCCTCAATAAGAGTAAGAGCAACAAAAGTAGACACGCTCCAAATTTTAGATTTTGGAAAAGCTCCATTGTGGTTTGTACATATATGCATTTTAGTTTGTCTTATTACATGCTTGTGTGTTTATTGAATAAGTTACATATTTGAATAATGTATTAAAATGAGTAAATGTGAAATGGTTGACAAAGGATAAAATGACCTGCTATGAAATATAAACGAGGGAAATAAATAATGTAGGTGGCATATAAAATATGATAAATAAGATGTTAAAGAATATACGTATGTATATATATATGGTTGTTGTGATAGAAGTTTTGTAAAACCTATATATGAACATTGAATTATTGATAAAATATTGTGTGATTATCATAACATGCAACTTAGGTTGAGCATTAAATGAAATGAATTGAGTGCTTAATTAATGAAATTTCTTGTTAATGCATGCATAAACATATGGATGAATAGTTGATTGATAAAATGTAGGAAATTTTGATTTAAGATTGTAAATATGTGTTAAGGGGTGTGAATGTAGAATATGTAAACATAATATATTTTTCAATGTGGATTAGTATACGATTGATTAAAAATGTGATAATCATTAATGGTAATTATTGAATAATTATGACAATAAAATGTGAAGTTAGAAAGTCATGTATGACATATGTATTTGATATTAAAAGATAGGTTATATGGCATGATTGGACTCATAAAGATATTATAAATTTTGGTTATATATTAAAATATTTGTTGGATTTGATTGTATGAAAAACTAATTAAAGTATGCCAATATTACTTAAATGGTTATACATAATGGAATATCACATGCTTATACGATTTTAAAGATTTATAATCATATTTTCATTAGAAATGTAAAGGGAACATTCATTCCAAGAAATTAATATATAAAGAAAATGAATAAGTAATAACCTTGATTGCCCAATTCTCAACTTGTGGACTAATTAGGGATAGATGATACACCATTGTGGGGGCATTACGGTACGGATATTGATATGATTTAGGAACAGAGTGGTGATAGCTTCGAGAGCACCCCTGTCTTAATAATACACAGATGATGTGATTATAGTTGGTCATAAGACTTAAGCATCGCGAGTGCTCTTGACATGAGACTATAGTGAGTAGGGTATTTAAGCTCCACGAACGGCCCTACTACACGCCTTATATCTGGACTGTCCAGGAATGAGATTTGGGCTATTTATATTAAAATATTATATATAAATCAATTAAAAAATATATAGGTACATGTTGAGAGATAAATGTGTGAGATAACGTGAATTATAAATATTTATTAAGGTAAATTAAATTTATAATTGAGTTATATATATATTATTAATGAATTTGGTAATATTGTATAGTCATGTGCTTGTTCATGTATAATGTATATTGGATTATTGTGAACTGCATTATGAATTATCTACTATGCAGTTTTGTCAATTGTATGTTAAAACATTTAGGCTTATATGGATGGACATTTGAGTTAACTAAACTAAAATAATTTAGGGAAATCAATTAAATTATTTATTTAAATTAAGTCTATATGTGGAAATTTAATAAATGATTTAAAGGACACTGTAAGAAAGCTAATAAAATATGGAAATATGAGAGGAGGTAAAATGTTTAATATTTTATATATTACATATGGTTGAATATATGAAATTCATGTTTTGATGCAAATATAATGATAATATAATGAAACATAAATTTTATTTTATTATAATATTTTCTAAGTTTTTATGTAGTGATTTATTTAAATTATGTCATTATCTTTATTACTCATGTTTGTGTAACTGCATGAGAAAACTTAAATGCTTATATGTACCACTAAGCTAGAAATGGCTTAGCGTGGGTTTTTTCCGTGCAGGAACTGGAGCTTGCAAATAGTAAACTGTAAAGTTGATAGAAGAAGTACAATCTCATACTAGAGGAGACGCGTCAGAACTAGTTGAGGGTCGGATGCATGTTATTTTTGCATTTTGTTCATTATCATGCATATGAGTTGATAGACATGTCTTGTATATAGTTAAGAACATGTATTGTATTTTGGTATTATATTTATATAGTTAGATGTGAGGTAAAAGCTGCTAATTTTGATAGTTATAATGAAATATAATATTTATATAACATGATGGTGTATTTTGATAATTGAATTCGTATGTATATTCAAATATTAAAAAAATGTCAATTAAGTTATTAAATAAAAATTTAAAACTCTGGCTAGTTTTATTTAACTTGTCTGTATCATTCCACTTATGTAATGGGATTATTCCTATTATATAGGCGGGATGTCACTATCCTACCCTAATTAGGATTAGTGGACATATAAATACCCTCAAAAGGGAAATAAAAGTTATCTCTCTTCCATCTCTCTCAAAAGTTGAATCACCATTGCTAGCACCTTGGTGCTTTGGCAACCCATCTCCTTTAATGTTGTTTCCTTCGCTCCTTCACATGGATTACTATTAGAGACAATCCTGCCTTGGATTGTTGTGGTTTGAAATAATCTAGCTAAGAAGGAATGCTCACAACTTGGAAGATTGAAAAGCTACAAACAAAGGTAATCAACTTCTTCCATATTGATGGTATGATCTGATTTTAATATTCATATGGCAGTCCAAGGTTTTAGGTTCAATTAATTTTAATTTTCCCCTTTGCCATATATGTGTTGCATGTTCAAAAACCAACACTATCACAGGTGTGCGGCTTCGACACAAGTGCATAACTTACATGTCTTTTTCCTATGTCGCTCATAAGGAATGAACACACACATGAAGATTGTTGAACTAATGAAGAAGTCTATCACACACATGAGGGTGTCACGCACACTACAGAATATGGTCTTATACATACTCTTATTCTGACTCCCCTTTGAAGATAAGTGTCGATCTGAGGATCAGCTTTGTGGGAGATTATCTAAAAAATTAGGAAGAATTGTATCTTTAGAGTTAGATTTTGAGTAGGAATTTTTTGATTAGAAATTCTAGTTTTGTTTTACATCGGGTGAGACACATAAACATAAAGGCTTTGAAGTTTATGAGAAGTTTACCTTATTGAAATTCAGGGAGTTTCTCATCTTTATTTTCTTTAACGTTTAGCTTAGTCATCAAAATAAACATGATCATTATTATTAAGATGCTAGGTTAAATGCTTTAATGGGTGCTTAGTAAGCAGCCCCAATTTGTATTACTTTTTTTCCTTTTTTTATCTTTTTAATGAATCCATGGTTTTTCTTAAGATTCAATTCGGCTTAATAAGTTTGTAGTTTGATAGTTGCTTGATCACTAATTAATTAACTTTAAATGGACATGTTAAGGCTAGATTATTAGACACACCATTTGTAATTTAACCTAAAAAATGATTTAAACACTAGTTAATTCATTAGTTTGATTAATTGGTGGCTAAAAAGGGAGAGACATAAAATATACATCCATTAGTTCTTAATTTATTAAAGGGCATGCAAATTAGGGGATGTGATTAAGTTTGTTAGAGAAGTGCTCTAAAGGCAATCACCTTTAGCACTTATTGTACAAATTTATTTTATTAATAAAAGGCATTTTCTTTAATTTGATATTATTTTGATATATTAATTGATAATGATCTTAAATCAATTAATGAAGTCCTTGATACATAACATAACATGAAGGAATTAATGATAAGATCATGATATTGAGATTCTTATCATCTGTAATTATGTTGGTATCTAAATTATCCTTAGTCATAGGATTAATGGGACAGGACATTGTTAATCCGGATAGACTAGCACTTGTTTGATTGGATCAAGCAGTAGATCTCATAATCTGTAAACATGAGATGTTTAGTGTTAACATGTGGATGCTTAATAAGTGTAACTAAGTACATTGGATGACCTACTATGAGACAATCATATGGATAATCTATTCAAATGTCAATGATAGTCTCATCATAGCATTGGTGCAAATATCCTTAGACTTGAGATACTCAAAGATATCTTGGATACTGATTTTGCACTTTGAAACTATTCCTTATTGCCTTAGGGAGGCTGCTCATAGGGTGGTTATTGGGTGCATCTTGAGGTATTCAGAGGTAATTGGGTTACCAATAAAGGATTCACCACTCATAATAGAAAAAATGTATACCCATGACCTCTTGTCGAGTTAATTACTTGGAAATCTCTGGCCGGAGTAGAAATATCATGAAGATAGTCTTCAATGACTTATCTAACAAGTAATGAGCCTCACAGACAATAACTAACATTACTTGGACTAGATATGACGTAGTCAATGTAATGGGAGTTGACACATATCCATACTCTGAACTAAGTGGGTATAGATTGGTGAAAGAAATAATTATACATAAATTGTCTATAGAAATATTCATAGTTAAACAACTGATTTTCCAGTCAATTGAGGGTTATGATGTATTGCTAGATGCCAATAATGACTTGCTTAAATTTTTCAATAATTTAAGTGGTCATCATAACCGGAAACCTAATGAATCACATGCATTGGAGATGTGGAGAATGAATAAAACAGTCTTGGATATGATCCAAAAAATATGAGAGAATTATTATAGGTCGTATTGTGGGAAACAATTGCTTGAAAGTGGTCATGGGCCCGTCAGCTAGCCAGGCTGCACTGTGTGCTTATGCACATACAGTCGTTAGGCCAATTTTGGCTTAATTGAGGTCAATTATGGTCATTAATCCCATTATTATTCATTCAATGGTCATTTTATTATTTTTTGATTTTTGATCTACCTTTCTTATTTTAATTTAGTTCAAAAAGACATCAAAAGGAAGAAAAGGGACAAAAATTATTTTTTGTCAAAAATAATTTATAAGACAATAATTCTCTCATGAACATAGTCAAAGCTAATACTTTGAATATTGTTCATACCATCTCTTTTGATAGTTTCTTCATATCTTCATGTGGATTATAGTTAGAGACATTCTAGTATTGATTGTTATAGTTTGCTACAACCCAACAAGGTAAAGATTTAAATAAAAATCAAGAAATTGCAAGGTACCATTTATTACCTTTATATTTAATAATTAGTTTTAATGGCACAAGTATGATCTTTTGTTTCAAGTTTTGAAATTATTTTTCATTGCGTTTATCAATGTGATTCATCTTCAAAATCCAAAAGTGGTATCAAAGTCCCCTTGTGTCCATTAAAATTAATTTTAAATAAAAGTGCAATGGAATTCTATGGTTTCTATGGTTTTGGATTAATAGGTTTGAAAATTTGAAATTAATTTGAAAATTTCGTTTCACGTATTTTTTTTCTTTGATCTGATCATGAGATTATTAAGGATAATCATTTTGATCGAAAAATATTTTGAATGTGATTCAGATAATTAATTTCGGATTTATTTTAAAAATGCAGAAAATTGCATTGTTTATGAACATGAATTGTTGTCTGGGTTAATTGATAGAGCTATTTATATTTTTCTTGTAATTTATACATATTGAGAATGAGTTTAAGCCTTTCTAAGTGTCCAAAAATAAATTAAATTTTTTTCATTAATTTTTCAAACAAACACAAAAATGAGACTATTTTAGCATACCAGATGAGACTGTTTTGTTTTAATTTTTGTATGTGATTATTTTGTTTCTGGCCCCTTGAGATAATTTCTATGTGATTAAAAATATGTTATTTTAATGTTAGATACATACTAAAATTATTTTTCTCGAATTTAAAACTTAAAAAAATTATAAGTATTGAAGGAGTCGTTTTGAATGTTTAAATGTCTTAGTTCGTTTGTCTTAGTAATTTTGGTTTGTGCTAAAAATATTTTGATGAACTTAAATTGACCTAAAGATACTTAGAATGATTATGTGAGGTTCT
The DNA here is from genome assembly GCA_023653625.1 of Triadica sebifera. Classification (NCBI taxonomy): domain Eukaryota; kingdom Viridiplantae; phylum Streptophyta; class Magnoliopsida; order Malpighiales; family Euphorbiaceae; genus Triadica; species Triadica sebifera. The sequence continues at coordinate 18,055,209 of CM042901.1, read as the reverse complement.
AGAAATTTTTTCAATTTTGAAAATTAATTTTGAATTAATTTAAGTTGAGCAATAGTAATTCTAGTATGACTAGAATTTGGTATGTATATAAAAATTAAATTATTTAATTTTGATATCATAATATTTTGATTTTAAGGTGTATTAATTTTTAATTAATTCAAAAAATATTTAATTTATTAAATATTAAATTCTACATTGAAATGATTTACAAACTTTAATTAACCGAAATAATACAAGTAGACAATTTTGGTTCAAGCGTTGAATCAATTTTCAAATTGAAATCTAAAATTATCAATTTTATTTTATTTTATGCATTGGAGAATGCATGTTAGGGGTATATAAAAAGGCATGATGGATAATTATGGACTTAGACTCGATGTTATTAAACATGCATGGATTTGTTTCGTTTTATGGTAAATAGACCTGCATGTCCCTGCCTCTCTATTTTTCTTATGTATTTCTCTTCTCATCTTACTCCTCTCAAATGTAAATTAAGGTTTTCTATACTTTAAAATATGTAATTAGATTACATAAGATTAGGATAGAATAGTGATACAAAGGAGCAAGAAGTGAAGAAGGTGGTGCCATAAACAAGAAGACTGAGAAATAGGAATTTGATTTCTATTTTGGGTTTGTAAATTCATGCATATACCTAGTTAAGACCTAGTCAATCTCTTTTTGGCTCAAGAGATTGAATTTAGTATGTTTATATTCATGTCATATATTTAATGTAACTATCTTTATATATGAATGTGATGAATGTATGATATATAAAAACATGCAATAATAACATGATTAGACTTAACAAAAAAATTTCTCGTTAGATAAATAATTAAATCTTACGCCTTCCATTAATATGGGAAGAACCAGAGTTCTTTTAGAGTTAGAGTTGTTAAGTTGTCTCAAGCTCGCTCTATAAGAATATGTTGAAGAATAAATCGAGAAATTGCAAGGTATAATTTCTTATCTCTATGTTTTGATAAATTAGTTTTAATACACAAACAAGATTTTTATTTCAAATTTTGAAAATTTTATTTTTCCGCCACATTTTATGAATGCGATTCATCTTAAAACCCAACAGTGGTATCAAAGGCCCCTTGTGTTTATTAAAATTAATTTTAATTGAGAGTGAAATGAGATTGTACAGTTTTGATGATTTTGGATCAATAGGTTTGAAAATTTGAAATTAATTTGTAAAATTTGTTTTATATATTTTCTTTCTTTGATCTAATCATGAGATGATTAAGGATGATTATTTTGATTGAGAAATGCTTTGAATGTAATTCAAATAATTAATTTCGGATTTATTTCAAAAATTCTTAAAATTATATTGTTTATGAATATGTATTGTTATTTGGCTTAATTGATGGGATTGTTTATATTTTTCTTATATTTTGATTATGGAAAAATTATTCATATATATTAAGAATGTATTTAAGCCTCTAGAAGTTTTTAATAATTAATTAAAAATTAATTTAGTTAATTTTTTAAACAAATACAAAAATGAGATTGTTTTGATATATCTGGTGGGACTGTTTTGTTTGATTTTTTTTTGTATATAATTATTTTATGTAATTAAAAATATATTATTTTGATGTTAGATCCTTGCCAAGATTATTTTGCTCGAATTTAATATTTAAAAAAATTCTGGATATTGAATGAGTTATTTTTGGCATCTAAGTGTGTTGGTTTATTTATCTTAGTAATTTTGGCTTGTGCCAAAAATATTTTGATAAACTTGAGGTAACCTACAGATGCTTAGAATGATGATTTGAAGTTCTATAAATTTTTAAAATTTTTGGAAATTAATTTTCAATTAATTTAAGTTGAGCAATTAATTCTAGTATGACTAGAAATTAGTATGTATAATAAAATTAAATTGTTTCATTATGACATCATAATAATTTGATTTTACGGTGAATTAATTCTGGAAATTTAATTTAATTTTATTAAACATTAAATTCCACATTGAAGTTACATACAAAATAAAATTAACCGAAATAACACTAGTAGGCAATTTCGGTTCAAAAATTGAATCGATTTTCAAATTGAAATCCAAAGTTGTGAATTTTATTTTATTTTATGCATTAGAGAATGCATGTTAGAGGTGTATGGAAAGACATAATGGATGATTATGGATTTAGGCCCAATGTGATTAAGCATACATAGATTTGTTTTGTTTGAAGGTAAATAGGGTCTGCATGTCGCTGTCTCTCTATCTTTCTCATGTATTTCTCTGTGTTAGGTTTTGAAGAATGAATCATATTCATAAACGTAGAAAGATCATACTTGTACCATTAAAATTAATTTATATAAATGTAAATGTTAAAAATTATACGTTGTAATTTTTATTTGTTCTTCAAATCTTCACTTTGTTGGTTTGTAGCAAACCACAACAATCAACACTAGGATGTCTCTAATGATAATCCACGAGAAGAATGAAGAAGAAACTATCAAGAGAAAATGGTTTGAACAAATTCAAAATGCTAGATTTGAAAGTGTTCTTGAGAGAATTTTATTGTGTCTTAAAAATATTTTTTTCACAAGTCTATTTTCTACCGTTTAATGTCTTTTCTATTTGAATCAAATTCAAAAATAAGATGAAAAGTCAAAAATGGAGAAAATGGTAACTAATGAATAGTAATTGGCCATAATTGGCCTAATTATGGCCAATTACAGCCGTTGGCCAACGGATGGAAGCTGCAGGCGCGTTGGGCCTGCTGCGGGCTACTACTAGGCAGCCCAGCTGGCCCACAAGGCAAGCCAGCAGCCTGCCTAGCCCGCACAGGCTTGTGACACTCCCGAACGATTTTTTTTGTGCGATCTCATCGCGATCCATCCTAAAATAATTCTCTCATATTTTGGATCTTATCCAATACCGTTTTACTCATTCTCCATATCTTCAATGCGTGCGACCCATTAGGTTTCCGGTTATGTTGGCCACTTAAATTAATAATTAATTTAAGCAAGTCATGAGAGGTATCTAGCAACACATCATGACCCCCAATTGACTGGAAAGTCAGTGGTTTGACTACAAACATTTCCATAGACAATTTCTGTGCAATTATTCCTTTCACCATTCTATACCCCACTTGGTTCAGAGTCTGCACATGTGTCAACTCCCACTAGACTGACTACGTCACGTCTAGTCCAAGTAATATTGGTTCTTGTCCTTGAGGCTCATTACTATATTAGGTATATCATTGAAGACTATCTTTATGACATTTCCACTCCGGCCAGAGATTCCTGAGTAGTGACCACGACAAGAGGCCATGGGTTTACACTCCTTCTATCAAGAGTGGTGAATCCTTTGTTGGTTACCCAATTACCTTCGAATACCTCAAGTTGTATCCAATCACCACCCTATGAGCTACCTCTCTAAGGCAACAAGGAATAGTGTCAAAATACATAATCAATATTCAATATATCATTGAGTACCTCAAGTTTATGGATACTTGCACCATTGCTATGATGTGAATATCATTGACATTTGAATAGATTATCCATATGATTGTCTCATAGTTGGTCATCCAAAGTATTTATCTACACTTAGTAAGCATCCACATGTTAACTCTAAACATCTCATGTTTATAGATTATGAGATCTACTACTCGATCCAATCAAAGAGTGTAACATGTGCTAGTCTGTCTGGATTAATAATGTCCCGTCTCATTAATCCTATGACTAGGGATAATTTTGATACTAACATAATTACACATGATAAGAATCTCAATATCATGATCTCATCATGATTTCCTTCATGCTATGTTATGTATCAAAGACTTCATTAATTGATTTAAGATCACTTATCAATTCATATATCAAATGAACATCAAATTAATGAAAAAGCCTTTTATTAATTAAATAAATTTGTACAATAAGTGCTAAAGGTGATTTCCTTTATAGCACTCCTCTAACAAGCTCCCACTTGCACTAAAGCCAATCACCTTTGTATTTAATTCCATAGGCGAGTACATGAGAATCATATTTCTTTTAGGGAAGTGGCTTAGTTAAAGGATCAACAATATTCTGATCAGTGGGCACTTTTTCTATCTTTACATCATTCCTACCAATAATTTCTCTAATCAAATGGTATCTTATGAGTACATATTTGGATCTCTGATGAGACCGTGGCTCTTTTGCTTGTGCAATGGCTCCATTATTATCACAATACAATTGTATTGGATCAATAACGCTGGGAACCACTCCAAGTTCTGTGATGAATTTCTTTATCCAAACTGCTTCCTTTGCTGCTTTAGAAGCTGCAATGTACTCTATTTCGGTTGTGGAATCAGCAGTCGTTTCCTATTTGGAACTCTTCCAACTAACTGCTCCACCATTTAGTGTGAATATATAACCTAACTGAGATTTTGAGTCATCCTTGTCAGATTGGAAGCTGGCATCGGTATACCCACTCACATTAATATCTCCTTCTCCATATACCAAGAATATATCCTTAGTTCTTCTTAAGTACTTAAGGATATTATTGACAGCCACCCAATGACCCTCACCAGGGTCCGATTGGTATCTACTCATGACACTCAGAGCATATGATACATCGGGTCTTGCACATATCATAGCATACATGATTGATCCTATAGCTGAAGCATATGGAATCAAACTCATGTGTGTCCTCTCATCTTGTGTCTTTGGACACAAAGACTTTGAGAGAGTAATCCCATGGGTCATGGGAATATATCCCCTATTGGACTGCTCCATGCTAAACCTCTTTAACATTTTATCTATGTATGTAGACTGTGAAAGACCAAGCAATCTTTTAGATCTATCTCTATAGATATTTATGCCTAAAATATAGACTGCTTCTTCAAGGTCTTTCATAGAGAAATTCTTTGATAATCAAATTTTGATTGATTGTAAGGCTGAGACATCATTTCCCATTAACAATATGTCATCTACATATAACACAAGAAATACGATTGCACTCCCACTAACCTTCTTGTAGACGCAAGGTTCATTCGGATTTTGTAAGAAACCAAACTGTTAGATTGTCTCATCAAACCGAATATTCCAACTCCTGAATGCTTGCTTTAATCCATAAATGGATCTTTCAAGATTACATACCTTTTTTCCATCTTTGGATATGAAACCTTCTGGTTGTGTCATGTACACATCCTCAGTCATATTTCCATTAAGAAAAGCTGTTTTCACATCCATTTTCCATATCTCATAATCATAATGAGTAGCAATGGCTAGGAGTATCCTTATGGATTTAAGCATAGCTACTGGGCTAAAAGTCTCATCATAGTCAATTCCTTATCTTTTACGATAACCTTTAGCAACAAGTCTAGCTTTATAGGTAATCACATTACCATCCAAGTCAGTTTTCTTTTTGAAAACCCACTTGCACCCTATAGGCTTTATTCCTTCGGGTGGATCAACTAAAGTCCATACTTGGTTTTCATACATGGAATCCATTTCTAACTTTATGGCTTGAAGCCATTTGTCAGATTCTGAACAATTCATTACCTCTTCATAGGTTGTAGGCTCATCATTTTCTATGAGCAATATGTCGTTCTGTTCACTAATAAGAAATCCATATCTCTTTGAAATAGTACGTATCCTACTTGACCTACGAAGCTCTTGTGCTTCAGAAGGTTGACCTGTTATATCATCTGTATGAGTAACAAGCTCCAGTTCAGGCAGTTTATCAGCATCTGTTTGAGCATCTTGAACTTCATCAAGTTCAATTTTGCTCCCACTATCTCCTTTTAGAAGCAATTCTCTCTCTAAAAAGATAGCATGTCTTGAAACAAAAACCTTTTGTTCCAAGGGGTGGTAAAATTGATATCCATATGATGCTTTTGGATATCCACGAATAGACATCGGTCAGACTTAGCTTCTAGCTTATCTGACATTGTCTGCTTCACATAAGCAGGACAACCCCAAATTCTCATGTAAGAAAATGTGGGCCTCTTGTTATACCATATCTCATATGGAGTAACATCAACTGACTTTGAAGGAACTCCATTTAATATATAAATGGCGGTCTCTAGTGCATAACCCTAAAAGGATTTAGGAAATTTCGCAAAACTCATCATAGACCTTACCATGTCTAACAAGGTTCAATTTCTTCTTTCAGCCACACCATTGTGTTGTGGAGTGTAAGGTGGAGTCCATTGAGATAAAATCCCATTATCCCTAAGATAATCTAGAAACTCTTGGCTCAAGTATTCACCTCCTTGATCTGATCGAAATGTTTTAATACTTTTGCCAAGTTGTTTCTCTACTTCATTTCTGAATTCTTTAAACCTTTCAAAAGCTTCAGATTTGTATTTCATAAGATACAAGTATCCATATCATGAGTAGTCATCAATAAAAGTAATGAAGTAGATGAAACCACCTCTAGCGTGTGTAGACATTGGACCACATACATCTGAATGTATTAAGTCTAAAAATCCATTAGCATGTTCACCCTTCCCCTTAAAGAGTAATTTAGTCATCTTTCCTAGTAAACAAGATTCACATGTGTCATATGATTCATAATAAAAATGACCCCAAACTACCACTTCTGTGTAGCTTAGCCATGCGTTTCTCACTTATATGACTAAGATGACAATGCCATAAATAAGATGATTTCAACATATCTTGCCTTTGCCTTTTATTATCATTGATGTTTAAAATTGGATTTGACATATCTAATATGTATATTCCATTGCATAATGTACCATTAGCATAAAGAATTCCATTCAACATAATAGAACAACAATTGTTAGTAAAAGCTAAAAGGAAACCATCTTTATTTAGACTTGAAACAGAAATAATGTTTTTAGTCAAAGCAGGTACATATTAGCAATTCTCCAAATTTAATATAAGCTGACTAGGGAGGGTCAATACATATGTTCCTATAGCTAATGCAGCAACCCTTACTCCATTTCCAACGCGTAGGTCTGACTCTCCCTTATTGAGTTGTCTACTGTTCCTTTGGCCCTGCATATCAGTGCATATGTGTGAGCCACAACCGATATCTAATACCCATATATTATTATTGGAAACAGTATTAATTTCAATGATAAAAATACCTGAAGTAGATGGGGCATCAGATGCCTTCTTCTTTAAGGACTCCAAGTAAGCCTTGCAGTTTCTCTTCCAATGGCCATCCTTGCCACAATGGAAGCATGTTCCTTTTGGAGCAATCTCTTTGGCCTTTTTCTTGGCCACGCTTCCCTTAGGCTTCACAAACTTCTTCTTCTTCTTAAGGTTCTTCCTTTTAGAACTTGAAGAGTCCACTAGCATCACAGCCTTACTGTCCATCTTGACAGATGGCTCAGCTGTTTTAAGCAAGTTAATCAGCTCAGGAATAGTGGTAGAGATTTGTATCCTACAGTTAAGCATAAAATGTGAATAACTATCAGACAAACCGGTTAGAATTAAGTCAATACTTAATTCATGGTCCATCACAAATCCTAAGGTGGCTAACCTCTCAATATAGCCATTCATCTTCAATGCATATTGCACTGGAGATGTCCCCTCAACCATCTTAGTACGGAAGAGCAACCTTGATGTTTGGAACCTTTCAAAACGTGTTTGCTCATCAAAAAGCTCTCTTATATGGTATACTATGAAATTAGCATCCATAGCCTCGTGCTGCTTTTGCAACTCAGCTGACATAGTAGCAAGCATAATGCAGCTTGCCATCTCACTATCATCGATATGCTTTTGATATGCCTTCTAAACATCTTCAGAAGCATTAGCAGTAGGGGGATTAGGGAGTGCCTCATCTAGGAGATAGCCAATCTTTTCGGATTTGAGAACTATTCTCAGATTCCTTAGCCAATCCAAAAAATTGGGCCTAGTCAACTTATTTGATTCCATTAGCGATCGCAAATTCACACTTGTCATGATGATGATTCTAGCAACCTAGATGTAAAATAGAACATGTTAGAATGTACATAAAATGCATGTTTATTAGGTCTTTAATAAATCGCATTACGGCTCCCACTATTTTATAGCGAATCCATAGCCCTCACTATGAACCCAAGAGAACTTATATGGAACTTCTCCTAGTGGGTCGATATCCAACTAGCTAAGAATAACCTTGAGGCAACTCAACAAGCTATCCTTAGTTTGGTTGGTAGGTATCTAATCCATACCAATTGCATTATTCATGCAACTATCGAATCTTCTGCTATCAAATTATTGATGTGTGCACATACATTGGGCTATCGACTCTTGATATGTGTACATCTCATGTATACAAACCCAACTTCACCTCCAATACACATTAACCTTAGCGCAAATCCAACAAGTTAATAATATTGGTTAAGTCTAACCCATTAATCATGAAATCTAATTTCAATGGATTGAACATATTCTTATAGAGTGAGCTTGAGGGAAGTCAACAACCCTAACTCTAGAAGAACTCTGGTTCTCCCCATATTAATGGAAGGCATAAGACTTAATTGTTTATTTAGTGAGGGATTTCTTTGTTAAGTCTTATCATGTTATTATTTCATGCTTTTATATATCATACATTCATCACATTGATATGGACATACTAAAGTCAATCTCTTGAGCTAAAGAGATATTGTCTAGGTCTTACCTAGGTATATGCATGAATTTACAACCCAAAATAGAAATCAAATTCCTATTTCTAAGTCTTCTTGTTTATGGTACCAACTCTTTTGCTTCTTGCTCCTTTGTATCTTCATTCTATCCTAATCCTATGTAATCTAATTACATATTTCAAATTATAGAAAACCTCAATTTATATTTGAGGGGAGTAAGATGAGAAGAGAAATACATAAGAAAGAAAAAGAGGTAGGGACACGCAGACCCTATTTACCATAAAACAAAATAATTTCATGCATGCTCAGTCACATTGGGTCTAAGTCCATAATCATCCATCATGCCTTTTCATACACCCCTAACATGCATTCTCTAATGCACAAAATAAAAATGACAATTTTGGATTTCAATTTATAAATCAATTCAACACTTGAATCAAAATTGCCTATATGTGTTCTTTCGCTTAATTTAATTTTGTATGTCATTTTAAAGTGAAATTTAATATTTAATCAAATTAAATTAAATTCCATATTTCCAGAAATAATTCAAAATTAATTCTCCTTAAAATCATAATTTTATGATGTTAAAATTAAACAATTTAATTTTAATATACATACAAATTTCTAGTCATACTAGAATTACAATTGCACAACTTAAATTAATTCAAACTTAATTTCAAAAAATTCTAAAAATTTTCAGAACATCAAATCACCATTCTAATTATCTTTAGGTCAGCTCAATTTCATCAAAATATTTTTGGCACAAGCCAAAATTACTAAGACAAACGAACCAATACACTTAGACGCTCAAAATGACTAATTCGATATCTTGAATTTTTAAAATTTCAAATGCTTGAAAAATAATTTTTGCATGCATCTAACATAAAAATAACATATTTTAATCACATAAAAATTATTTCAAGGTTCTGAAAATAAAATAAACACATACAAAAAAATCAAACAAAATAGACGCACTAGGTAAGCTAAAACAGTCCCCTTTTGTGTTTGTTTGAAAAATTAATTAAAATAATTTTTAATTAATTATTGGACACTCCCAGAGGCATAAAAATATTTTCAATATGTCTAATAATTTTTTTATAATTAAATTACAAGAAAAATGTAACTAGCCCCATCAATTAAGCCAAACAACAACACATGTTCATAAACAAGACAATTTTAGGTATTTTTGAAATAAATCCGAAATTAATTATTTGAATCACGTTCAAATCATTTTTCAATCAAAATAATCATTCTTAATCATCCCATAATCATATTAAAGAAATAAAAATGTGTAAATTATATTTTACAAATTAATTTCAATTTTTCAAAACCTATTGATCCAAAATCATCAAAAACATGCAATCCCATTGCACTATCAATTAAAATTAATTTTAATGGATACAAGGAGGCTCTGATACAATTGTAGGGTTTTGAAGAATGAATCATATTCATAAATGCAGTGAAAAATAAAATTTTTCATAATCCAAAATAAAAGATCATACTTGTACCATTAAAACTAATTTATATAAATGTAAATGTTAAAAATTATACCTTGTAATTTTTATTTATTCTTCAAATCTTCACTTTGTTGGATTGTAGAAAACCACAAAAATCCATACTAGGATGTCTCTAATGATTATCCACATGAAGAATGAAGAAGAAACTATCAAGAGAAAATGGTTTGAACAAATTCAAAGTGCTAGCTTTGAAAGTGTTATTGAGAGAATTTTGTTGTCTTAAAAATATATTTTTTTTCACAAAAAATATTTTAATGCCTATTTTCTGCCATTTAATTTCTTTTCTATTTGAATCAAATTTAAAAATAAGATAAAAAGTCAAAAATAGAGAAAATGGTAACTAATGAATAGTAATTGGCCATAATTGGCCTAATTATGGCCAATTACAGCCGTTGGCCAACGGATGGAAGTTGTAGGCGTGTTGGGCCTGCTGCGAGCTGCTGCTGGGCAGCCCAGCTATCCTGCCAACCTGCCTAGCCCGTGCGGGCCCGTGACACTCCCGAACGATTTTTTTCGTGCGATCTCATCGCGATCTATCTTGAAATAATTCTCTCATATTTTGGATCCTATCCAAGACCATTTTACTCATTCTCCATATCTTCAATGCGTGTGACCCATTAGGTTCCCGGTTATGTTGGCCACTTAAATTAATAATTAATTTAAGCAGGTCATGAGCGATATCTAGCAACACATCATGACCCCCCCAATTGACCGGAAAGTCAGTGGTTTGACTACGAACCTTTCCATAGACAATTTTTGTGCAATTATTCCTCTCACCATTCTATACCCCACTTGGTTCAGAGTATGCACATGTGTCAACTCCCACTAGACTGACTACGTCACGTCTAGTCCAAATAATGTTAGTTCTTGTCCTTGAGGCTCATTACTCTATTATATATGTCATTGAAGACTATCTTTATGACATTTCCACTTCGGCCAGAGATTCCTGAGTAATGACCACGACAGGAGGCCATGGGTATACACTCCTTCTATCAAGAGTGGTGAATCTTTTATTGGTTACCCAATTACCTTCAAATACCTCAAGTTGTATCCAATCACCACCCTATGAGCTACCTTTCTGAGGCAACAAGGAATAGTGTCAAAATACAGAATCAATATTCAAGATATCCTTGAGTACCTCAAATCTAAGGATACTTGCACCATTGCTATGATGCGACTATCATTGACATTTGAATAGATTATCCATATGATTGTCTCATAGTTGGTCATCCAAAGTACTTAGCTACACTTAGCAAGCATCCACATGTTAACTCTAAACATCTCATGTTTATAGATTATGAGATCTACTACTTGATCCAATCAAGGAGTGTAACATGTGCTAGTCTGTCTGGATTAATAATGTCCCATCACATTAATCCTATGACTATAGATAACTTTGATACTAACATAATTACACATGATAAGAATCTCAATATCATGATCTCATCATGATTTCCTTCATGCTATGTTATGTATCAAGGACTTCATTAATTGATTTAAGATCACTTATCAATTCATATATCAAATGAACATCAAATTAATGAAAAAACCTTTTATTAATCAAATAAATTTGTGCAATAAGTGCTAAAGGTGATTGCCTTTAGAGCACTCTTCTAACACTCTGCTCATCTTACTCCACTCAAATGTAAATTGAGGTTTTCTATATTTTGAAATATGTAATTAGATTACATAGGATTAGGATAGAATGGCGATACAAAGGAGCAAAAGCGAAGGAGGTGATATCATAAACAAGAAGACTTAGAAATAGGAATTTGATTTTTATTTTGGGTTTGTAAATTCATGCATATTGTTAATGTAGCTATATTTATATATCCATGTGATGAATGTAAGGCCGAGTCACTCTCTTTTTGGCTCAAGAGATTGACTTTAGTATGTCCATAATCATACCATATAGTTAATGTTACTATCTTTATATATCCATGTAATGAATGTATGATATATAAAAGCATACAATAAAAAACATGATGAGAGTTAACAAAGAAATCTCTCGCTAAATAAACAATTAAGTCATACATCTTCCATTAATATGCGAAGAAACAAAGTTCTTCTAGAGCTAAGGTTCTTGAGTTGCCTCAAGCTCACTCTACAAGAATATATTCAAACCATTGAAATTAGAATTCATGATTAATGGGTTAGACTTATTTGATGTCATTAGCTTGTTAGATTTGCACCAAGATTAATGTGTATTGGAGGTGAAATTGGATTAGTGTACATCAGATGTACACATATCAAGAGTTGATAGCCCAATGTATGTGCACACATCAATTAGTTGATAACACAAGATTCAATATTTACATGAATAATACAATTTGTATAGATTAGATACCTACCAACCAAACTAAGTATAGCTAGCTGAGTTGCCTCAAGGTTATTCTTAACTAGTTGGATATCGACCCACTAGGAGAATTTCCTTATAGGTTCTCTCGAGTTCATAATGAGTGCTATGGATTTGCAATAAAATAGTGGGAGTCATATTGCAATTTATTAAAGACTAAATAAACATGCAATTTTATGTACATTCTTAAAGACCAAATAAACATGCAATTTTATGTACATTCTAACATGTCCTATTTTACATCTAGGTTGCTAGAATCATCATCATGTCAACAAATGTGAATTTGCAGTCACTAATGGAGTCAAATAAGTTGTTTGGGCCTAAGTTTTTGGATTGGCTATGGAATTTGAGAATAATTCTAAAATCTAAAAAGATTGGCTTTATCCTAAATGAGGAACTCCCGAATCCCCCTGTTAACAATGCTTTTGAAGATGTTCAAAAGGCATATCAAAAGAATCTCAATGATATTGAGATGGCAAGCTACATTATCCTTGTTACTATGTCAGTTGGGTTGCAAAAGTATCATGAGGCTATGGATGTTAATTCCACAGTCTACCATCTAAGAGAGCTTTTTAATGAGCAAGCACATTCCAAAAAGTTCAAAACTTCAAGGTTGCTCTTTCGCACTAAGATAGTTAAGGGGACATCTCCAATGAAATATACGCTAAAGATGAATGGCTATAATGAGAGGTTGGCCATCTTGGGATTTGTGATGGATCATGAATTAAGTATTGACATAATTCTAACTGGATTGTACAATGGTTTTTCACATTTTATGCTTAACTCTAGGATGAACCAAATCTCCACCACTATTCCTAAGCCAATCAACATGTTCAAGACAGTTGACCCATCTGTCAAGAAAGACAGTAAGACTGTGGTGTTGGTGGACTCTTCTGGTTCTAAGAAGAAGAACCTTAAGAAGAAGAAGTCCATGAAGCCTAAGGAATGCATGACTAAGAAGAAGGTCAATGAGACTACCCAAAAGGGAACATGCTTACATTATGGCAAAGATGGCCATTGCAAGAGAAACTATAAAGCCAACTTAGAGTCCTTGAAGAAGAAGGCATTTGATGCCCCATCTACTTCAAGTATTTTTGTTATTAAGATTAATATTGTTTCCAATAATAACATATGGGTATTAGATACCGGTTGTGGCTCAGACATATGCACTAAAATGCAGGGCCTAAGGAATAGTAAGTAGCTCAATAAGGGAAAGTCGGACCTGTATGTTGGAAATAGAGCAAAGGTTATTGCATTAGCCGTAGGAACTTATGCATTGACCCTCCCTAATGGGCTTATGGTAAATTTGGATAATTGTTTTTATGTACCTACTTTTACTAAAAACATTATTTCTATTTCTAGTTCAAATAAAGATGGTTTCCATTTAGCTTTTAGTAACAATTGTTGTTCTATTATGTTGATTGGTATTTTTTATGCTAGTGGTACATTATGTAATGGGATATACATATTAAATATGTGAAATCCAATTTTTAACATCAATGATAATAAAAGGCAAAAACAGGATATGTTAAAATCATCTTACTTATGGCATTGTAGCCTTGGTCATATAAGTGAGAAACACATGGCTAAGCTATACAAGAGTGGCAGTTTGGGGTCATTTGATTATGAATCATATGACACATGTGAATCTTTCTTATCAGGTAAGATGACTAAATTACCCTTTAAAAGAAAGGGTGAACATGTTAATGGGCTTTTAGACATAATAGATTCGGATGTATGTGGTCCAATATTCATACATACTAGAGGTGGTTTCATCTACTTCATTACTTTTATCAATGAATACTCACGATATGGGTACGCGTATCTTATGAAATACAAATCTGAAGCTTTCAAAAAGTTTAAAGAATTAATAAATCAAGTAGAGAAACAACTTGGCAAAAGCATTAAAACACTTCAACCAAATCGAGGAAGTGAATACTTGAGTCAAGAGTTACTAAATTATCTTAACGATAATGGGATATTATCTCAATGGACTCCATCTTACATGCCACAACACAATGGTGTGGCTAAAAGAAGATACTGAACCATATTAGACATGGTAAGGTCTATGGTGAGCTTTGCAAAACTCCTTAAATCCTTTTGGGGTTATGCACTAGAGATTGTTGTTTATATATTAAAAGGAGTCCCTTCGAAGTTAGTTAATGTTACTCCATATGAGATATGGAATACCAAGAAGTCCACACTTTCTTATATGAGAGTTTGGGGTTGTCCTATTTATGTGAAGCAGACAATGTCAAATAAGTTGGAAGCTAAGTCTGACTGATGTTTGTTTATGGTGTTGGGTTTTGAAGAACGAATCAAATTCATAAACGCAGCGGAAAAATAAAATTTTCAAAACCCGAAACAAAATATCACACTTGTGTCATTAAAACTAATTTATATAAACATAAAGGTTAGAAATTATACCTTGTAATTTCTTATTTGTTATTCAAATCCTCACTTTATTGGGTTGCAGCAAACCACAACAATCCATACTAGGATGTCTCTAATGATAATCCATGCGAAGAATGAAGAAGAAACTATCAAAAGAAATGGTTTGAACAAATCCAAAGTGCTAGCTTTGAAAGTGTTCTTGAGAGAATTTTATTGTCTTAAAAATATTTTTTGTAATTATGCTATTTGATGTCTTATCTATTTGAATCAAATGCAAAGAAAAGATGAAAAGTCAACAATGGAGAAAAGGGAAATGAATGAATAGTAATTGGCCATAATTGGCTTAATTAAGGCCAAATTCACCCATTGGCCAACGAGAGGGAGGCAGCAGCACGCTGGGCCTGTTGCGGGCTGCCGCTGGGTAGGCCAACAACCTGCCTAGCCCGTGCGGGTCTGTACGGACTTGTGACCCTCCCAAATGATTTTCCCATGCGATCTCATCGCGATCCATCCCAAAATAATCCTCTCATATTTTGGATCATATCTAAGACCATTTTACCCTTTAATGCGTGTGACTCATTAGGTTCCCGATTATGTTGGCCACTTAAATTAACAATTCATTTAAGCAAGTCATGAGCGGTATCTAGCAACACATCATGACCCCCAATTGACCGAAAAAGTCAGTGGTTTGACTATGAACCTTTACATAGACAATTTACGTGCAATTATTCCTTTCACAATTCTATACCCCACTTGGTTCAGAGTATGGACATGTGTCAACTTCCACTCGACTGATTACATCATGTCTAGTCTAAGTAATGTTAGTTCTTGTCCCTGAACCTCATAACTCTATTAGATATTTCATTGAAAACTATCTTTATGACATTTCCACTCCGGCCAGAGATTCCCAAGTAATGACCACAACAAGAGGCCATAGGTATATACTCCTTCTATCAGGAGCGGTGAATCCTTTATTGCTTACCCAATTACCTTTGAATACTTCAAGTTGTATCAAATCACCATCCTATAAGCAACCTCCATGAGGCAACAAGGAATAGTGTCAGAATACAGAATCAATATTCAAGATATCCTTGAGTACCTCAACTTTAAGGATACTTGCACCATTGCTATGATGACATTATCAATGACATTTGAATAAATTGTCCATATGATTGTCTCATAGTTGGTCATCCAATTTACTTAGCTACACTTAGAAAGCATCCACATGTTGATTCGAAAGATCTCACATTTATAGATTATGAGATCTACTACTTGATCCAATCAAGGAGTGTAACATGTGCTAGTTTGTCCGGATTAATAATTTTCCATCTCATTAATCCTATCACTAGGGATAATTTTGATCCTAACATAATTACACATGATAAGAATCTCAATATCATGATCTCATCATGATTTCCTTCATGTTATGTTATGTATCAAAGACTTTATTAATTGATTTAAGATCATTTATCAATTCATATATTAAATGAACATCAAATTAATGAAAAAACCTTTTATTAATCAAATAAATTTGTACAATAAGTGCTAAAGGTGATTGCCTTTAGAGCACTCGTCTAACATGTGGGATATCCAAAAGTATCATATGAATATCAATTTTACCACCCCTTTGAACAAAAGGAGTTTGTTTCAAGACATGCTATCTTTTTAGAGAGATAATTTCTCTAAAAGGAGATAGTGGGAGCAAAATTGAACTTGAGCAAGTTCAAGATGCTCAAGCAAACATTGATCAACTGCCTAAACTATAGCCTGTTATTCATACAAATGATATAGTAGCTCAACCTTCTAAAGCAATCAAGAGCTTCGTAGGTCAAGTAGGATATGTATTGTTCCAGAGAGATATGGATTTCTCATTAGTGAATAAAACGACATATTGCTCATAGAAAACAATGAGCCTACAACCTATGAAGAAGTTCTGAATAGTTCAAAATCTAACAAATGGCTTCAATCCATGAAGTCAGAAAAGGATTCCATATATGAAAACCAAGTATGGACTTTGGTTGACCCGCCTGAAAGAATAAAGCCTATACGGTACAAATGGGTTTTCAAAAAGAAAACTAACATGGATGGGGAATTCTAGACTCTTTTTTCTAATTAATGTGGTTACCTATAAAGCTAGACTTGTAGCTAAAGGTTATCATCAAAGATAAGGAATTGACTATGATGAAACTTTTAGCCAAGTAGCTATGCTCAATTCCATAAGGATACTCCTAGCCATTGCTACTCATTATGATTATGACATATGGAAAATGAATGTGAAGATGACTTTCCTTAGTGGAAATCTAACTAAGGATGTATACATGACACAACGAAAAGGCTTTATATCCAAAAAAGGCAAAAGGGTATGCAAGCTTCAAAGATCCATTTATGGATTAATGCAAACATCCAGGACTTGGAATATTTGGTTTGATAAGACAATCAAATAGTTTGGTTTCTTACAAAATCTGGATGAATCTTGTGTATACAAGAAGGTTAGTGGGAGTGCAATCATATTCCTTGTGTTATATGTAAATGACATATTGGTAATGGGAAATGATGTCTCAACCTTACATTCAGTAAAAATTTGGTTATCTAACAATTTTACTATGAAATACCTTTGAGAAGTAGTATATATTTTGGGGATAAGGATCTATAGAGATAGATTTAAAAGATTGCTTAGTCTTTCACAGTCTACAGACATAGACAACATGCTAAAAAAGTTTAGCATGGAACAGTCCAAGAGGGTATATATTCTCATGACCCATGGGATTACTCTCTCAAAGTTTATGTATCCAAAGACACAAGTTAAGAGGACACACATGAGTTTGATTCCATATGCTTCAGTGATATGATCAATCATGTATGTTATGATATGTACAAAACTCGATGTATCATATGCTCTGAGCATCATGAGTAGATACCAATCGGACCCTGGTAACAATCATTAGGTAGCTGTTAAGAATATCCGTAAATACTTGAGAAGGACTAAGGATGTATTTTTAGCATATGAAGATGGAGATCTTGTTGTGAGCAGGTATACCGATGCAAGCTTCCAATCTGACAAGGATGACTCAAAATCCCAGTTAGGTTATAAAGTCACACTAAATGGTAGAGCAGTCAATTGGAAGACTTCCAAGCAGGAAATGACTGCTAATTCCACAACTAAAGTAGAGTACATTACAGCTTTTGAAGCAGCAAAGGAAGCAGTTTGGATAAAAAAAAATCATTATGGAAAATGGAGTGGTTCCTAGCATTATTGATCCAATATAATTGTATTGTTATAATAATGGAGCCATTGTACAAGAAAAGGAGCCATCGTCTCATTAAGGATCCAAACATGTACTTAGAATATATCATTTGATTAGAAAAATCATTGGTAGGAATGATTTAAAGATAGAAAGAATGCACACAGATCAGAATATTTTTGATCATTTAACTAAGTCATTTTCCCAAAAGAAATATGATTCTCATGTACTCGCCTATGGAATTAAATACAAGAGCAATTGGCTTTAGTGCAAGTGGGAGCTTGTTAGAGAAGTGCTCTAAAGGCAATCACCTTTAGCACTTATTGTACAAATTTATTTGATTAATAAAAGGCTTTTTCATTAAGTTGATTTCCATTTGATATATGAATTGATAAGTGATCTTAAATCAATTAATGAAGTCCTTTATAAAATGACATTAAGGAAATCATAGTGAGATCATGATAGTGAGATTCTTATCATGTGTTATTATGGTAGCATCTAAATTATCCCTAGTCATAGGATTAATGAGACAAGACATTATTAATCCAGATAAACTAGCACATGTTACACTTCTTGATTGGATCAAGTAGTAGATCTCATAATCTACAAATATGAGATGTTTAGAGTTAACATGTGGATGTTTGCTAAATGTAGCTAAGTACATTGGATGACCTGCTATGAGACAATAATATGGATAATATATTCAAATGTCAATGATAGTCTCAACATAGCAATGATGCAAGTATCCTTAAACTTGAGGTACTTAAGGATATCTTGGATATTGATTGCATATTTTGACAATATTCCTTGTTGCCTCAGGGAAGTTACTCATAGGATGGTGATTGGATAGAACTTTAGGTATTTGAAGGTAATTGAATAACCAACAAAGGATTCACCACTCCTGATAATAGGAGTGTATACCCATGGCCTCTTGTCGGGGTCATTACTTGGAAATCTCTGGCTAGAGTGGAAATGCCATGAAAATAGTCTCCAATGACATGTCTAACAGAGTAATGAGCTTTAAGGACAATAGCTAACATTACTTGGACTAGACGTAAAGTAGTCAGTCTAGTGGAAGTTGACACATGTCCATACTTTGAACCAAATGGGGTATAGAATGGCAAAAGAAATAATTGCACAGAAATTTTCTATGGAAAGGTTCATAGTCAAACCACTGACATTTCGGTAAATTAGAGGTCATGATGTGTCGCTAGATACCGCTCATGACTTGTTTAAATTAATTGTTAATTTAAGTGGCCAACATAATGGGGAACCTAATGGGTCACACGCATTGGTGATGTGAAGAATAAGTAAAATGGTCATGGATGGAATCCAAAAATATGAGATAGTTATTTTGAAACGGATCGTGATGAGATCACACGAAAAAATAGTTCAGGGGGGTCACAGGCCCACACGGGCTACTGGTCTGCCCAGCACGTTGCTAGCCAGTAACTAGCCTAATTTGCCTTAATTGCCAATTAAGACTAATTAAGGGCAATTAAGGCAAAACCCCCAAAATTCCTCCCCTTATATTGTGCACTTTTATCTAGACTATTTTTAGGGTAAAAATATTTTTGAAAAGTTTAAAAGTCTGAAAATTATTTTTGAAAATTAATAAATTCAAAAAAGAAAAATAATAGTTATTTTTCGTATTCTCTCAAATTGAATATACACCATTGCTAGCACGCTGAGGTATGTTCAACTGTTTCTCTTATTGTTTTTTCTTATATTTTCACTTGGATTAACATTATAGACATCCTTAAGTGGATTGTTGTGGTTCGCAACAACCCAATGATGTGAAAATTTGAAGAATAAATCAAGAAATTATAAAGTATAATTTATTATCTCTATGTTTTGATAAATTAGTTTTAATGGCACAAGTAAGATTCTTGTTTCAGGTTTTCAAAATTTTATTTTTCTTTCGCATTTTATGAATGAGATTCATCTTCAAAATTCAACATATGTTCAAATCATTGAAATTAGATTTCACCATTATTGGGTTGGAATTAACCGAAATCATTAGCTTGTTGGATTTGCGCCAACATTAATGTGTATTAGAGGCAAAGTTAGGTTAGTGTACATGACATGCACAAATATCAAAAGTTGATAGCCCACTATATGTGCACACATCAATTAGTTTATAGCACAAGATTCGATAGTTGCATGAATAATTCAATTCGTATGGATTAGATGCCTATTAGAGAAGTGCTTTAAAGGACATCACCTTTAGCACTTATTGTACAAATTTATTTGATTAATAAAAGTATTTTTCATTAATTTGATGTTCATTTGATATATGAATTGATAAGTGATCTTAAATCAATTAATGAAGTCTTTGATACATAACATAGTATGAAGGAAATCATGATAAGATCATGATATTGAGATTCTTATCATGTGTAATTATGTTAGTATGAAAATTATCCCTAGTCATAGGATTAATGAGATGGGAAATTATTAATCCAGACATACTATCACATGTTACGCTCCTTGATTGGATCGAGTAGTAGATCTCATAATTTATAAACATGAGATGTTTAAAGTTAACATGTGGATGCTTGCTAAGTGTAGATAAGTACATTGGATGACCAACTATGAGACAATCATATGGATAATCTATTAAAATGTCAATGATAGTCTCATTATAGCAATGGTGCAAGTATCCTTAGACTTGAGGTACTCAAGGATATCTTGAATATTGATTATGTATTTTGACACTATTCCTTATTGCCTCAGGGAGGTTGCTCATAGGGTGGTGATTGGATATAGCTTGAGGTATTCAAAGGTAATTGCGTAACCAACAAAGGATTCACCACTCTTGATAGAAAGAGTGTATACCCATGGCCTCTTGTCGTGGTCATTATTCGAGAATCTTTGGCCATAGTGGAAATGTCATAAAGACAGTCTTAATGACATATCTAATAGAGTAATGAGCCTCAAGGACAGGAACTAACATTACTTGGACTAGACATGACGTAGTCAGTCTAGTGGGAGCTGACACATGTCCATACTCTGAACCAAGTGGGGTATAGAATGGTGAAAGGAATACTTGCATGGAAATTGTCTATGATGTATTGCACGGAAAGGTTCGTAGTCAAACTATTGACTTTCCGATCAATTGGGAGTCAAGATTTATTGCTAGATACTGCTCATGACTTGCTTAAATTAATTGTTAATTTAAGTGGCCAATATAACCGAGAACCTAATGGGTCACACGCATTGAAGATATGGGGAATGAGTAAAATGGTATTGGATATGATCCAAAATATGAGAGAATTATTTAGGGATGGATCGCAATAAGATCGCATGAAAAAATCATTTGGGAAGGTCACAAGCCTGCACGAGCTACGCAGGCCCAGCGCACTGCTGCCTCCCACCCGTTGGCCAACGGCAGATTTTGGCCTTAATTAAGCCAATTATGGCCAATTATTATTCATTCATTTCCCTTTTCTCCATTTTTTGACTTTTCATCTTTTCTTTGAATTTGATTCAAATAAAAAAGACATCAAATGGCAGAAAATAGATATGAAAATATTTTTTTGTGAAAAAATATTTTTAAGACACAACAAAATTCTCTCAAGAACACTTTCAAAGCTAGCACTTTGAATTTGTTCAAACCATTTCTCTTGATAGTTTCTTCTTCATTCTTTGCATGGATTATCATTAGAGACATCCTAGAGTGGATTGTTGTGGTTTGCTACAATGCAACAAAGTGAAGATTTGAAGAACAAATAAGAAATTACAAGGTATAATTTCTAATCTTTATATTTATATAAATTAATTTTAATGGCACAAGTATGATCTTTTGTTTCAGGTTTTGAAAATTTTATTTTTCTGCTGTGTTTATGAATATGATTCATTCTTCAAAGCCCAACACCAACCAAACTAAGCATAGCTTGTTGAGTTTGCTTGAGGTTATTTTTAGCTAGTTGGATATCAACCCACTAGGGGAACTTTCTTATGGTTCTCTCGGGTTCATAGTGAGGACTGTGGATTCACAATAAAATAGTGGGAGTCATAATGCAATTTATTAAAGACATAATAAACATGCATTTTCATGTATATTCTAACATGCTTTATTTTACATCTAGGTTGCTAGAATCATCATCATGTCGACGAGTGTGAATTTGCGTAGTTCTAACTTTTTGGATTAGCAAAGGAATTTGAGAATAATTCTCAAATCCAAAAAGATTGGCTATGTCCTAAATGAGGCACTCCTCAATCCCTCTACTACTAATGCTTTTAAAGATGTTCAGAAGGCATATCAAAAACATCTCGATGATAGTGAGATGGCAAACTACATTATGCTTGCCACTATGTCAGTTGAGTTGCAAAAGCAACATGAGGCTATGGATGCTAATTTTATGGTCTACCATCTAAGGGAGTTTTTTTATGAGCAAGCACATTCTGAAAGGTTCAAAACTTCAAGGCTGTTGTTCCGCACTAAGATGGTTGAGGGGACATCTCTAGTTCAATATGCACCAAAGATGAATGATTATATTAAGTGGTTAGCCATATTGGAATTTGTGATGAACCATTATTAAGTATTGACTTATTCTAACAGGTTTGTCCAATAGTTTTTTTACATTTTGTGCTTAACAATAGAATGAACTAAATCTCCACCACTATTCCTGAGCTAATCAACATGCTCAAGACAATTGAGCCATTAGTCAAAAAGGATAGTAAGGTTGTGATATTGGTGGATTCTTCTGGTTCTAAGAAGAAAAACCATAAGAAGAAGAAGCCCATGAAGCCTAAGAAAGGTGTGGCCAAAAAGGAGTCTAGAGAGGTTACTCCAAAGGGGACATTCTTCCATTGTGCAAGGATGGCCATTGGAAGAGAAACTATAAGACCTACTTAGAATCCCTGAAATAGAATGCATTTGAAGCCCCAACTACTTCAAGTATTGTTTTCATTGAAATTAATACAATTTTCAATAATATTATATAGGTATTTGATACCGGTTGTGGCTCACACATATGCACTAATATGCAAGAACTAAGGAACAATGGGCATCTCGATAAAGGAGAGTTGGACCTGCGCATTGGAAATGGAGCAAGAGTTGCTGCAATAACCATAAGAACTAATGTATTAACCCTCCTAGTGGGCTTATGTTAAATTTGGATAATTGTTATTATGTACATGTTTTAACTAAAAATATTATTTCTGTTTCTAGAGTAAATAAAGATGGTTTTCATTTAACTTTTAGTAACATTTTTTGTTCTATTATGTTGATTGGTATTCTTCATGCTAGTGGTACATTATGCATTGGAATATACATATTAGATATGTCAAATTCAATTTTAAACATCAATGATAATAAAAGGAGAAAACAACATATGTTGAAATCATCTTACTTATGGCATTATCGTCATGATCTTATAAGTGAGAAATGGATGACTAAGCTACACAAGAGTGGTAGTTTGGGGTCATTTGATTATGAATCATATGACACATGTGAATCTTGCTTATTAGGCAAGATAACTAAATTACCCTTTAAGGGAAAAGGTGAATGTGGTAATGGGCTTTTAGACTCAATACATACGGATGTATGTGGTCTAATGTCCACACATGCCAAAGTTAATTTCATCTACTTCATTATTTTTATCAATGACTGCTCACGATATGGGTAGGTGTATCTTATGAAATAAGCTTTTGAAAAGTTCAAAGAATTAAAAAATGAAGTAGGGAAACAACTTGGTAAAAGTATTAAAATACTTTGATTAGATCAAGGAAGTGAATACTTGAGCTAAGAGTTTCTAGGTTATCTTAGGGATAATAGGATATGGTAAGGTCACAACACAATGTGCAGCTAAAAGGTGAAACTAAATCCTATTTGACATGGTAAGGTATACGATGAGCTTTGTAGCACTTCTTAAATCCTTTTGGGGATATGAACTAGAAAATGCCATTTATATATTACATAAAGTCCCTTCGAAGTCAGTTGATGTTACTCCATATGAGATGTGGAATAACAAGTAGCCCACACTTTCTTACATAAGAGTTTGGGGTTGTTCTGCTTATATGTAGCGGATAATGTCAGATAAGCTAGAAGCTAAATCTAATCAATATCTATTTGTGGAATATCCTAATGCATCATATGGATGTAAGTGTTTGTTTCAAGACATTATATTTTTAGAAAGAGAATTTTTTCTAAAAGGAGATAGTGGGAGCAAAATTGAACTTGAAGAAGTTCAAGATGCTCAAGCAGACACTAATCAATTGCTTGAACTTGAGCTTGTTATTAATACAGAAGATATAATAGCTAAACCTTCTGAAGCATAAGAGCTTTGTAGGTTAAGTAGGATACTTATTGTTCCAAAAAGATATAGATTTCTCATTAGTGAATAGAACGATGTATTGCTCATAGAAAATGATGAAACTACGACCTATGAAGAAGTTTTGAATAGTTTAGAATCTGACAAATGGCTTCAAGCCATGAACAAAGAAATGGATTTCATGTATGAAAACCATGTATGGACCTTTGGTTGGACCAAATAGGGTACAAATGGGTTTTCAAAAAGAAAACTAACATGGATGGTAATGTTGTTACCTATAAATCTAGACTTGTAGCTAAACGTTATGGTCAAAGACAAGGAATTAACTATGATAAAACTTTTAGCTAGTAGCTATGCTTAAATGCATAAGGATACTCCTAGCCATTGTTGCTCATTATGATTATGAGATATGGAAAATGGATGTGAAGATAGTTTTCCTTAATGGAAATCAAACCGAGGATGTGTACATGACACAACCAGAAGGCTTCATATCCAAAGATGGGAAAAAGGTATGCAAGCTTAAAAAATTCATTTATGGATTAAAGCAAGCATCCAAGAGTTGGAATATTTGGTTTGATGAGACAATCAAACAGTTTAGTTTCTTACAAAATCCGAGTGAACCTTAACTATATAAGAATGTTAATGAGAATCCAATCGTGTTCCTTATGTTATATGTAGACAACATACTTCTTATGGGAAATGTTGTCTCAACCTTACAAATAGTCTACATACATAGACAAAATGCTAAAGAGGTTTAGCATGGAGTAGTCCAAGAGAGGATATATTCACATGACCCATAGGATTACTTTTTCAAAGTTTATGTGTCCAAAGACAAAAGATGAGAGGACACACAACAGTTTGATTCCATATGCTTCAGCTATAGGATCAATCATGTATGTTATGTTATGTACAATACCTGATGTATCATATGCTCTAAGTATCATGAACAGATACCAATCGGACCCTGGTGAAAGTAATTCGGTGGATGTTAAGAATATCCTTATGTACTTGAGAAGGACTAAGCATGTATTCTTGGTATATGGAGATGGAGAACTTGTTGTGAGTGAGTATACCAATGCCAGCTTCCAATCTAACAAGGATGACTCAAAATTCCAATCAGGTTATATATTCACACTAAATGGTGGAGCAATCAGTTGGAAGAGTTCTTAACAGGAATCGACTGCTGATTCCATAACCAAGGCACAGTACATTGCAACTTCTGAAGCAACAAAGGAAGCAATTTGGATAAAGAAATTCATCATGGAACTTGAAGTGGTTCCTAGCATGGTTGATCCAATACAATTGTATTATGACAATAATGGAGCCATTCCATAAGAAAATGAGTCACAGTCTCATTAGAGATCCGAACATCTACTTAGAAGATGTCATTTGATTAAAGAAATCATTGGTAGGAATGATGTAAAGATGTAAATAGAGCCCATTGATCAAAATATTGTTGTTCCTTTAACTAAGCCACTTCTCTAAAAGAAATATGATTCTTATGTACTCACCTATGGAATTAAATACAAAGTCGATTGGCTTTAGTTCAAGCGGGAGGTTATTAGAGAAGTGTTCTAAAAGCAATCACCTTCAACACTTATTGCATAAATTTATTTGATTAATAAAATGTTTTTTCATTAATTTGATATTCATTTTATATTTGAATTGATAGTGATATTAAATCAATTAATGAAGTCCTTAGTACATAACATAGCATGAAGGAAATTATGATGAGATCATGATATTGAGATTCTCATATGCAATTTTGTTAGTATATAAATTATCCCAAGTCATAGAATTAATGAGACAAGACATTATTAATTTGGATAGACTAGCACATGTTATACTTCTTGATTGGATCAAACAGTAGATCTCATAATCTGTAAACATGAGACGTTTAGAGTTAACATGTAGATGTTTGCTAAGTGTAGCTAAGTACATTGGATGACCTGTTATGAGACAATAATATGGATAATTTATTCAAATATCAATGATAGTCTCATCTTAGCAACGATGCAAGTATCCTTAGACTTAAGGTACTCAAGGATATCTTGGATACTGATTCTGCACTTTGACATTATTCCTTGTTGCCTTAGGGAGGTTGCTCAGAGGGTGGTAATTGGGTGCAGCTTGAGGTAGTCGAAGGTAATTGGGTAACCAACAAAGGATTCACCACTCCTAATGGAAAGAATGTATACCCATGGCTGAAGTATCTCTGGCTGGAGTGGAAATATCATGGAGATAGTTTTCAATGACATATATAACAGTGTAATGAGCCTCGGGGACAATAACTAACATTACTTGGACTAGATTTGATGTAGTCAAACTAGTGGGAGTTGACACATGCGCATACTCTGAACCAAATGGGTATAGATTGGTGAAAGAAAAAGTTGTGCAGAAATTGTTTATGGAAAGGTTCATAGTCAAACTATTGACTTTTTGGTTAATTAGGGGTTATGATGCGTTGCTAGATGCCACTGATGACTTGTTTAAATTAATTATTAATTTAAGTGACCAACATAATCGAGAATCTAATGTGTCACACACATTGGAGATGTGGAGAATGAGTAAAATGGTCTTGGATAGGATCCAAAAAATATGAGACAACTATTTCAGGTCGGATGGCGATGAGATCTCAGGAAAAATCACTCGGGAATGGTCACAGGCATGCACTGGCCTGCTGGGTTAATATGCAGTTGGGTTAATTGCTAATGAAATAAATAAGTATAGAAGATTTGAGGATGGCCTCAATGTAGAGATTGGCAATTATGTGATTGCACTCCACTATGTCAGCTTTACTAAACTTGTTTCATCTACCATTAATATGGAAAAGAGGAAGAAAGTAGTGGAAGCCTTTAGATAGAAAGCAAGTTTAGTGACCCGGTGAATAGGCAAGAAGGATTTATACTATCGAGGATAGTCATATGGCAACAGTTAGGGAAAGAGTAGGAGCCACTCACAGGGTAGACCATATAGAAGGGGACAACCCTCAAGAGCTACATCTCTAGCCGGTAGCACTCAGACACGGACTACCAAAGATAGTGTTCCAATTTGTGGCACCTATCACATGGGTCATAGAAGAGAATGTTGGGTGAACACAAGTGTTTCCTTCATATGTGATAATAGGACTACACAATCAGCTCCAGCTCAGACCAAATAGCAAAGTACATGAGGTCGTTCAGGACCTACACATGCAGCCTCAGAGATCCTTAATAGCCCAGGACCAGGCTGAGTTCTAGCTAGAGCTCATGCTATGAGGGCCAAAGAGAATCAGGAAGCTACTGACATAATTGTTGGTATATTTTCTCTTTATGATTCAAATATTTGTGCATTAGTTGATTTGAGTTCCACACATTTCTATATATGCATAAACACTCCTAAGCAACAAAACATGATTAATGAAAAACCCCTTAGAGCATAGTATGATAGTGAACCAAAAAATAGAAAGGGTGACCATTCATTGTACAGGGGGAGAGAATTCCTTATAAACCTTATAAAGTTGCCTTTTCATGAATATCATGTATGGATCATATTTCATAGTATGGAGCAGTAGTAGACTGCAAAACAAAATATGTGGTACTCAAAACAATTGAACAAAGAGATATAGTAGTGGAAGGTAAGTTGTTCCCATAGCCTGCATGGGTTATTTCTATGATGGAATATGAGAGAATGATGAGAAAGGGATGTGAAGCCTAATTGGATCATATTATAGACACCAGAAAGCGAGGTCTAGATCTCGAAGACATTCCTCCAATTAATGAATTCCCAGATATTTTTTCCAAATGATTTACCAAGGTTACCACCTGAAAAAGGGGTAAAGTTCTCTAAAGAGCTCACCCCATGCACAACAATCATTTCAATAGTGCCATATAGAATGACACCATTTTAGTTGAAAGTGCTAAAAGGTCAACTACAGGAATTATTAGATAAGAGCTTCCTCAGGCCAAGTGTATCTCCATGGGGTGCACTGGTATTATTTGTGAAAAAAAAAGGATGGGTCTATGAGACTATGCATAGACTACATAAAGCTTAATAAGGTGACAATCAAGAATAGATATCCTTTACCACGGATTAATGACCTGTTTGACAAGTTGAAGGGTGCGGGTGTATTTTATAAAATTGATTTGAGATCAAGGTATCACCAATTGAGAGTTAGAGCAGATGGCTTAGCTAAGACAGCATTCAAAACCATATATGGGCATATGAGTTTCTGGTTATGCCTTTTGGATAAACCAATGCTTCAACAGTCTTTATAGACTTGATGAATATGGTATTCTAGCCTTATCTAGAATAGTGTGTTGTGGTCTTTATTGATGACATTCTTGTGTATTCTAAGACACCTGATGAGAATTATCAACACCTGAGGATAATGTTGCAAACACTTAAGAAGCAAAAATTGTATGGCAAGGTCTTGAAATATGAGTTTTGGCTTGATAAGGTAGCTTTTCTTGGACACATTGTGCTAGCATATGGTATAAGGGTTGATATTAGCAAGGTAGAGATAGTTATGAGTTGGAAGCCTCCTCATAATCTAACAGAGATCAAAAATGTTTTTGGTTTGGCCAGTTACAACAAGAGATTTGTTAAAGACTTTTCAATGATTGTTTCTCCTTTGACCAAGATACTAAGGTAACATGTGAATTTCGAGTGGACTAATAGATGTTCAAACAGGTTTTACAGGCTTAAGAAGATGTTAGCAGAGGCTTCCATTTTGACACAACCAGTCCCTAATAAGGAGTAGCATATGTATCTAGGTAATGATGCTTATCACAACGGATTAGATTGATGCAAAAGGGCAATGTAGTAGTATATACATCCAGGCAGTTGATGACACATGAGGAGAATTATCCCTCACATGTCTTAGAGTTGGCTGCCATTATCTTTACATTGAAGATGTGGGACCACTATCTTTATAGGGAGAAATGTTTCATCTACATAGACTATAAGAGTCTGAAATAACTTCCTACACAAAGATATCGTAATTTGAGATAGAGAATATGGTTATAGTTGATAAAAGATTATAATTGTGTTATTGATTACCATCTAGGCAAGGCCAATGTAATAATTGATACATTGAGTAGGTAAAGGGTCGCAGAGTTGCACATCTAACCTACACTTAACCAAGAGATCAGAGATGTATAAAGGTAGGATAGTAAGGTTATTGAAACAACTATGTTGGTCTTTAATGGGGAGAGACCTTGTTATATAATTGATTCAAATGGTGGGCTAAATTATCAAGGTCGACTATGTGTGCCCAGTGTTGATGAGTTGAGATAGAGGATCTTTCAGGGGGCACATGAAGCCAGATATGTTATGCATTCAGAAAGTAATAAGATGTATCATGATCTAAAGAGTAAATACTTGTGGGTAGGTATGAAGAGAGACATCACAGAATACACAACTAGATATCTAACTTATCAGTAGGTCAATGCATAATATTAGGTACCATTAAGATTACTGCAGCCTATCACTATATTAGAATGGAAATGGGAGCAGATTACTATGGACTTCATGATTGGTTTTCCAGTTACTTCTAAAAGATATGATGCCATATGAGTTATAGTAAATAGGCTCACGAAGTCAATCCACTTTTTTCCTATCCTAAGGGATTACCTTTTGAACAAACTAGTAGAGCTTTATGTCAGTGAAATAGTACAACTTCATAGAGTACCAGTCTCCATTGCTTTAGACAGGGACCCTAGATTTACTTTTTAATTTTGGGGTAGTTTGTAGAGAGCGTTGGGTACTAAGCTCAATTTTATCACTTCCTTTCATCCCTAGACAGACGAACAATCAGAGAGGGTTATACAAATATTAGAGGATATAATGAGGAGTTATGTGATTGAGTTCAAAAGTAGCTGGGATAGATATCTTACTTTGATGGAGTTTGCTTACAACAATAGCTACCAGTCTAGTATCAAGGTGGTCCTTTCTGAGGCATTTTATGGTAGGAAGTACCATACACCCCTTGTTAGAGAGGTGCCCTAAAAGCAATCACCTTAGACACTTGATGTATTCATTTATTATTAATAAAAGACATTTTCATTATATGGTATTCATTGCATACGAATTGATATAGATCTTAAATCGTTTAATAAAGTCCTTCGTATGTAACACAACATGAAGGAATTCATGATGAGATCATTATGATGAGATTCATATCATATGTTTATACCCAAATTATCCCTAGTTATAGATTAACAAGATGGGACACTATTAATTTGGATAAACTAGCACTGTGTTATAATCCTTGACTAGGTCAATAAGCTAATTTCATAAGCCGAAAGCATGAGATGTTTAGAGTTAACATATGGATGCTTGCTAAGAGTAGCAAGTACATTGGATGACCTGCTATGAGAAATCACATGGATGTCTATTCAATGTTAGTGATAGTCTCATCATAACAATGGTGCAAGTATCCTTAGACTTGAGATACTCAAGGTTATCTTGGATACTGAATCCTATACTTTGACTCCATTCCTTGTTGTCTCTTAAGAGTTTGCTCATAGGATGGTGATTGGGTATAGCATGAGGTATTTGAAGGTAGTTGAGTAGTCAACAAAGGATTTACCACTTCTGATAGAAGGAGAGTATACCTATGGCCTCTTGTAGACATGTCTTAAGAAGGTCTTCAAGGACATATCTGATAAGAGTAATGAGTCTCATAGATAAGAACTAATATTATTTGGACTAGATGTGATGTAGTCAGTCTAGTGGAAGTTGACACATAGTCCATGCTCTAAACCAAAGGAGGTATAGTTTGATGAAAGGATGAATTGCACGGTAATTATATATGGAAGGGTTAAAAGTCAAACCACTAACTTTTTAGTTAATTGGGTGGTCATGATATGTTACTAGATACCACTCATGATCTGCTAAGTCAAGGAAAATTGATTAGAAATTAATTATGGGTCAAATGTGTTTAACTTGTAGAATCCTAATTGGATTAGGATTCCTCCCGAGACTTGAGCTGCCAACATGACTAGAAAACCTATTAAGTCACACACATATAGGGAGTGAAGAAAATATAAAATGGGTTTTGGATAAGATCCAAATGAGATAAAAATAAATAAAAATAAAAAAAAAAGAATTGAACCTTTTATAAGAATTATAAAAATGTGTCAAATCCAAATTGGATTAGGATTGTTGACTTAGTCAACATTGGGCATTATATCTTATAGAATGGACCCATTAGGGCTTTTCCTTTTCCAACACTAAAAGGGATTAGAAAGTGTATAAATACTCCTTTTAAGTAGTCAATTTCATGGCTGCTCCATTAAGAAAAATAAGAGTTATTTTTCTGCTCTCCAATTTCTCTTTCATAAGACAATTTTCCATAGCTAGCACTTTGGACGTTTGTCACCCTATATCCTTAGAGGTTTTATTTTTCCTTTATGTCGATACTCTTAAAGGCAATCCTAGCTTTGGATTATTGTGTTTTGAAACAACCCAATAAAGAAGGAAAAACTCACAACGTGGAAGATCAAGAGTTGCGAACAAAGGTAATCAACTTCTCCCATTGAATGGTTCAATCCGATTTTAAATTACATAGGGCATTCCATGGGTTTTGGTTTTGATAAATTTTTATATTTATATTGTGCCATGTATGAGATGTATGTTCAAAACCATCATATTTATGGCATTGTTATGTTGGCCATATAAATGAGAGGTGCATGATTAAGTTACACAAGAATGGTGACTTAGGGTTATTTGATTATGAATCATATGACATATGTGAATCTTATTTATTCGGCAATATAACAAAATCACCTTTTAGTAGAAAGAGTGAATGTGCCAATGGGCTATTGGACTTTGTGCATACAGATGTATGTGGACCAATGTCAATGCACGTCAAAGGTGGTTTTATCTATTTAATTACCTTTATCGATGATTATTCACAATTTGGGTACTTATATCTTATCAGATATAAATCTGAAGCTTTTGAAAAGTTCAAAGAACTATGAAATGAAGTAGAGAAAAAACTTGGCAAAAGTATTAAAACACTTATATCAGGTCGAGCTGGAGAATACTTAAGCAAGAGTTTCAAAGTTATCTAAGACATAATGGAATTTTATCTCAATGGACTCCATTTGACACACCAAAACATAACGGTGTGGCTGAAAGGAGAAACCGAACCTTGTTAGACATGGTGAGATCAATGATGAGCTTTGTAGAACTGCCTAAGTCCTTTTAGGGTAATGCACTAGAGACTTCTGTTTATATATTAAATAGAGTCCCTTCTAAGTCAATTGAGGTTATTGTATATGAGATATGAACTAACACGAGACCTATTCTTTCTCACTTAAAAGTATGGAGTTGTCCTGCTTATGTGAAGTGGACGATGTCAAATAAGCTAGAAGCTAAGTCTGATAAATGACTATTTGTAGGATATCCAAAAGAGTCATTTGGATATCAATTCTACCACACTTTGGAACAAAAGGTGTTTGTTTTAAAGCATGTTGTTTTCTTAGAGAAATAGTTTCTTCTAAAAGAAGATACTAGGAGTAAGATTGAACATAATGAAGTTCAAGATGCTCAAATAGATGTAGATCAACTGATAGAACCCGAATTTGTTTACTCATAAAGATGAAATAATAAAATGCACCTTCTGATACACAAGAACTTCTTAGATCAAGTAGGATATGCATTATTCCTATAGATCAAATAGGATACGCATTATTCCTAAAAGATATGGATTTCTCATAATCAAACAGAACGATGTATCTTGGAGGATGATGAGCCTACTACCTATGAAGAAGTTTTGAATAGTTTAAAATTTGACACATGGCTAAAAGCCATGAAGTCAGAGATGGATGCCATGTATAAAAACCAAGTATGGACTTTGGTTGACCCACCTGAAGGGATTAAACCCATTGGATGCAAATGGGTCTTCCACAAGAAGATCGACATGGAAGGTAATGTAGTTACCTATAAAGCTCAATGAGGCAACAAGAAATAGAGTCAAAATGCAGAATCAGTATCCAAGATATCCTTGAGTACCTTAAGTCTAAGGATACTTGCAATATTGCTATGTTGAGACAATCATTGACATTTGAATAGATTATCCATATGATTGTCTTATAACAAGTCCTCCAATGTGCTTAGCTACAATTAGCAAACATCCACATGTTAACTCTAAACATCTCATGTTTACATATTATGAGATCTACTGTTCGATCCAATCAAGGAGTGTAACATGTGTTAGTCTGTCCGGATTAACAATATCTCATCTCACTAATCCTATGACTAGTAATAATTTGTCACACCCCCTAACCTTAGCAGCTCATGCCCGGATGAGGGAGTGCTACACTGACTTTATCAGTTAAAATATCATTGTTAAATTCTATGTATATGAAAATCATTCATTTAACTTTTTAATTTTTTTATTTACTATTTATTTACTTTGCAATATAAAAGAAATATATCATGAAAGATAAACTACATTTTTATATAATAACATGTTATTTACAAAAAGTGATGTTTATTTTACAATTACTACAAAATAAAATTTAAAAGATAATATATAAAAGTTGTGTAACCCACGGTGGTTGAAATACGCTGCTTTACGGATCAAGTCACCGTTAGCTTTATCTACTATTGTCTACTTATTCTTTGTTATACCTACATGAGAGAAACTCTCACGCTAAGCACTTGGCTTAGTAGTGCATATAAATAAGGCAATAAATTATTTTATGCAATCATGCATTATTATATATCAACTCATGCTTAATCATATTCTCATGCAAATATACATATCATGGTATTCTAGCATGTATGGACATCAAATTATACTCTTTTATTTTATACTTGTTTATCTTACTAAAACATCATTATATAACACATCATAATTAACCATGTTACAAGTCATTATTTCTTTTATTTTCCTTAACCTTTTATGTCATAGTATTCTAACATGCATAACATCAAATTATATTCTTGTACTCCATATTTGTTTAACATTATAAAATCATCATTATTATTCATTTTACAATTCATGATTCCCTTTTTATTTTCAATAATTTCTTTATGTTCACAACACTCAATCATCTTTTAATGCAAACATGCATTTCATAAATTTTATTCTTTTATATCTTATATTTATGTTACTTTATCAACTCATTATTATCCATAGCTTTTCACTGCCCATAACACTAAATCTTCTTTTTATCCATGTCACAATTCATAATTCCATTTTTATTTTCAATAATTCATTTATATTCCATGACTTTTTTTATTTATGTTTTCATTTATGCCCAAGACACATATGAACCACTGACTAGGATAACGGAGTTTCCATCCAGGCACTTAGGAGTGCCACCCAGGCAATATGATGTGCGCATATAAGTGTCATTATCAGCGTAGATAACAGTGTCAAACCTAGCATAGATAACCGTGCCAAACCCGGCGTAGATAATAATGTCATCCAGGTGTAGATAACAGTGTCATACCTGGCGTAGATAATAATGTCATCCCAGCGTAGATATCAGTGTCATACCCAGCGTAGATAATAATGTCATCCCGGTATAGATAACATACGATTAATGGATTTAATCATTTTCATCATACTCCCCCCTGCTTGGCATGAACTTACTTTGAAATAGCTTGAACTTAGAATGATAAAGGAGAACCTTTTGGCCAACAGAAAATAATTTCCTAGACACAATCTTATCTAGAGCAAAAACTGAATTTATGTCAATAGGATATTTCATGGCATCATCAATATTAAATTTAATAACTTCACCATCAAATTCCATAGTTGAAGTACCTTTATATACATTAATTTTAGTTCTAAATATTTTCAAAAATGGTCTCCCTAAGAGAATAGGGTCTGCATTAGAAGAGTTATCCTCACCCATATCAAGAATAGAGAAATCAACAGGGAAAACCTAACTGTTAACCTGTATAAGTACATCTTCTAATACACCTTCAAGATAAAGCATTAGATCTAATTGCTAGTTGAATAATTACACTCGTTTATTTCAAAGGACTAACATTCCAAGATGAATATATGGAAAAGGGCATGACATTTATGGAAGTGCCTAGATCTAACACGACTCTTTCAAACTTAATGTTTCATATCTTATAGTGTCATAATACACATACCTAGATCTTGACATTTAGGAGGAAGTTTCTTTTAAATTACAACAAAGACATTCTCCCCCACACTTACTTTTTCATCTCCCCTTAATTTTCTCTTGTTAGTACACAAATCTTTGAGGAATTTTGCATACTTGGACGATGATCACACTTAATTTAAATCAGCAACCACTTTGCATAGAATATCCAACTTTAGAGGTAGCTTTTGAACTCAAATTTGGTCTTATTCACTTAATTCCTACTTTTTGTGGATTTGCAAGTGAAGATCCTCACAAGCACCTTAAATAATTTCATGTGGGTTCTCTCTAGGAGCTATAATGTCTTCTTCTTTAACTTCTTTAACGAAAGAGTTGACGCATTTTTAAGTCTCATTCCTAGATGATGATGAATCTTTTCAATTTTTGGATTGTATAACAATGAATCTGCAGGATTTAAACGGGTCATAAAAATCAAAAATAATAAAAGAATCAAATTAATAGACACCAGTCCCCAGCAACAAAGCCAAAATTCGTTGGGTGTCCAAACTAATAAATTTTATTACCTATTCTTCTAAATATAAAATTGTAGCAGTGATGAGTAGGGTCAAATCCTAAAGAACTAGTGGATTTATATCTTTAAAACAAATAATAAAAAATTAGGGTTTTAAAATTAAAATTAAAATGAATTTCAAAAATGAATAAATAGTAGAAAAATAAAATGAGATCATGGGACAAAAATAAATAGTTGATCATTGATACAAATATACGAAAAATAAATGGCATAATCGGCATTGGAGAAATTTAGTTGATCATTGATACAAATAAAATCAATTTTATTTCAAATACATCAGTTCTAATCACTGTTAGTGACCAATTTTTCTCTTAGATAATTGATAATCAAAACACGCTCCTCAATTATTCTCTTATTATTAAGCAATCCTAAATAAGCTTTTAAGATTTAACATAACAACAACATTACAAACTAGGAAGATAGCCAATGCAAACTAATAAACACACACACTCGATTTATTTATGTTTGATTATATATTCCCACAACATAAATTGAAAGTATGTCCATAATCAATTATATTGTGTATTATTGATATTAGATTAATTAAACAATTACGGATTTGATAATCTAATTAATCATAAATTGCAATGAGAGATCAAATAATAGGTCGCTTATTCAATTTACTAAGCAATTATATCAACATCAAATCAGAGAATATATAAATAATTGAAATATAAAAGATTAGAGAATTAAGAATAGATCTCACAATGAAAACTCCAAGAACCTAATTAACCTTCAACTAAATAAGAGTTTAGTAATCCATGAAATTTGAGATTACAGCCAAAAGGAAAAAATTAAAATCTCTAAGTCTTGTAGGTGGCTTGTCAAAAGATAGTTCTATCCACCAGAAAAAAAGTATTTATACCTACTTAACCTTACACAAAAAGTCATTTAAGTAATAACTAGGAATAAAAATGCATTATGCTTTAACTGAAATCATCTTCAGTTTCCTTCCAAAATTGAAAAGTGGGTCTGACTTAAGACGTACATTCACTTTATCTTCTCTCAGCTTTAAAATATAAATTTTCACACTTTAGATCTTCAAATTAAATTCTCAAATGTTGCAAATTTAAGCTCAAATAAATCATATCTTCAACAAGCAACCATAAGATATAAAGTAAGGAAAAAATTACCAATTAAGCACTTCAAACTTTGGTCAGTTTGAGAATTGTTAAAAGTTACCAATTAAGCACATCTCAAAAAAATAACAACAATAAAAGTGTAAAATATATATCTAACAGAAGCTAAGGTGGATCAGTTAAAAGATTAGATAGTTGAATTGGAGAGCTCTAGAACTAAAGATGAAGAAATAAAAGGTTCATCTAAGGTCCTACAAGAGCATGGAGAAGATGGGGATGTTTGACCTTGTATGACTAGCTTCTTTTCTATTCCTTGTTCATTTCTTTTAGCTAATGAATGTTAAATTTTGTGTGAAGCTTTATACTTTTTTATTAACCTTTAAATTTGTGCACTCTCAATGACATTTGGAACTTTTCAAATTATTTTCAATGAATACAATCAATTTTGGTTAAAGCAAATATCTTGGAATAATATTTGAAATTCTCCCACATCCCTTCTGATCAATCTTATATTTTGAAATTGCCAATTTTTAACATTGAAATCCTAAAAATGCAGAACCAAGCTCCTTTTCCAAAAATGTCTAATCAAATACACATTAAGTTCAATCGAATATTGTATTCCTAGAAAAGTCTTATCTACCTTATGTTGTAGAAAAGTTTGGTCAGTTCTTTACAATGTCTAATCAAACATTATTGTCCCAAGGTTGGATTGCTTGTAATCTCACTCATTTTCAATTTAAGCCCTTCAAAGCCTATATAAAACCTTGTTTTTGATGTAGAATCATACAAAAAGCATAATTTTGATATTCTATTAAGATATTGATAATTTTGCACCTCAAATTCGTGTCTTCATTATTCATTTACATTATTAAGCTTGTTATAACACTTATGAGGCATAAACAGGCTGAGGTTCTGAAGGTTTTCAATCTAGATATATTAAAACATCTTATGCATGTAAAAATTGACATTCACTTTCTAAAAGTAGCAAAATGTGAGAGGGCTCTTGTGTTCTGTTTTGGTTCCCAAGAACTATGTCTCACACTAGAGGAGATTGAAGCTATAATGGGACTCTCCTTCACACTGATGCTCCTCTTACATTGATTTGCTTGCTAAGTGAGGTTGTTGTATTATTTGCTACTATTGTTTTCCTTGCTCCCAACCAAGTTGGAGCCATTTATCCCTTAGAATGCCAAACTAAGCTTGAAGCCTTGACTCTTTTTATTTGTGAGGATGGTAAGGACTAGGTTTATATTTTTGCCTATCTTTTTCTTGTTCAATCCTTTTTCTTTCTAAGAATGAGGAGGGAGATCATGACATCCTTTCCATTTTGACCCAAATTAAGAAGGGACGTAATTTCATGCTTATGTTAGC
This sequence comes from Triadica sebifera, assembly GCA_023653625.1. Lineage (NCBI taxonomy): Eukaryota > Viridiplantae > Streptophyta > Magnoliopsida > Malpighiales > Euphorbiaceae > Triadica > Triadica sebifera. Next base: position 18,016,801 of record CM042901.1, on the reverse strand, counting down.
TGAAAACTTTGTGGGATTAATGATATGAAAAGGAATTCCTTTGCATGTTTCATTAATAGTTTTTTTCACCTTCAAGTAAGCATTATAACCTTGTAACACCCCCTAACCCCAGCAGCTCATGCCCAGATGAGGGAGTGCTACGCTGACTTCATCGATTAAAATATCATTTTTAAATTTTCTATATATGAAAATCATTCATTTAATTTTTTTTATTTACTATTTATTTACTTTGCATTATAAAAGAAATCATAGCATGAAGAAACACAATATATTTTATATAATAAAGTATTATTACAAAATGTGCGCTTATTTTACAAGTACTATAAAATAAAATCCAAAACATAAATACAATAGTTGTGTAACTCACAGTATTTGATACAAGCTGCTTTACTGGATCAGACCACCGCAACCTTTATCTACTATTGTCTGCTTATTCTTTACCATATATGGGTGAGAGAAATTCCCACGCTAAGCTCTTAACTTAGTGGTGCATATAAATAAGGCAATAAATTGTTTTATGCAATCATGCATTGTCATATATTTTAATATCTTTTCATGCAAACATACATTTTCTAGTATTCTAGTATGCATAATATCAATTTATTTTATTGTATCTCATTTTTGTTTAACATAATCAAATCATCATTCTTATTCATTTTACAATTCATGATTTCTTTTTTTTTTTCAATAATTTGTTTATGTCCACAACACTCAATCATCTATTAATGCATGTCACAAATCATACTCAATCATTTTTTTCATTCAATTTAAATTTCATAAATTTTATTCTTTTATATATTATATTTATGTTACTTTATTAACTCATTATTATCCATAGCTTTTTATTGCCCATAACACTAAATCTTCTTTTTATCCATGTCACAATTCATAATTCCATTTTTATTTTCAATAATTCATTTATGTTCCATAACTTCTTTATTTATGTTTTCATTTATGCCGAATACACCTATGAACCACTGACTAGGATAATGGAGTTGTCATCCAGGTACTTAAGAGTGCCAACTGGGCAATATGATGTGCTCATATAAGTGCCATTACCATCATAGATAACAGTGTCAAACCCGGCATAGATAACCGTGTCATACCCGGCGTAGATAATAGTGTCATACCCGGTGTAGATAATAATACCATCCTGACATATATAACATATCATTAATGGATTTAATCATTTTCATCATACTTTCCCCCTATTTGGCATGCCAAACTATCCTAAGTTGGTTCTAGTTAGGTGTTATAAGGCTTATACAATATCATTAAAATTCATAGCAACGATATTCACACTTTTCATACACTTAATGTCTCAAAATAGTCACATAATCACTCAATTAAAATAATATTTACATAATATAACAATTTTCACATCATTTTACTTATTTCATTTCTCAACTCATATGTTGCCCTGTCACTGGCAGATTTTGTTCTTTGTTTTGGACCTTAATTGTGGTCCTATTACAATACGAATTTAGTTACAAGTCTATTTAACAATTTTAGATCTGGATCTTAGATTTAATATTCAACTTGAATCACTTAATTTTGAGTTTTGTATCAAAAGATATGATAAACTTTACACTGACTAGTCACTAACAATTCTGCCCAGAATTTTCTGGATAGATTCTAAGTCCGAACTTCATGAATTTTTCTGGACAATTATAGACATATCTAGATTTTATGGTCTGAATAAAAATTATAGCATTATGTCTTAGATTTCAAACCCAATAAATAACATGCAAAATAGAGTTCTAGAAATTAAGTTATAACAATTTAATTCCTCACTGCTCATCCATTTCCAGCAAATAGCATACCAACTAATCACATTCAATGTTTACCAAATTAAATCTTAAGTCTGGCAAACATGTATCCCCATGATTTTCATCAAAAAATACTATTAAATCATAATCATCAACATTCTAAATAATCAAATCATGCAAATAAAAATAAAATAGGCTATTGCCTTAGGTTATGCATAAACCTCTCTTTTTCTCTTTTCCTTCTCTTTAATTCTCTTTCTCTTTTCCTTTGCTCCTTTAAGCCAAATCCTTTTCACTTTGAGTTCCTAAAGTTCATAAACAGATCATTAAAAATTCATAAACCTAATTTCTCCCTTTCTCCTTACTCTCTTAAGCTTCTTAAGCATGAAAAATGGAATTTTCCATGCCTTTTCTCTCTTTTTCACACTTTTTTGCACTAGAATCAAGCTTTGGTAATGGAAGAACAAGGGGAAAACGTGGGCTAGTTTGGGAGGCAGAAATTTCTCAATGAAAGGAGATTAGGAAGAAGAAGAAACAATCAAGAAGTAAATGACAAAAGTCATTAAGATGGGGGACACTTAAGCATCATCTAGAAACTTTCATTAATGCCTCATTCATGCACGGCTAATTGTTGTATGTCATTTGGTGTGTTGTGCTTCAAGAAAACGTGAGAGACAATTAATGATAGAAAATTCTAGATATGAAGAGATAAGGAAGGATGAGTAATTAAGAGGAATAAGATAAAATTAATTAATTATTGGAGACACCTAAGATTATTTACATTTAATGTCTAATGCATGTATGTTAATTGGCTTCTTAAAATTTGCCACTTGGTGTGGCTGGCCTCCACATGCATTTTATGTTCTAGTTCATGCATTTAATTGATAATTATCCTCATTAATCCTCCAATTTTCGATAAATTGAAAATTGACCCCTAAACTTTTCAAAATTTGCAATTTAGTCATTTACTGAAATTTAACATCTTAAAATATTTTAAACACTTTATTAGCTATTTTCCATACTTAGTTTCCATTATTTTCATTATTTTTCGATAAAAATCTAAATTTAGACTTCGGTCAAACCGACGAGTAGATTTAACAACTCGCGTGATTTATGTCTAAATTAGCGAATATGACAAACCTACCTTTCTTCTCTCCTACTTTATAATTTTTTTTCTCCTCCCCTTTCCCTCTAAGATTTGGTTGCAAGAAAATTTGATGTTATTACAGCCTCTTAAGGGTTACTTTGCTTAATATGGACCACATCTTAACACTCAATGTCGCCTATTGAGGCATGCTTTTGCACCATTGAAGTTTGGATCATTTAGATGGTAAGGAAGAAGAACTTAGAGATTTGTTAGATTTGTCCTCAGTGGAAGATCTTTTTCATAAACAACAACCTTTTTAATTGGATAGTAATCTTATGTGGGCTATTGAACACCTCTTATTATCTCCCTCTACATATAGCTCATCAATTTGGATCAGAGAACATAGGCATGAGATCCTCCCTGACACTAAATTTAGACCCATTTTAAAGTGCCTTTTGAGTGATATGTTAGACTTTTGGCTTCACTGTTTTTTGCATCACATATGCCCCACTATTGAGGATACTACCACTTCAAATAAATACAAGGATTGGGTGGGTAACAACAACTTTATGCTTCATGATGCCAATAGAACACAGATGATTACAATTTATTTGTGTTTTTTCCTAAACTCAACCCTCTTTCCTCATTACACCTAATGTTGATTACCAACACTGAATCATTTCTCACCTCGATATTGATGGGCCTCGTAGTTTAATCTACCTCCATAAAAGAATCATGACTATTTCTTCATTTAAACTCTATCTAATTACCAAAATTTTATTAGAGTGAGGAACATTTTGGTAATTAGGAAGAGGATTAGTTGGAGTGTTTGGCTTTCCTTTCCCATGTTTTATGATCTTCCTAGAATCGTTCAAATTTTGGATTTCATTCCTTAGGTGGGTGCAATTGTTGATGGAATGCTTAGGCCTTTGGTGAAAGTGACAATATAGATATGTGTGCCACTTAGGAGGAATTGGGTTAGGTAAGGGCTTTGGAAGTAATGGTTGAAGCAACCTTACTAGTTGAAGTTTTTCCAATATCTTTGATAAGGGCTTAGTGAGCTTAGAGAATTTATGGGTTTTGATTTCATTGACATCCACAAATTTTCCAGCACTAGAATTTTGGTAAGAGCTACTACTATTATTCTTTCCTTATAGCACATTATAAATTTTGACAATACTACTAAAAGGAATGGATTGCAACTTATTACAAATAAAATGCACAAATCCATATATAACATTCAAATTTGATCCTTTTAGTGGGCCTTGTCATTATCTAGCCAACCTTGTTCCTTCATCTAGTTAAGTACTAGGTGGAATTCTCATCTGCATTTTGTTTAGTCATCTCCAAGTCTCTTAAGGTCACATCTATCTCAGTGTTGAATCATATTACTTCAAGAAAGATTCAGAGAGCTATTTACAATCAAATTTGATAAACTTTTCTAAGTCTTGGTACCATGATACAGTTACCCCTTCTAGTGACAAAATGAACATCTTAACAATTTGGTTGTGAGGCTTGAAATGCTTATCATGGTAATGTATTATCTAAGATAAATTTACCTAAGAGTTTACAAGTTTTAGAGAAGATTAAATATCAAATTCTCATCCATAAATTCCAGTTAAAAGAGAAGAAGGAGAAGAAACCATATTTATGCCATCAAAACTTATCAAATTATATGATTACCAAACACTATTTAAAGCTTTACAAAAAGAAAACTTGTTTTTGGATTTTGAAAGGACTATAATGAGGCTGGAACTCCAAGTTAGGACCTCATTTGTGCTCTAAAAATAGCTACTAACCTCCTTTGAAACAATCTCAACCTCTGAAGCAAAGGAACTAGCCTAATTGGTCCAATAACTCTCATTTTTGTTAATGATTTAATCAAATTATTAAACTAGCCATGTAAAGATTAACTACTGATAGATTATAACTCATAAGTAGAGTGTTTTCTCTTTATATTTTGTGCCCCTTAAATGGCAAAAATTGCCCCATATTTATAGAGTGAGAATCCTAGTTATACGGATTCAATTTCAATTTGGGAAGACTTTTGATGGTTTTAAAATATTAGAAATCATAAGAAATGTGGTTCCATAAAGTTTTTGACTAAAAAATAGAGTTTCCAATGGGATTGGAGTTGTTTTCCAATTAGAATTGTCAAAAACTTTCTAGAACCACATTTCTTGTGATTTCTAGTCTTTTAAAACCATCAAAAGTCTTCCCAAATTGAAATTGAATCCAAAACACACAAAAACTTTGATCCTAATCAAAATGTCCGAGTAAAACGCAAAAAATCGAGTTTGTTATAAATGATATCCACCTATCTGAAGGCAAGGCCAATCGGACATCCATTGATTATGTCTAAGTAGAAATAGATCATGCCCGATCGGATGTGAGTCATGTCTGACCGGACAAAGATAATGTCCAATCGTGCATCATCTTTTCCTCTTGATTTTTCACTCTTTTAATTTCTTTTCTTGATTTTCATACAATCCTATTCCAATTCTCGCAGGTCTATCTATTTGTTTCCTTTTACAAGCCTCAAAATAATCTTCAAAGAGACAAAGTTATCATCATTAGGCAAACATTAATAGTATATATGCAAATACATGATATTTATCTAATCTACATAAGGCTTGATCTTAAACAAGTTATTTATTTATATTGGAAGTGCAACTATATCATGGCCTTCTACCAAGAAACTTTAGTAGCTTCTTTCTCAAATCATCCAGAAATAATTGCAATATATGAACTAAGTATATAATGTGTTTTATTGAGATTATTGACCTAATATATCCAAAAGATGTGTGATTTGCCAAAACTTCTACCATATTGTATGAAAATAATGCATCATGTGTAACTCAATGAAAGATAGATCGTATCAATGGAGATAAAATGAAATATATTCACCAGAATTATTTTGTACTCATGATGTTGAAAAGAATGGTGAAATAGATGTTCAAAATTTTATCTATAACATAATTTAGCAATTTTGTTCATATGGATATTACTAACTGCAACACTTGAAAAGTTGAGATACAATACTGTAATGTGTAGACTCAAAGATATAAAATAATATCAGCATAAGGGGTCGTAAATACTACACTATTTTTTCCTTGACCAAAATTTTGTCCCATTGAATTTTCCTAATAAGATTTTTAATAAGGCGGCTTAATATATGTGTTATAAATGATATATATTCTTTTCCTTTCACTGGCCTTTTATACTACAAAGTTTTTCCTAGTATAGTTTAAAAAATGTACATTATTTGTTAATTGATATCTAAGAGGAGTGAAATAAAATATATTTAACTCAAGTGGGTGTCCATGTAACACCAAAGAGTTACCACTTTAATTTAATTATATAACTTCTATATGTTATCTTTACTTCTCTTTATTATATGTGAGTTAGCTTAAATTAAAGTCTTTAATTAATTATGTATAACTTCAAATGTATTGTTGAACCTTGAGGGGTATTTCCGTCATTTTGATGATAACAAATAAAATAGCAATAATGTATTTAACATACTTGTTTTCTAAGTCTATTGAACAGGGTATGGAATATGATAGCAAGAATGGAGAATGGAAGATTAATCTTAAAAAGATAAAATTGAAGAAATAGCATGTTCATGCCCGTGACATTATGTGTCACACCCGTAATGAAGCTTAGCGCCAACAAACCAACATTTAAAGTTCACAGCCATGAAGAATGATAGCAACTGTAAATGATCATATCAGTCACACCCGTGAAATAAAGTCACGCCCATGAAAAGACATGTCAAATTCTTCTAGAAAGCTTAGTCACCACTTGGACCATGGCTTGGAAGGATGTCACGCCCGTGAAGATGAAATGTCACGCCCATGAACCAACACTTACAAAACCTTCCAGAATGCTTCACGGCCAAGGTCACCACTCAAGTCACGACTTGGAAGAACAGTCACGACCGTGAAAGATGAAAGAGAAACATGTCAGATGCGATTATAAAGGTTGGTGCAATGGCTATTTCTACATTAAATGCAATCAAATATCTATAATTCACCATGGAAGTATAAATGCAAGTGATTTATGAATCCAGAACAAGAGAATAGCTAATACTTCGAATCAAAATCTTGTTGTAAGCCATTTGTGCATTTAATACTTTCAAAACAAACATTTATTCTCTGTGAAAATTTTTTTGCTCATAATTTTCTGAGCATTAAAGATTTGTAAGTGTTTCTCTCTGTAATCATCCACTCAAGTGAGTTTGGGTATTTTGGGGTTAAGAGTAGAACACTTGTAAGGGTTATTTGTGTGAGCCTTCAAAACACAAGGAATTAGTTATTTGTGTGAGCCATTAAAATACAAGGGATTTTTGGGTTATGTGTGATCCATTGTTAGAAACACCATAGTTGGGAGTGAGCTTGTAAAACTCCATTGTAACACTTAGAGTGTTAGTGAAACTCCCAATTGAGATTGGGGAGAGGAGTAGGGTTTGTTAACACCCGAACCTCTATAAAAATTCTTGTGTCTCATTTTTCTATCCCTACTAAACTTAAATTTTATTTCTCCCCTCAAAGTTAAATTTTTTAATATCCAATTCAACCCCCTTCTTGGTTCAATATCTGGGCAAAAATTGGTATCAGAGCTTAGTCTAGCATCGAAGCCTAATCAGCACTAGTAAAGATCAAGATATGGCCAATGAAGGATTCCAAAGACTCAAGCCTTACTTTGATGGAGCAAATTATGCTCATTGGAAGTTTCGTATGGAGACATATTTGGATAGTGAAGGAATTGAAGTTTGGGATAGTGTTCGAAAAGAATGGACACCACCACCAACTAGAAGAGGAGCTAATGGTGAAGAAGAAATCTTATCAAGAGATGATTGGACAGAGCCTCAAAGAAGCGTAAACTTCAAAAACAAGAAGGCAATGACAATTCTCTCAAGCTCATTATCCATTGAAGAATGTGGTAGAATACAACACTGCCCAACAGCTTACAGTATGTGGAAAACATTGGAAAACTATCATGAAGGAACTAAGCAAGTTAATCCAAGAAGATTCAACTTCTTACTTCAGAATATGAGCTCTTCAAGATGAAATCCAATGAATCAATTATTGACATGACCAACTGTCTTCTAGCCATCATAAATGGAATGAGAAAACTTGGGAAGCACCAGAGTTTGGAAGATGTAAACAAAAAAATCCTGAGAAGTCTTCCACTCAAAGATTACGGTTCAAGAGTTGCCAGTATAAAAGAGGCAAATGAAGACATGAGCACCATGAATACTGATGTGCTTATTGGCAAACTTTTGACTCATGAAATGGTAGTAAAAAGAGATAGAGAGCTTGAAGCAGAGCCAGAAAAAAAAAAAAAAAAAAAAAAAAAAAAAAAAAAAACCTCTAGCACTAAAAGCCTCTACTTCAAAATCTCAAGAGGAAGTTGAAGATGATGAAGAAAAGAGTGATGATGTGAATGAGGACATTGCTATACTCTCAAGAAGGCTGAAAAGAATCATTGAGAAAAGAATGAGCAACTCTAGAAAATTCAGGCAAAGAAACCTCAAACAGACCTCTAATGATACACAAAGAAGTAAAGAAGAGGTAAAGTGCTATCAATGTGGAAAGAAAGGGCATATTAAATCGGAATGTCCAAGGCTCAAGAAGCATAAGAGCAAATACCAAAGAGACAATGGGGAGAAAGGTCACAAAGCCACATGGGATGACAAAAGCTCTTCAAGTGAAAAAGATGACAATGAAAGCGAAGAGGTCAACCTATGCTTCATGGCTATAGAGGATCACGTCTCGGATAAGGTAAGATCACTTCACTCATACTCTTTCAATAATGATAGTAGTGATAATGATAGTAATAGTGAAGATGATGATGATGAGAAAAGCTTAATAGAAGTATTGAATTTAGAACTAGAAAAATATAGAAGTAAATTCAATACTTATAATAATAACATTTCTGATTTGAAAATCAAAATAGATGCTTTAGAAAAGGAGAATTTTAAGCTTAAGTCATCTAATGAATCTCTTCAAAAGTCATTAGATGAATACTCTTCAAAACCCTCAACTAAATCCTTACTTAAAGAAAACAATACTTTGAAGAATAAAGTTGAGGAACTTAGAAATTCTATTTCAAAAATTCACAAAGGAAAAGAGAGCTTAGATACTATCATTGTGTCTCAAAGACCTCCCTTAATTAGACACGGTTTAGGATTTAAGGGCACATCATCATCTTCTCATAAAACTATTTTTGTTAAGTCAAGTGAACCTCACATCTCCACACTTACTGGAACAACACCAAGGGAGTAAGTACTAGATCTCATCTCAAACATTTAGCTTCTGACCTTGCTTTTGTTTCTCAAATTGAGCCTACAAACATAGATGAGGCTCTTAATGATGAAAGTTGGGTGATTTCCATGCAAGAGGAACTCAACCAATTTGAGAGAAGTAAGATATGGACCTTAGTACCTAGACCCAATGAGCATCAAATTATAGGTAGCAAATGGGTGTTTAGAAACAAACTAGATGAACAAGGTTCCATAACTAGGAATAAAGCTAGATTGGTTGCAAAAGGGTATAATCAGGAAGAAGGAATAGATTATGATGAGACTTATGCTCCTGTAGCTAGATTAGAAGCCATAAGAATACTTTTAGCATATACATGCCACTTGAATTTCAACCTTTTTCAAATGGATGTGAAAAGTGCCTTTTTAAATGATTTTATAGAAGAAGAAGTATATGTAGAACAACTACCAGGTTTTGAAAGCCATGATTTTCCTAATCATGTATTTAAACTTTCAAAAGCCTTATATGGTTTGAAACAAGCCCCAAGAGCTTGGTACAAAAGACTAAGTTCCTTTCTCTTAGAAAATAACTTTACAAAGGGGAATGTTGACACAACATTATTCATTAAAAAACATAAGCATGATATTTTAATTGTTCAAATTTATGTTGATGATATCATATTTGGGTCTGTTAATGAAATGCTTTGTCAAGAATTTTCTAAATGTATGACTAAGGAATTCGAAATGAGCATGATGGGTGAGCTCAAATATTTCTTTGGTCTACAAATAAAATAAGGCAATTAGGGCATATTCATTAACCAATCCAAATATGCCAAAGACTTACTTAAGAAATTTGGAATGGAAGAATGCAAGAATGCCAAGACTCCAATGAGCACATCAACAAAATTGGACAAGGATGAAAAGGGTAAGAGCATTAATGAAAAGCTCTATAGAGGTATGATCGGATCACTTTTATATCTTACTGCTTCTAGACCCGACATAATGTATAGTGTATGCTTATGTGCACGATTTCAATCATGTCCAAAAGAGTCTCATTTAAATGCAGTAAAAAGAATTCTAAGATATTTACATGGCTCATTGCATCTAGGTTTATGGTATCTTAGAAATTCATCCTTTTACATTGTAGAATATTCAGATGCTGATTATGCTGGTAATTTTTTAGATAGAAAAAGTACTTAAGGTACTTGTCACTTTATTGGAGAGTGCTTAGTTTCTTGGTTTAGCAAGAAACAAGTTTCAGTTGCTCTTTCTACCGCTAAAACGGAGTATGTAGCAGCAGGATGTTATTGTATACAAATTCTTTGGATGAAACAATAACTTAAGGATTATTGTCATAGTATGAACCATATACCTATTAGATGTGACAATACAAGTGCAATAAATCTCTCTAAGAATCCCATTCAACATTCTAGAAGTAAGCATATTGACATTAGACACCATTTTATTAAAGATCATGTTCAATATGAAGATGTTGTATTGGATTTTATAAGCACAGAAAATCAATTAGCAGATATTTTCACTAAGTCTCTAAATGAGGAAAGATTTAATTTCATAAGAAAAGAGCTTGGTATGATTGATGGATCAACTTTGTAATTGCCAAAATTGTCAAACCTTAATTGATAATCTTGTTTTTGTCTCATCTTACTAGATATAAGGTAGTTAATTTGATGGAAATTTATGTTATAAGGGATAGAATCTTCCTAGAAATGTTTTAGTCTTGTTTTATACTTAATTTTATTTAATGAGAATTTCAAGCAATTCACGCCTGTGACATATGTTCACGACCGTGAACTAGGTCGCCAAAAGAACCAGTAGCTTTCACAACTTGATTCACGACATGGTTCACGACTTAAAGTAGTGAAGAATATGTTTCACGACTTCATTCACCCCTGTGAAATCCTTTGTTTACGCCTGTGATGCATTTTCACGACCGTTAACATTTTCACCAAAAACTTACAGAAGCGTTCACGCTTTGTTTCACGGTCATAAGTAGTGAAATTCAACACTTCACGTCTGTGACTCATTTTTCACCACCGTGATAGTTCATCATTCATGCCTGTGACCTTCAAATGTCATGACCGTGATCAATTTCACGGCTTTCTTCATGGGTAGAGCATCTCTTCACCAAACCGTGAACACGACACTTCACGCCCGTGACTACGTTTTTCATGCCCGTGAAGATGTCAGCTATATAATGATTCTGCCATTATTTTTCACATTTCAACTCTACAACTTCTCTCAACTGCTCTCATTTATCCACATTGAATGTCACATTGAAGATTCCGGCCCCCTAGCCACAAATTTCATCTATAAATATCCTCAAAATTCTTTTCCATCATCACAAATCATCTTTCCTTCGGGTCTCCTCACAAATTTTTTCAAACCTTTTTCCACTCTTCCAAAGTTTAATCTTCCAATCAAGATGGAAACCGGTTCATCCAAGGGTACTAGGAAGAAATCTCATGCTCTCAGAAGGTACACGGATTACCTTATGAGCGTCATTCTAGAGCATTGCCATCCTAGGTACTCTGTGCTCAAGAAAAGGCCTCTCATTTCCTCAAGATCATTTGAGTGGCAGACAGTACGTACTCTCGACCTCGAGATGATTATGACAGAGCAACTCCAGGTCTATCATTTGAAGGAATTTGTTGACATTCATCAACCAACTTTGAGGGAGCTAACCTTAGAGTTTTTGAGCTCCTTACAAGTATCTCCCACTGGCACAGTCAAGTTCCAATTGTGCATGCATCCGAACACCCTCTCTAGCATAGAATTTAGGGATTTGTTCAACCTTCCCTCGAATGGCATCCTGAACGACAGTGAAGTAAAGTTTTATGCTACTTAGGCACACTTTGGTCTGGATTGCAGCTGGGATGTTAAAAAGACAAAGAGTACTCACCTTTGATCCCCAGTGCACAAATATCTGCATAGGTTTCTGACTTATAGCATTTTTGCCCGAGGAGACAACAATGGGACAATTAGGAAGTCTGAGCTTTTTCTCCTGGAGATGGCCCGAAGAGGCCTCACAGTGGCATTATCTCGATGGTTTGCAAACCATCTCCTGTCAATTGCCACCAAGCCCTCTAGAGACATTCTTATTGGTGGATACGTGACCCACATTGCCCTGAAGCTCGGATACTTGAAGTCGGATGCACATCACTACAACCTCATCCCAAGGCATCCTCGAGACCGACTGGATGTCGAGTCTTTCATCAAGATGGGAGCGACTATTCTAATTGTGTTTGAGAACAACATCTACTACCACTTCATCAACAGTGCTGGCGAGATCATTTGGGAAGAAAATGACTCGGAGGACTTCAAAGCTGGCCTCCAAGGAATTCGGCTGAAAAAGAGGGCTCGAGTTAAGGTGACACCTCTAGAGGTTGAGTAAGACATCGAACAATACTCTGCCTCCACACCAAATTTGGCTCAGCAAGTGGTGGACCTCTTGAGGCTTCGATGGACGAGAGGTTGGAGAACCTTAAGGACTTCATAAAGTCTCAGATGGACAACCTCGAGGCAGAAGTTGCTCGTCTTAGAGATAAGATGTCCAGTTAGATGTTAGGCTAGATGTTTATGTTAGCCTTACTATGTTTGTTTCTAGCTTGCTTGTTTGTAGGAAATTCTAATTTCCTTTCCGAACTTTAATTACTTTTGTTTTTGTACTTCTCTTTTTTATATATTTTCTTTGTTTTCCATTGTGTTTTATCTTTTTGATATTCTTTTTGTTGATGACAAAAGGGGGATAACCTAACAATATATTGTTTAAAGATAAGTGCAATACTTAATGTTGAATCAAAATGGAGAACCTAGCTATATATTGTTTAAAGTTAAGTGCAATACTTAAATCAAAATGAATATGCAAGTATGCAAATGAGCTTTATACACCTTAAATATATTTATACTTTGCATATACCTTGATGCAAGTTACATGAATGAATATGCACTTGATATACTCTGAATATACCTTAAATATACTTCATGCTTTAAAGAAAATTTTGGTATACATTGGATATACTTTGCATATAACTTGCATATACTTAAAACTAGGAAGTATATTTTGATGCTACACTTCATCATTCTTTACAATTCTTGCACTTCAGTATTTTTTATCCTAAGCATCTTTTAAGGGGGAGACTTCTTAAAGGCACATATTGCTAGATTATTTGTCACCATCAAAAAGGGGGAGATTGTTGAACCTTGAGGGGTATTTTCATCATTTTGATGATAACAAATAAAATAGCAATAATGTATTTAACATACTTGTTTTCTAAGTCTATTGAACAGGGTATGGAATATGATAGCAAGAATGGAGAATGGAAGATTAATCTTAAAAAAATAAAATTGAAGAAATAGCATGTTCACGTCCGTGACATTATGTGTCATGCCTGTGATGAAGCTTAGCGCCAACAAACCGACATTTAAAGCTCACGGCCATGAAGAATGATAGCAACCGTGAATGATCATATCAGTTACACTCGTAAAATAAAGTCACGCCCGTGAAAAGACATGGCAAATTCTTCCAGAAAGCTTCACGGTCAGAGTCACCACTTGGACCATGGCTTGGAAGGATGTCACGCCCGTGAAGATGAAATGTCACGCCTGTGAACCAACACTTACAAAACCTTCCAGAATGCTTCACGGCCAAAGTCACCACTCAACTCACGACTTGGAAGAACAGTCACGATCGTGACACATTTAGTCACGACCATGAAAGATGAAAGAGAAACATGTCAGGCGCGATTATAAGGGTTGGTGCAACGACTAATAATTCCCCATGGAAGTATAAATGCAAGTGATTTATGAATCCAGAACAAGAGAATAGCTAATACTTTGAATCAAAATCTTGTTGTAAGCCATTTGTGCATTTAATACTTTCAAAACAAATATTTATTCTCTGTGAAAATCGTTTTGCTCATAATTTTCTGAGTATTAAAGATTTGTAAATGTTTCTTTCTATAATCATTCACTCAAGTGAGTTTGGGTATTTGTAAGGGTTATTTGTGTGAGCCTTTAAAACACAAGGAATTGGTTATTTGTGTGAGCCATTAAAACACAAGGAATTTTTGGGTTAGGTGTGATCCATTGTTAGAAACACCATAATTGGGAGTGAGCTTTTAAAACTCTATTGTAACACTTACAGTGTTAGTGAAACTCCCAATTGAAATTGGGGAGAGGAGTAGGGTTTGTTAACACCCGAACCTCTATAAAAATTCTTGTGTCTCATTTTTCTATCTCTACTAAACTTAAATTTTATTTCCGCACTTCAAAGTTAAATTTTTTAATATTCAATTTAACCTCCCTTCTTAGTTATATACCTGAGCAACATGTACTATGAAGAGAAAACGGAAGAGCTAGTTTATAAAGGAAGGATACACTACCTAAGATGAAGAATTTAGAAAAAATAAAATAAAATGCTCTCTTTCTCTTATATATTATTGCCTTTTATTCTTGCTACATTTTCTTTTATTTATAACATTGATATGATATATTAAATTAAATATTCTGTTAAACCTTTTTCATTAAATTTTAAAATTTATAAAGTTATTTTTATTAGCAATAATATATGTCAAAAGAATTAGAATATAAAAAATTTGGGATAATTTCAAAAAAAAAAACACCTAATAGTTTTCATCATTTTTCAATTGGGCACCTAATGTTTTTATTGTTCAATTGGAAACAATATGTTTTTTTTTTCAATTCAACATTTATGTTATATTTTCCATTTACAAATGTTAAAAACTTTTCAATTAGACACATAATATTTGGAAAAAAAAAAACCATAAACTATGGATGTTTTAAAAAAAAAAAAACTTTTTTCTATATGATATATTTTAAATAATAAGATTTTATATGTATTCTAATATTTATTATAACTATAACTAATTGAAAACTTATATATTGATGCTTATATTTTTTATTATAAAATTTTCCATAATATATGATAATTTTCTTTTAAAAAAGGAGGCACATATTATATTATAATTAAATTCATTTTTATTTTAAGTTGATGCCTCTTGAAAAAATTTAAAAATTTGAAATTAAAATTTTAACTCTGAAAAAAATTTTAAATAAAAATTTTAGTCTGACTTTAAATTCATGCCTTTGAAAAAAAGTCACACACTGTTTTTTTTTTTTAATTTTAGAACTTCATCTCAGATGGCATCGCATAAGTTTTCGTTATTTTTTAATAAAAAATTTGGTAAAGGTATCCAATTGAAAGCGATAATAACTTAGTGTCCAACCAAAAAAATTGTTAAGTAAACGGTGTTTATTTATTTATTTTTCTTTGAATTTATCCCTATAACTTTTGTATTTTCGAAAGAATTTTTAAAATTTTCTACCACATTGTTGGACATAATTGCTCTGATTTCTTATGAAATAAAAATTTAATTATTATTAATGTTCTATTTAGAAAAAAAACAAATATATATTTTTAATGTGTAATAATTCGACTATTATTGGAAATAATTTGTTATAATTCCTTATAAAATAAATCATTACATTATTACTCCATTATTTTTGGGATGAGATTTTGATATTATAGAAACTATGATATATTTTCATTTCCATCCGATTCAAATTTTTGAATTTTAAAGTAAAAAATCAAAAAATGTTGTTTGTTATATCTTTTTTTTTTTTTTTTTTTTGCCAACACAGAAGCAAAACTGCCCCATATGCCTTTAATACACAGATCTAAACACCCTTACATCCAGACGGCACCATGTAAACCCTTTCAATGAAGAGCAATAAGAACATGAGCAATTACTCTGTTCTGATGGGAAGAAAACAGAGAGAAATAGAGGAGACAGAAATGTGAAGCAAGAAACATAAAAGTTTGATACCTCTTCACAAATTTAAAAGAAACCCAATAAAATAATAGATCTCAAATAGCATTAAAGTAGCAAGAATATTTATGCTTCCTTTGTTGCACTAGTCACAAATGACCCAGTATGATCTTGAATAACCAAACCCACTCCTACTTTGTGAATATCCTTAAAAATGGCAGCATCTACATTGCATTTGACATAATTCAGGGGAGAATTTACCCACCTAATAGGATGAGTAATAGTAGTAGCCTTTTGCACCCATATCTTTGTCTAGCATGTGTCCAGTCATATAACACCTCAATTGCCCTGTTGATAGTCAGTTCTAGAGAGAAATTGAAATTATTCCACACCCCCAAATTGACCGCAACACCACACATAACTTTTCCACAAAATTGCTTATACTCATAAATAAGTTGAAAAGCCAGCTCATAAATCATCAAAACCAGAAACACTTTATTGGATATGTGTTAACAACCTAGTGTACTCCCAGCATCGGTAAGCAAAAGAACATAATATAAAGAGATGGCAAAGACTTTCCTCAACATGATCACAAAAAGCACACGAAAAATAGAAGTGATACCTTTAGAGCACAAATTTGGCCGAGTTGGAAGGCAGTTCCTACAAACTCTCCAAATTGTTTTTGGACTTTTGGAGAGATTTTAAGCTTCCACAAACCCTTCCAATTACCTTGAACCTACCAATGAGTATGACCATACTCCAATTTGGCATTAAAATAGTCCCATTGAGGGAAATATTTGGCTTTGAAAATTCTCGTGACTGAAGTATTAGGTTCTTAACACAATCTTCAATCTAATTTTCCAAACATAGGCATACTAAATCCATAAAAGTCGTAGAAATCCATACTACCAAGGCTCTTAGGAATACAAAGTCTATCCCAAGCAAGCCACTTGATCCCACCATTGCCTTCCTTAGAAGTACCCCATCGAAATGAATTTAACGTTCTTTGAAAAAGAAGTAGGTAAGAGGAAAACACTCATGAAGTAAGATGGCATAGATTGGGGTACTGCTTTAATGAGCATCTCCCTCCTAGCACGTGAAACCATCTTAGTTTTCCATGCATGTATCCGTTTTCACAACCTTGCTTTTAAAATATTAAAATTTCCATTTTTTTTTGTTACGTCAAACAAGAGAACGTAAACCTAAGTATCTCCCACTATTTAAGTGCACCCTCAGAATATCACAAAGAGGAGCCCTAATATCTGAATGTAAATTTGCACTAAAATAGATATTAAATTTTGAGAAATTTATTTATTGATCCGAGGCTGCCTCATAAGTGAGAAGGATGTTCTTCAGATGCTCAAATTCTTATTGAGTCACTCGATAAAAGAAAAGGCTATCATTGGCAAATAAGAGATGAGAGACAGAGGGAGCTGAGTGACTTATTTACAACTGTGTAATTTTCCTTCCCCTTTATGCTTTGTTAAGTAAAGTTATGAGTCCTTCAGCACATAAGATGTATAAATATGGGGATAAGGGATCCCTTTGACACAATCCCCTCAATGAACAAATAGGGCCAACTTCTCTATCATTCCATAACACATTGTAAGAGACAGATGAGACATAAAGCATGACTATTTCAACCCATTGAGAATGAAAACCTAGCTTTAACAGAATGATTTTCATATAATCTTTGTCAACTTTATCATATGCTTTACTGATGTTAACTTTAAGCACCACATCCCTTTTTTTACCTTTTCTCTCTCTTTATATAATGAATTAGCTCAAAAGCAACCAAGACATTGTATGTCATTGATCTTTCAGGAACAAATACGGACTGACTTGAAGAAATTAACTTTGGCAGAATGTGCTTCAGCTTATTAGCCAACAACTTCATAATAAGCTTATACAGTGCTATAGGTCTAAGATCTTTCAAGCCAGTGGTGTTGTCAAATTTTGGGATTAGGCAGATATTAGTGTGATTGAGATAAGTAGGAAACTCTAACCTTTCTAGCCAATTGATGCAAGCTTTGGAAATCTCTTGCCAAAAATATTCCAAAATTTTTGGTAAAAAGTTGGATTAAACCCATCCGGCCCTGGGGCTTTATCAGGATGCATTTGAAAATTGCCTCTTTGAATTTATCTTTACTGAAAGGTGCAATCAATAACTCATTGTCTTCTAAGGTTACCCTTATTTCAATTTTCTCTAAGACAAGACCGTAAAAACCATTGTTGGTTCAAAATAACCTCATAAAATATTCCTTAACCATCTCACCCATACTCGTTGAATCTGCGTACCACTAGCCATCATTTCCTTCTTGAAGTGGCACTTGAGTAGAAAAATTTAATGTTCTAATCTCCCTCCTTAAGTCAGTGTATCTTTGCCTTCTGCTTCCAGTAGATCTCTTCTTGGTTAAGCTAATGAGATAAATGCCTTTTGGCTATATTAAACCTGTTCACAGACACCTCATCCATCTTAAACTCTGTCTCACTTAGGAGTCTTTTACTTTGTAATATTTTTGTATGAAAACGGGAGAGAATATAATTTCCTAAGGTCCAAGAGCAACTATCCAATTTCTCAATGAATAACAAACCCCCACTCCTGCTTCACAATGTCTTCAAGGTCAGGTTCTACGAGCCAACCATCCTCAAAATGAAATTTCTTTTTCCTGTATACATGATCAGCTTCACTATCAAGACAATAAAATTGGGCGATGATCCGACACTAGAGCCAAAAGATTAAGTAACCGAGAATGTGGGAACAAATTCAACCAATCGGGTGTTACAATGGATTTATCCAATCTCTCCTAAACTCCACCCAGTGAGCCTCTTAGGCATTCCCATATGTAGTGATAACCCTCAAGTGGGACATCGTAAAGATTGCTATCATCTATAACCTTTCGAAAACCTCGAAAAAAGCCAAGTTGGGTGCTGAACCAATCCATTTTTATTTGCTTCCTCCAATAAATCATCGAAATCTCTAATGATGCACCAAGATAAATTAGACCTACCATGAAGTGACCTGATAAACTCTCATGCCTGTCGTCGTTTTTCCTTTTCAAGAAAACCATAATAGCTTGTGACCATTTATCTCAAGCTTCATCTATAACTTCAAGGGCTTTCTACCAGCACCAAGACATCTCATCGTTTTTTCCATGCAATAAGGGTTTTCTTCATGTACTCACTGTTACAGAAATGACTTTAAATGAAATATAAAAATATCAAACACATAAAGTAAATGTGATGGTATTTTTGTAAATAAAATGTTAAAATAACAAATTATATGTGTTCATTCTTATAAAAGACAGACATATAAAATACAACTTATACCTTAGACGTTTATCTTACTTAATAACAGTCACATATAATAGGTGGTTATGTGTGTCTATTGTATAAATATCAAATACATAAAGTAAATGAGGTGATATTTTTTGTAAATATGATACAATGGCATGGTATATGCATCTGTCTCAATAAACAGCAGACGTCTATAATTAAATGTGAATTATATTAATTCAAAAATATTTGTATTAATTAATTAATTCATTCATTCAAGAATATTTTAAATTAATGCTAACTAGCTAGCTTCACATATTTTGGAATAATTTAAAATATTAACATAATTTTATTTTGTCAAAATTGAATTTCGTGTGTATATATATATATATATATATATATATATATATATATATATATATATATATATATAAATATATATATATATATAAATTAAATAAATTGAGATTATAAATAATTTATAAATTTTATTAAAATAATGCAAATTAATATTTAAATTAAATAAAGGTATATATTTTTTAAAAGTAATTAAATAATATTTAAATTTAATTAATTTAATATATATATATATATATAGATATAGATATATATATATATATATTAATTGAACTATACGCATATATTCTCTAAAAAGACAAACGCATATAACACAATAATATGCTCAATTTGTAGTATGCATTTTATAATACTTATACGCGTATGTCTTGTTAGAGGATAGACGCATGTTATAGATATATATGTGTATGTCCTTATTAAATGCTAGATGCATATATATCTTATAAAACGCGCAGATTCCCTCTCCTTTTTTTCTTTCACTTCTTTCTTTTACATTTGTATCGACCATCAACATGTCGTGTCTTTTTTCTTTCTCTTCTTTCTTCCACATTTCTGCTAGTATTTTCCTCCGATGATGTTAAGATGAAAATAAAAGTGGTTTGGCGCCTCTTTGAACTAAAAGCTGAAATCTCGCTAATTCTTTTGAGTTTTTCTTTGTCTCTCTTGTTGCGATTGGCTCTGTCTCTCCCTCTCTCTGTAGCCGGTTTCTCCATCTTGTAAGTGGTATTTTACTTCCCGTTGGATTGTGTGGTTGTTGTCCCATTAGAAGTAGTTGCATTGCATTAACATTTGGGGATTTTAGATAAATTTTATATGTTTGCATAATTATGTTGTACAATACTATATGTATATGTTTTGGTCTTTTTAACTCTTTCATTTTTTTTTCATGGTTTTGATGCTAGGAGGAAAGATTGGGTGAGAATTATGAAAGAAAAAGAAAGAAAGAGGAGGAATTTTGTGAAGGGTGGTTCAACCACTACATAAAAATATCTAAGGTATGTGTAATTTTCCCTTTTCTCATGAGTTTTTCTTGATTTTGAAATGTGATTAAAATCCAACTACTCGAAACAGTGTTTTATGTCTTCTTTCTACTTATTATGTGGTTTTATTTATATATTAATTTTGATTAAAAAGGAACTTCTACAATACACCACACAAACAAAACAATTGACAATTAATTTTATCAAAAGAAACTATTTATGAATGAAAGAGAAATTTTTATTAGATTTTATTAATTTGTTATCCTAATCAATAATAAATTATCACATGAGACAATAAATTCTTATTTTAGTCTATTAATATAAAAATAAATATGAATCCAATTTAAAAAATTAAATTGTATGTAATAATTAAATTTATAAATTTAGAGAGATTCGTGTCAAGTCCAAATAGGTCTCACTACTTTTTACTTTGTCTAAACTCACACAAATTAAGAGAAAAAAAAAACTTGAATTAGCTGTCGTAAAATATAAAAAAAAACACACAATTATCTCATTTAGTATCAACTTGACATTTTTATTTTAAAAAGGAATTCATTCTAAAATTATATTCTCTATTAATTTAAATTCTATTTACATATTTTTTTGGTAAATAAAGAAATTATTATTATTATAAAAAAATTTTGAAAAATATTTTTTTTATTTTCAAATCAAAATTTTCATTTATGAAAAAAGATAAGTTTATCATGCATATTTCAATATCGCTCATCAAATTAATTAAAATTGTCATAATATTATAATTTATATATAAAAAAGTTTATAACATTATTAATTATATTAAAATTAAAACAACAAATGGGTTAAAAAATGAAAATTTTAGATTTTTTTATTCCACCATTATATAATAATATGTAATTTTTATAAAAAAATTCATTTAATTTAAAAAAAACTTAATACATAATTTAAAAAAATAGTGGATATGTGTCTTCATCAAACTTCAATTAAACTAGCATCATCAATTGGATTTAATTATTAGGTTTGATCAAATCTTAGTTTTCAATTAATTAATCATATGTTTTTAGAAGATTGTACCTTATTCTTTGATATTGTGAAATTTGTACATTTAAAAAATTATTTACTTTGAACATAAATTTGAAGAAAACCTTTGCATTGAGAACATAAAAAATATGAAAAGTTTAATGAGTAGATATCCATTCAAGATTTACTTATTAGGAGTAAGCCTTGAATAGTCCTTGATTTGAGACTATTCTTAAACATCACATCTCACTTAAGATGCGAATGCATATATGGTTTTTAGTTTCAAAAAAAATATTGGTGTCATTTTTCAAATATTTCTCTGGATACATGTGTTATATCCGCTAACTTAGGCACCGAATCGCACGTGTCACGAAATTGAAGCGTTTGACCGATCAGAATTTAAATTTAAATTTTGACATAGATTAATCAAGTAATGATTTAATTATATTGATATATGCCTAATAAAGTATTTATAAAATTTAAAAAAGTTGATTTACGGTAAATGACTAAATTGTAAAATTGATAAGTTTTAGGGTCAATTTGCAATTTACCAAAATTTTAAGAATTTAATGAGATATTTGCTATTTAACATATTAAATTTGGACATCAAATATGGGTTGACCGACCATAGCAAGATGAAAGTTGATTAAAATGTTAATTAAGTTAAATATCAAAAAAATGGTCAAAATTATGGGTCCCACATGATGACTTTTGTTTCTCTTATTCTTTCTTCATTTTCTTCTTCTCCTTATTTCTTTTCTTCTTTCTTTTCTGCCCAAACCAGTCATGCTAGCCACCCTTGCGAATTCTCCATAACCAACCTTAAGTTCTAGTGAGAGAAAGGATGGGAAGAGAGGGAAAAGAACAAGAAAAAGTGATTTTCATGATCTATAAGTTCTAAAGAAGCTTGGAAGAGCAAGAAGGAGGAAAAACAAACAAGTTTAGTGCAGAGAGAGAATCTCCAAGGTTGTGATCAAGTGAAGAAAAATGTAAAGGTAAGAAACTTTTCTTCTTTCTTTCATCTTTTTTTAAAAAAGTTGGGGTTTTGAGCTCATTTAAAGCTTATATGAAAAGAGAGAGTTTAGGGCTTAGAAAGTTTTGAGAAAGTAAGGTTTTGATGATGATTCTATGATGTTATAGGAGTTCCAAGTGACGAGAAACAAGTTCAAGGGAGTAAAGGCAAAGAGAAAACTATCCTGAATAATGAAGGAAAAAAATAGAGATTTGTGCGTAATTTAAGACAATAGTCTATATTTGTTTGAAATAATGCAAGTTTAACATGATAATTAATGATTGAATTGCACTAATGATGATTATGGCATGAAACCATAGGTTTAGATATAAAGAATGAGATTTTGTGATATGTTAAGTAATGTATGTTAGAGAATTGAGCTATGATAAAAGCATTTATATGTATTAGAACATGATATATTGAGTAAAGGACATTAGAAATGCATGAGTTTGTATTTGGTATGAATTGGTGCAACTAGAAATGAATAAGAAAATGAATATGCAGGTTTCCCTCAGATAGTCATGGGCGTGACTTTTGGGTCACGGGAATGAACTTGCTAGTTCATGGGCATGGCTGAATTGTATCATGGTTGTGACTTCTATATGGTAATGATACTATTCATTCTAGAAGAGTTCACGACTTTGAATCAGGGACGTGAACTAATGCACAGGCGTGAATGAGTAATCACGTCCATGAATGCTATGTTTTTAGTAATTATGAATATTGTTAACCAATGAAGTATTCAAATAAGTAAATAAAAAAGATATTATTTATCCAGTAAAATAAGAATGTTGATATGTTTGAAAAGGTAATTAAGTAAATATATATGAATAATGTGGAAATGGATATGCCCATTACTCTAACTCCGGACTAGAAACAAGATAGATGACATGTCATTATGGGAGCGATCGGTATCGTACTATATGAGATATTTTTCAGTCAATGTGGCTTTAGCTCTGGGAGCGTCATTGACTTGAGATGCTTGGTTGAGCATGCATAAATCGAGGACAAGGTGACTTTAGCTCTAGGAGCACCCTTGGTTCGGTAATTCATATATGATGATATATTACTCAATCAATTTGACTTTAGCTTTGGGAGCATCATTTATTTGAGAAACTCGGATGAACCAGATAGTGGACAATGTGGTTATAACTCTGGGAGCACCCCTAGTCTATAATCCGTATCTAGTTAGTCCAATTTAGAGTGATGTGGGCGAACTAATGAATTTAAGTTGAAAGATAATGCAAAATAATATGAAATTAATATAGAATATTAGAGAGATGAAAAAAGTAACTTATAATTATAGATAAATGAAAATAACATTGTACATGTATGCATGATGCTCATAATTGTATGAAATAGAGACATGAGAAGAAGAATAGCTTGAAAAGATATTAATGCATAAAATGACATATGTTAATGCATATTGCATAATATAGTATATTGTCTTATTTATATGCACCATTAAGCCTAGAGATTAGTGTGAAAGTTTTCTTTTCGTACAGATATAGAGTGCGTTTGACAAAAACATATTTGGAGAAAAAAATTTTATTTTTAAATTTTTTTGAGTTTTGAAAACTGCTTCTGGAGATAAGTAGGTAAATAAATGTTTTTTTTCTATAAGCTGGTTTGAGAAAAAAATTTATAAAAATTTTAAAAAATTAGTCAATTAAATAAATAAAATTCTGAACTTGCTTTTTTGACACTTAATTGCAATCCCAAACACACTCATAGAAAGGTAGCTGAAAGTTGTAGATAAAACAAACGGTGATTCTAGTCAATTAAAGCAGCTGATATTGAAATAGTGGGTCACAATCTTTTGAACTTTTACATTTTTCTTTTCATATTATATACTTTTAGATTTATAAATTGACTTTAATAGTTTGTTAAGAATTAACTTGATATTTATAATTACTATCTTATGTAAATAAAAAAAAATATTATTTCTTGTATATCTATGAGCTAAGAGTTAAAAAAAATTATGTATGAATTTCTAGCATTTATTAAAATAGTAATTTGAAAAGTTAGTACAATGCTTTCTTATCCAAACACATGTTGTTTAAGTAAGGGCGTGTGGCAATATGTACATAAATGAATAATTCTATTTACATTGTGTACTTCGATAACTAAAAAACATATTGCCAAATTTTTTGAGATCCGAAAACTTGATATGCATCACTAGTGAGATTGAATGTTTAAACATGGATTAGGTTGGAGCAATAATGATCTTATATATAATTCTGATTACAAGTAATGAGGTTTATATTGAACTTATTCTTTTTTGTAGTTAGATATAAATCGAAATTGAATGTATAGTAGACAAATTACAATAGAATTTTTGAATGGAGTTGAAGAATTTGTAAGAATTGCAGAAGAAATGCAAATGAGGGAAAAAGAAGAAATGATTGTATGTCATTTGTGTTGATTGTAAGAACGTGAGAATGTTCCATGATGTTCAGATGGTTAAATCTCATATAATCAAGTTATTACAAGTATGATATATTGATAGTTATTAGTTTATTACTTTTTAACATGTATGTTTTCTATTTTTTGTTGAATTTGTTTTGTAGTCATTTGAAAATAAATTATATAGTCAAAATTAAATAGATGAAATTTATCATATGTGATCTAATTACTTTATAAAAGAGTGTATATAAGAGATTAAATGGATCATATTGTCTTTAAATTGTTTTAGACATGTTATGATAGATCATCTTGATCATATTATATTAACTTTATTTTTTGTTGTTTGTGTTGTATTGTAAATATTTTGTGAATTATTGATTGTTTGGTGTATTTATAAACTTGTGTGTTTGATAATTATTATGGTTTTTGACTTGTGTGTTAGATACCAATTGTTGCTTACAATATTAATATTGAAGCAAATTATGAATTTTAAGACAAATTATGGATGATTGCTACATAATATGAGCTCAAATTAAAAAAAAAATATAGGTGTGTCATTTGTTTGTCACAAATGCGTATACCTTAATTATACGAGTCTGTCGTTAAGTAAAAATAGATGCGTATAACTTAATTATATGCATCCGTCGTTAAGAAATAATATATTGATTATATGCGTCTATCATTATATAGACACGTATAATCAAGTTATATGCGTCTATTATTTCTTAACGACAGATATATATAAGACAAGTGTAATTAAATTATATATATCTATCAAAACGACAGATATATAAAATTTATATTATATGTATCTTCTATATATGTATTTACTATTTAACAGACACATAAAATACAAAACGACACACATATAACTCTTTTTTGTAATTGTAATTCCCTCTAAATACCTACATTACGGTTTTTATCATATTCTATAAAATTTCCAATGAATTTCACCAACTGTTTTCCAACTTAGTCCAACATATAGCCAATAATAAATGGATCTTATAAATTAAATTTTATGTCAATCATAGAAATAGTAATTTAAAAATCTAATTAAAATTTAACTGCAGTGGAAAACACACTCCCACTTGGAAAGTAATTGCAGGATAAAGAAGTTGTAAGACAAAAGTACAATCAATCTTTAGGATGAACGAAGAAGAAAAGGAATAACAGCTAAAGGGTCTGTATCCAACAAGCTTATATTTCATATCTGAAGAGGCAAGGAAAGAGGAAAGAGGAAAGAGGAGAAAAGGTCAAGTTCAGATTATCCAATTTTGTGAAAGCAAAATGTTATAAAAGCCGCGTTGCCCAAAAGCTGTGACAGAGACAGCAAGAGAAAGGTACATAAAACCCTCCAATAGATGTAAATTGCCGCGGCATCAGCGGCAGCATCCAGCTCTGCATAACCAACAAATACTCATTTACCAGATATTTTCTCTCTCTCTCTCTCTCTCTCTCTCTCTCTCTCTCTTGTTTAATTTTGTTCGATTTGAAACGTGTCCAATAATGGAGTCTTGTTCTTCATCGTCTCCTTCTTCGACTACGGAAAGTAACGGCAGTAGTAGAAGATACGGAATTAATATCGCTGCGTCGAATTTGATACATGCTCCACTGACGACGCTATTGGAATACTCGGGAATTCTAGGAGGAGGTGGCGGTGGCGCCTCCAATTTTCAAGAGAGGGAGCGATTGATTCCTCCTCTTGTTTCTTCGCCTTCGCCTTCGTCGTCCACGCGCTCAAATGCAGGCGATCAACGCCGGCAGGAGGTTACCATTAGGATAATTGGTGATGCAGAATCTAATCCTGCTGCTGCCCCATCTGTTGAGGCTTTGCCTCCTTTACCGCCTCTATCAGATGATCAACCTGGTGAAGGTGTAGCTGTTATTTCCGAGACCCTAGATGTTGATGGAGCGTCCGAGATCACCTCCGACCCTTCTTCTTCTTCTTCTTCTTCTTCTCAGAGATACGATATCCAAAACTTCGCTAGGTGGATCGAACATATTCTTCCTTTCTCTTTGCTACTTCTCCTTGTTTTCCTTCGCCAGCATATTCAAGGTACTTTCTTCATTTTCTTCATTTTTTTCAATTCCTTTCAGATTTATGTGATTTCCCCCACTTTTAAGCAACTTGTTTGTTTCTTTTCGTAATAATTGTTACATTTTTAAATCCAAGATATATCTTTATTAGAGCTATGAAAAGAAAATTTGTATGTTTTAATGGAAATAAGGATGATGCAGTCTTATTTTCACTGCTTGTTAGCTAAAAGTGTGTGAATTTTCATTTATTGTAGGCTTTTGTTTGGCATTATGGATTGGTGCAGTTTTGTTCAAATCAAATGATATTCTACAGAAGCAGACTGCTCTAAAGGTGTTGATATGGGCATTTTAATAGAATTTGAACAGGATAGATGTGCCATGTGAAATTTCTTGGAATCTAAGTTTACAGGTGCTGTTTTTTCTGCAGGGGCAGAGAAAGAATTATATTCTTGTGGCTATGACTATATTGTTCATGCTCCATGTGGTGTCGATATATTGGTGGCATAGAAATGATGACCTTCTACACCCATTAATTTTACTTCCTCCAGCCACAATACCTCTTTTCTGGCATGCCGTATTTATCATTATGGCAAACGGTAAGTACTTAACATGATTTTTTCAATGGACATGTTTATACAAAACTTATAATCTTTCTGTAGTTCTCCTATTATCTAATGCTAGCTTACAACTTATCTTTCAGCCTCTTTTTGAGCTTTGAGAAAGTAATTAAGATTTATTAAGTGTATTTTTCTTGTAAAAATGTGTAATCAAAGTTTCAGGTTGGACATTAGATTTTTCATGGTGGTTCCATATTTTTGTTAGCTTGCTCTTTCTCCATTAATTAATCAAAAAAGTGAACGACTTATGGACGAAATTGTTATTCTGAACAAAAATGTGAAAGCCATATTCATAATTACACTTATTTGCTAGTTAATGTAAATGGTCTAGGTATTAGGTAACCAAACCCAATTTGATGAGCATTTTTGTGACATTTTTATGTACGAGAACTGATATATCCTTCAAGAACTTATGATGTAATATTTTTTCGATTGAAGTGTTAAGAGTTTTTGGTTTTTGTAACTTAATAGAGTTTTTGGTTTTTGTAACTTAATAATTTTAACTTTTTGGATATTCTAATGACCCCTAATTGAATTTAAGGCGTTTAATTTCAGAGAATTTTCCAGTTTCTAAAAAATGTTTTTAGTAAATAATTAACTGAGAAAATTTTGTGGCCAATAGAAAAATTTGCTTGGAACCATCTTTTATTGTTTCCAATATAGAAATTTTTGTAAAACAATTTTATGTGGGACTTTGGAAATATAAACCCTTTCTAGTGGTTATCTTTCTATTTTTGAATTTGAAAAGTGGAAAAAATGTTAGTTACTCCAGCTTTTAAAATCTATTTCTGCTTTCGGTAGATAAATTCATTTCGATTACTTTTGTGGAGAATGAACTAGAAAAGAGATAAAAATTGGAGAAGGATTATTTTTTGTGAAAAAAAAAATAGCGAAAGCACATTATATGTGACTGATATCAGTTAATATGCTTCATATTTCTGCTGATAATCAAAAGGGCATTCAGTAACAAGTCTTTCTTTTTCAGATGCTATGGTGCGGCAGGTGGCAATGGCTTGTAAATGTATACTCCTGATTTATTACAAGAACAGCAGAGGGTGCAATTACCGGAAGCAGGTTACTTATGCAACAAAGTTCAAATTTCTACCAACATGTCTCTCCATTCATTCAATTTTGTGTCATTTTCCTGACTATTGACTATTTGCTTTTGTTTTTTTTTCTTTTTCAGGGTCAAATGCTAACTATTGTTGAGTATTTTTTGTTGTTATATCGTACCTTGTTGCCAGTGCCCGTTTGGTATAGATTCTTCTTAAACAAAGAGTATGGAAGCTTATTTTGTTCGTTAATTACAGGATTATATTTGACCTTCAAACTTACATCAGTCTTGGGAAAGGTATATGCTTGTCAGCAGTACCAAATGTTATCTTTCATGAACATTACCTCTCTCTTTTCTGCCTTTTAGAACCCCAATCTCAAAGAGTTTATTGACATCAATATGTAGGTTCAATTGTTCTTTGCTGCATTGAGAGCTCTATCACGTAAGGAAATGCACTATGGTTCATATGCCACTTCAGAGGAGGTGAGTGGTCTTCTTTAAGCAGTTTACTCTCATTGCACTCTCTTTCTATCTCTCAGGGTCAGTAATCCTTATCATCTGCTCCAAAGGGTTGAGAGATCTGTTTGAGTGTCATATTGGGATGTGAAATAACTGTCACCTTTTAGGAATATAGCTCTTGAATTTGACCTGCAGTTATCCATATTTGGTGGTTTATGATGTTTTCTATGACCCTGGCATAGCTTGTGCTCATCTCCAGGTCTAAACCTTTCACCATGCTATGCTCAGTTGGAATCTAGTGATTAAAGTTTAAAGGGCTTGTGGTCTTAACAAATACTCTACAACAGAATTCTATTTTTCCTTGTGAAGTTCCAGATTTAACTAGCGTAAACTAGAAAAGCTTCGATAAAATGATATTGAGGATTTGGAAGATAGCATATGCAGTTTTTTTATGTCATCCATGTCTGGTTTCTCACTAATTTGTTAATTATTTTCTTAACATATCTTAAATTCATTTTAGTAATGTTCTTCTTCTGTATAAAATTGTTGGCACATCTCAATTTGTTAGCAATAATTTGCAGGTCAATGCGGCAGGGGATCTCTGTGCCATTTGCCAGGAGAAGATGCATGCACCCTTTTTGCTGCGCTGTAAGCACATATTTTGTGAAGATTGTGTTTCAGAATGGTAATTTCCTCCACCTTCAGTCAGTGTATTTATGGGTGCATAGTATAAAGTTGTAGACATTATACATATGTACTCTCCTCCTATCATGTTTAAGGCAGTAATCTGGGTTGGTAGCCCCTTTCCAATTCCAAAAGTCATGAATTTTTTATGTTGTACTTTTTGAACATAATGATTGGTGAGACAAAAAGCTTAGTAACCTAGAAATCTGAAATTTGAAGCTTAGATTCTTGTGATTCATTACAATGATCTAAGTACCAGATTGTGTAACCTCCAATTAGTTTTTGAATTTTGAACATTCAACTTGACATGGTGGTTGGTGCTGCTGGGGAATGGGATAAGGACTAATTGTTTAAACTTAAGTCCTGATTTGACTTCAGCAGCACTATAATCTGACAAAATTTGCCCTCTTTTCCTCCAGCTTCTTGGTGCCTTTGTCACTAATTCAACATCATAATTTTATTTGGTTGTTCTCTTGAATTTTCTGATTGTTGCATGAATCTGAGCTAAGATGAACATCACAAAGATAAAAATAGTACGAATATGAGTATGGTTTCCAGTTTGGTTTCTGAGTTTTCAGATAATGCAGAGTGGTTGCTTCGGCAAGGTTTTAGGAAGAAATTTTACTAAAAGAGTTTGTTAAGCGAGTAGTTTTCAGGTAAAGAATATTAGTTTCACAATTGCACTAATAGTATGGTAGCACACTTCAGGCAAATAAACTGTTTCCAAATAACCCTTATTGGTTCATTGGGTAAATTTCATCTGTTTTCCCTGAACTTTTTGCTTGTGCACTTTAATATCATTGAACTTCAACTTGTCTCTTAAAAATCACTGGACTTCTATTTTGTATCAATATATTCTTCTGCACTAGCAATTGGTTCTAAAGTAGTGATTTCTTTTAAAAATAATTAATGAGGCCATTTATAAAGTAAAAATGATTAAGACCATCTAATGAAATATATATCAGATTTCCAGTATTGGATTTTAATGAAAAGGAAAGTATTGATACAAATGAGAAAGTGCAATGGTTCTTAAGAGACAAATTGAAGTTCAAAGATATTAATGTGCACTAATAGTAAATTTATGGATGACAGGTGGAATTAACTCTATCATGTTCCTAAATTTCTTATTCATGCACCTATTCTGCTCATCTATCTTCATTCAAAAATTACCAATTGTTATTATCATTTCAAATTTGCATTATTACTTTCATAAAGAATGCTTCTATACTGGAATGGGCTTGCTGGATTTCTTAAACTTCGTCCACTATGAGGTTGTAAGGTTTCCTCATTCCTGTTGGGTGCATGGAAACTTGAAATCTTCTCTTGTAGTTGTTTTTTTGACCATTTTACAGAAAATTGCCATTTTCCATTTGCCTTAGTTCACCCTTTTGAGTTTCAGGTTTGAGCGAGAAAGGACATGTCCATTATGCAGGGCGTTGGTCAAGCCAGCAGATATCAGAACATACAGTGATGGTTCAACTAGTTTGTTTTTCCAGTTATTCTAAGACATACTACTTGCTGAGAAGCCAGAAGACCAAAATCACATCTACTTTCAAACTGAAGGTCATTTTGCTTCAGGTTATGTTCATATGTTCTCACCGATGCATATAGGTAAAACATTTATAAGCATGCTTCCAGATAGACAGGGCAGAGGTGGAAATACATGACCATATCTCGGACTTTCTGATATGGGAGGTCAGCAGGCCCCGCTGCCCATTCATAATGCTGATATTATTAATTTACGAATCGTAACCACCTCCGTATCATGTTCATTATGATCTGTGATAACAATTATGAAATTAAGAGTTCTTCTAATTGAATGCAAAACCAATAGAGTTGACTGGATTTTATGCACTGCGTATCCTTGCCTTTCAAATATATTCGGAAAACCAAGGCTGCAGTTCACTTGTGTTCAGTTCTATCTGATTCAATCCTTGTAAGTGAAAAAAGGAAGCATTTAGCAAATACACCTGTATATCATTAAATTGGATTAAACACCTCTAGATGATCAGGAAAATGTACTAATGCAGCCTAGGAACTTGCTACTGCTATAGCAGCAAAGCATAAATTTGTCTAGTGAAAGCTTCTTAGAATAGGTATCACATTACTTTCTTTGTTTGCTTTCCCTTTTTTTTTTTATTATTTTTTATATATCTTAAATTAAAGGTAAGTTTCTTTTTTGATGATATGTTTTTTTTAATTAGTTTTCTAATGTCTTTATTTAATATGCTATGTTACAAGAGCTCAATGTGTCAAAATAGAAATACAGAGGCACAATGAAAAAAAAAAAACAAGGGTTAAATGTGATATTATGGCTTAATTTTTCAATGTGTCTATTATTGTATGGTATATTTATTAGGAAGAAATGCATCTGATATATGGTTTTAATAATATTAATTAATTGTTTTTAAATCCTTTTTAATCCTTGTGATAATAGAAGTAGAAAAATGGCACCCACATCTCCACAAACACGCATATATGTATATAAATGGAACTTTTAATAGTTTTAGTGTAGATAGTAAACAAATTGTATGGTGGAATTGACCTTGAGATCGCACCATAGTTGGAAGTTAGATATAAGCCCTAAGCTCCTTAAAATGGTTGAAGAGGATTCACCCAAATAACGATACAAGACAAGGAAATACCATCACTTTTTTTCAAATTCCTCCTGCAAAATGAAGTGTGTTGGGGAAAAAATATAATTAAAGTTAAATATTACTGGGTTCTTATGACCAGACAACGTCGTCAAATTTCTCTATGCAAAATTTTAGAAAATCATCGACGTTTGACCTCGTAAAAATTGAAACTAAATAAGAGCCATATTAGTGTATGAAACATTGTAATTAATATATATTTATTATCAATTATGGTAATAACAACAAAAGTAAGCTGAAATGTCAATTTCACCTTTTGTTCTTAGAAAATATTTTTCACATTTTTTTTTTGGTTACAACTTTTCACATTTAAGATCTAAAGAAACGGATTTGAAATCAATAACGTCAACAAAAACTCCGTTCACATCACGGATAAGAAGCTTCTCTGTAGGACACGTTACTAAATTTCAATTTCCCTTTGTGAATGGATGATCTTGTCGGCCTATAAGAAGGAAAAAGAAATGAACGTTACTTGAAGACATTGCTTTAACAAATATATAAGAACAAAACATGATAACTTAATGCTTTGCTTTATAATTTATATTTTCAGCATAAAGTCAACTTGAATATTTCTCAGATTTTCATTGTTATGCTCTTTCAGATTCTCTTCTTTATTTGTCTCCTTCTGTATCTCAACCCTATCCTTTTCGTCTAAATCCTTAGTTCTTGGGGGACAACAAAATAAGAAGGTTCAACATCATATATATATATATATATATATATATATATATATATATATATATATATATAAAGCTAAATCTAGGTTTTGTTTACCAATGATGATAATTGAGGACTCTGGTAAAAATAAAAAAACAAATCTAAGTGCTAACACATCTTGATTTGAAATCAATTGGTGATTTATTGAATTCTTTAGCCTAAATGGATACTTCAAGTTTGAATTTGCTTTGCAATGATTTAAACTTAGCATGAGAATAATTAAAAGATTAAGAGAGAGAATGTGATACACAAGATTTATAGTAGTTCAAGCAAACACTCCCTACGTCCACTCACCAACTGTAATTGGGATACACAAGTTTGTTTTCATTACATTCTAAGGCCTTTGGATGATGAAGTATATATAACCTAAAACTTCCAAAGAGTCGTTGCATTATGTTCCCTTCCCAACAACTAGTTTTTTTGCATTTTTTTATTTTTTGTTGTTAAATTCTAAATCGTGGTCGTGCTTTCTCATTATCGGTCACAATTCTCTACTCTTCAAAGGCTAGTACGCAAGGTTGGGTTTGATTAGATCAAGGCTCCAATGGTTGAATCTGTATGAATTTCTTGCTCGCGCTCCTCATATCGCTATCATGATACTGTTGTTGCAAGCCTTTTTATGGTCATCATTCTCACCACAAACTCTTCTGTCCAATTTAATTTCTTTGGCTACTACAATCACAATTGTGATTCTTTAGGTTGCAATTGCAATTTCTTGTTAAGCTTTAAACCTTGGACACATGTCAACTTTTACTTAGTTTTTTTTTGGTAGGTTGATGCTATAAATTTCTTGACCGCTATTCCTCTTTCACGATAGGTATTATTGTCACTATCGTAGCCATAAACCTCTCTTGAATTTTAACACTTTTAGCACTAGTAGAATCATAGTCACTAAACTCCGGCGTAGTTGCAGTTTTACCATAATAGGCAATACTTCATTTCTACGGTCGTGATTTATAGGTCTGCGACACTTTTTTATTTTCACCAAATGTTTGATAAATTAAACTTTATTCCTATAAAATAAACACTCAAACAAACACATTTTTGACTTATTAATTTGATTGTCAATATCAAAATATAAAGATACACTACTTAGTCTAACAATCCCCCCTTTTGATTTTGATAATTAAATTGAGAAAAAAAATTATAATTTCTTAAATGAAGTATGCATACCAAACAATTTAATCAAAATTCTCAAAAAATGAATATTTTGGCTCCTCCTCTTTCTTTGAAAATACCTTTCCCATAAGCTCTTTTCCCTTAATCAAATATAGGTTTCAAAACTTTGCTCATCTTATCTCCGACATAAGCAAATAAAAAATTTTTACTCATCAAAATTATTTTGTTTCCCTTTGGCAAGATAAAAAAGGGTTAATGCACTAGTTAGATCAAAAGAGAGATGAAGGGAAGTAAATGAGGGTTTTTAAAATAAAAGGAAGATAAATTATTTTTAAGAAAAAAGTTAAAGAGGGGATACTAATTAAAATCATTTTAAACAAATATGTATGCCACAAATAGATACCAATGTTAGAATACAAACAAGAATGCATGAGAGATAAAAAAAAAATATACTAAAGGAATAGATTACTTCCCCTTTCTTTTGTGGCTTGATCCCTCTCATTTGGATCCTCTTGATTCCAATTGTAAGAAATTTTGGTGCTTTTGTTAGGGACTTCTTCTTTGGTATCTCCCCTTTAACTGCTCCCTATCTAGTTGATACTAACTATTGAATTTATCATTCTTGAAACCAATTTGAGTACTTTGATATCACTTGTTGAGGATTGTTGAGATATGCTAATTGTTGCGCATTATTCCTACAAAATCAAGTAATTATACTTTTTGGTACCCATTTTAACTTGGATCCATGAGGATTAGCAGTAAAAGGATCTAAATGAGCCTTCTTTATAATATAATAAGCACTTATATGTCCAAATTTTTATGTAATGATGACATTATACAATAAATTTAAAAGATTTTTTTTCAAGCCATTTTGCACAAAATTCAGGTCTGACCACATTATCATAAAAATGAATGCATGAACATGTATGTGGTGTGTGGGGTGTCCTAGGATAAAACTTTTTGTACATGAATGTATGTTTTTCCCTTTGAGAACTTGGCTATAAGACAATGTGAGCCTTTCCTATTTCTCTTTGGAATGAGAGGTCTTGTGTGTGCCTTAGTGTAAGACTATTTGCCAATCACCTCTATACTAGACACTTGAAGTGTAGAGGTGTAACACGTACAAGTTAGGGCCTAGAAATAACATATATTAAATGTATATAGGTGGTATGTAAGTGTTTTTGAATTTTGGGATATAAAAATAGTTAAAAAAAGACATGAAAAAAGGGATGTATCACAAGGTTCACAACTATGATCATCATAAAATAAGAAATTATGAAGTTTAACAGCTTCACGGAATGACTATGCCATGAAAGGCATAGTCTCGCCTGTGAAGTTTTGCAGTTTAAATTGAACAATGTCATTTTTTTTAATCACTCGCATTTTTCCACACACCAAACCTTAGACACATACTAGAAACACTAGAAATATTTTCCTTTCAACTCCCATTTGATTGTTGACATTTGTAACACAAAAAAAAATGCACCATTAACAAGATTATATTGTTTGAATTGAGATATAGTGGCATTCTATAGATGGCAAAATTGGGGATATAGAGAGGAGGTGATATTGAACCCTAATCATTCTAATTCTATGAAATAGTGGTAAGAAATCATATTTCCCTTATTCTTTTATTAAGTTTAATTTGATTTGATATGAGAAATAGAGATTAAAGACCCATAATGATAGATTAATTTAGGATTTGCATTATTAAGGTGATAATTATATTTGGATTCTAAAATGGTGTTAGATGACTAAAAGGAAGGTGGAGAAACCTACCAGAGGAATTAAAGATACTAGAGAGATTGATAATAGAGGCTTCAATTCAAGTTTGTACATATAGGTATTTGAATTCGAATTATGTTATCCTTGTATGATGAATTGTTTAATTGGCATGTTCTTTGTCATAAAGTGGTATGTTAGATGCAACTTCATCTTGTTTCTACTGCTCAAAAGCCAAAGGGGCATTTCTGGAAATCTAATCTTCAATTCCCGTTAGGTCCAATATTCAAAATGGATATCATGGTTTTATGTCTACTCATTAGACTCAACCTTCTACTGCTTTGTTGAAATTCAACTCTTATGCATGTCCTGATGGCTTATTTAAATCTGCCTATTTTGAGGTTATCTATAGAGACTCTAATGACAACATAGTTGATGGTGTTGCAGGTGAATATGAGAACGATTTTGCGTTGGTGGGAAAAATTGTGGGGCTATACATAATTCAGTTCGTTTGGTAGAGGAAATTGGAGCTTTATGGGCTGTTTCAAAATCTCAACTGCTTCAAGTATTACAAGGGAAAGTTTGTTATCCTTGGTCCATCCAAGCTCGTCGAAGACATTTTGCACTTAACTATTAAGTTTAGCTCCATTTCCTTTCTTCGTGTGAATAGATCTTATAATAAGGGAGCTGATCTCATAGATAACAAGGGTTATATGTTAATTACAGAACGAATTTAATAATTGCTACTAGTGGTACACCTGCAAGCAGTTATAACAAATGCATTCCTATTTCCTTCTTGTTAAATGTTTATGTCACCCAAGAAAATAGCCAGGGTTGAAACTATCATCCAACTCTCCAAAGAAAAATTTTTCACATCTATACAGGATTGACATATAATCAGAAGCATTATTAAATGGAAATAACAATTCAAAGAGTAACTTTGAGGATATTGAATCTCCGATCTCCAAGTATTATTGACCAGTTTTGGCACTCTTCGTCCTGCTTTAAGTAAAAGGAGAGACACTACCACTGGGTATAGGGCTCTCTTCCCTAAAGTTCGAATTCAACATTGCTAATTCTCTCAGCTGCTGCCGCTTATAGATATCCTTCGATTCATCCTGCAACTTGGAAAATGGAGAAAACTTAATGTCTGTCTACTTATAGCGTTTTGATGCATTATGTAGAAGTAGAACACTATAGTGTTTAGGTACCAAGTATAAGT
This sequence comes from Triadica sebifera, assembly GCA_023653625.1. Classification (NCBI taxonomy): domain Eukaryota; kingdom Viridiplantae; phylum Streptophyta; class Magnoliopsida; order Malpighiales; family Euphorbiaceae; genus Triadica; species Triadica sebifera. The sequence continues at coordinate 17,979,559 of CM042901.1, read as the reverse complement.
GCATTGAATAGCAGGAAGCATGAACGATGGAGGGAGGTCATCCAGCGAAGATTTAAGAAGAGAGAAAAGAAAATGAAAAAAATAAACAAAAAGAAACAACAGAAATCACATCATATATGCATCAGAACAAGCTAGATAATATAAGGAGAAGAGACTAGTAAACATACCACTGGCTTAAGCAGTTCTTCGATGATTTCCTGTACTTGTCTCAATCGCATATCAACAATATTGGCAGGCAATTCAGCCTCAATTAAAATGTGCAGAGGATCAGTTAGGTGCTCATAGCCTGGTCTTCCTCTTAATGACTCTTCCTGTAAAGCAAAGGGGGAAAAGAAAGATCTATTAAGGGTCTATTTTGATAATGTGGTAAGACCGTTTGAGCTACAGTTGAGAAATTGTTATGTTTTACATGCAGATTAAAGTCATAAAATTTATTGTTTAGAAAGTAAACTAGACATGCGTTAGTCATAATAATTTAAAAACATCTAACCAATAATGTTATATTACGTTTACAATATTTGAAAAGGTAATTTTAGGAAAAACAGTTTTTAACCTCAAAAGCCAGATGGATCATAGGCATTTAAACCAGAAGTAGAAAAAAGGAAGAGTGAATCATGAAACACAGTTTGGCTGGTGAGAAAACACATGATTACATGGATTTAACCAAGCAAATGGCCTAAAGGGAATTCAAATACCAAATCCAAGATGCTTGGCACGGGTACAGCAGAGTTGATATGCTGAATTCAGTTCTGCAAGAATCATATTACCTTCTCTGGGTCTTTTATAGAACCTTTTCCTCTGAAGAATATACGACAACCTGTAGAAGCTTCCACTCGCTTCAAGGAATTGCCCCTAGGTCCTAGAAGCCGGCCAACAAAATTGAACTAAACTCAAAAAAAGTAGTCAAATATTCTGTTATTTCTCATTTCATATTATATAAGAACCGAAACTCATGAGAGAAGATATAAACAGGGTTGATAGATAACGCATTCCAAGTAGAATATATAGCTTACATTTGGATAGCTATCAACAGGAATATCCAAACGCAAGACTTTCTTCACAATATATGTGCTTGGGCTTGTTGGTGCTCCTTGCCTATCCATATAAATCCCCTGTGATCCTAATCTCTGCTATTAAATGAATATGTCATCATATTAGTGTATGGAATTACTATATTCATTCCAAATGAAGGAAGAAAAAATAACCAGGGGGATCCCCAAAAAAAAGGACCGTGTGAAACAAAGTTATTAGAGCTTAGTTAAACTATATCAGGAATATGTAAGACACTTCAACCTCACAATTAGTTATGCGTACTAGCTATAATTTTATTTAAACAGCAAGCCACATTGATAGAGTTGTTTAATGAACAACTCCATAACTTGAAATGAGAGAAATAGGTAAAAAAAAAATAAAGAAAACAATAATTATTTTAATATGCTCTAGTGCTAAACAAAGCAAATAGGATACATTCTTCAACTGCGAAAACATAGGTTATTGAAGAAAAGTAAAATGTATTGTCAAGTATCCTTCTAAGCAAACCTTAATTCATAATCAAAACTCTGGTTTAGATCAATGAGTTAGAAAGCCACAAGAGTATGTATGCACACTTCAGTAAGGAAAATTGATATTATAAAATGCTTATCTTCCATATTTATTATTTAGACAGGTCAAATTCTAGTAGTTTCATGTAAAACTTGATATCTGGACTAGAAAGTAAAGGCAAAATAACCATAGAAAGATCAAACTCTTCAGACAGAAAATTCATCTGAGAGATTGCCTTCAAAATAGTTCCAAAATCTCACCTCAAGTCGCAGTCCATTCCACCCAGTGAAGCTAGTTCCTCTATAATTTGGTAGTATTTCTGACAAGGCCATAGGGCTTAAGCTTCCATGTTGCAGTCTATCAAAATCACCATACCCCTGGTTGGGAAGAGTTCCAGAAACCCTTACTATCTCTGTTGACATAAAAGAGTATGATGAACTCAAGTCTTTTTTTTTTTCCCTGAATTATCAAAAAAGAAAAAAAAAATTAAAGTGCACAAGCCATTTTTCTTCTGGAGTTTCCATTAATGATGGTCATAATTTAAAGGTGTCAAAGATATGTGAGATTAAGCAAAACTAGGCAGCAGAAGACTTATATGTGAGATGAAGAAAAATTGTGCAGAAGATTTACATTCGGGTAGACAGCTAATCCAAATAACCATAAACAGTTCTAAATTTGATAATTCCTCTTTTGCTAAGTGATTTTACATTAGGAGATTAGCAATCATAGTTGCTGATGAGAGCAAAATTCATGTTACGCAATCCTGTAAGAACTGCACAAACCCATTGAGCACCAAAAACTCTTTTTTCCTCTGATGTCATTGTGAATTGCATTTAATCTCTCAAAAAAAAAAAAAAAAAAGCAGAAATCAACAACATATGATAAAAGAAATATTAGCATAATTTGACAGGAGAATGATCCATTGCAATGAGTGACCTTGCAATACCAGCCCTTTTATCTCCTACTACTCACATAACCAAGAAGCAGCTAGATAAAACATATTTCAAGCATAGAAGTGGGATAAAATTTGGTTAACAATCATAATAGCATAGTTTTCTCACCATTTTTCTTAAGTTTTTAAACAGATACTAATGCCTCGTATCAAATTAAGTTAATAGGTTCCCCACCTAAAATTACTTCTCTCTCGAATAAACTTATCTCTCGAATAAGTAATTAATGCCAATGGCATATATTTGAGCAATATGGAATAAAAAAGATTCAACATAACTCTTTCCTAACCCAAAAGAATAAAATTCATAAATTCAATGCATTACATAATGCTGGGGAACTCAGACAGGCAAAATTCTGCAAGCATGCTACATGTATATATATATATATATATATATATATATATATATATATATATATATATATATATATATATCAAATTCTAAATAAGTTCTCATCCAAAACATAAAACCATAACATAACTTTCATCTATATCCACATGCCAACAAAATTAAGCAGAAGGGAGAATATAATACAAATAACAAGAAAGAATCAGAAAAGGAAAATATAAATCAAAAACTAAAAAAAAAGAAGGAAGAAACCTTGATTCAAAAGTCGGTTACAAATAGGAAGGACTTGGGTAAAGGGTCCAAGCTTATTGTGCTCTTCAATTAGCTCCACCATATAGTGATCACTGAAAATGAAAAAGAAAATCAAAGCTAAACTTAATTTTAAAAGAAAAAACAAGATAGATTGAAAATTCTGATGCTATGAATATTTACCTATCATTATCAGGGGTATTTCTTCTAGCAGGTGAAAAATTGGGTGCATATAAATCAGACATGAATATGATCGTGAAAGAAGTGAAGGAAATTAGCAAACATAAAACAGACGAACGCAGAAAACAGAAGAAAAGTAGGGAGAGGAAGGAGAAGGTCGGTGGAGGAAAGGCAAGGTCTGAGAGGGGGGGAAATAATAAATGGGCGTGGGACTGCGGGTGCAATTTTGCAAGAAATGGAGAGTGGGGCTTTTTCATTGTGCAGTGATGGTGGGGTTTAAATATGGGAGCGGGGTTTTAATGGTTTTTCTTCCTTTTTCATTAGAAGGTGCAATCCATTATTATTATTATTATTATTATTATTATTATTATTATTATTATTATTATTATTATTATAATCCTTAGATTTAGACGTTTATAATATTTTAGCCTTAAAATTTAATTTGTATTAAAAATACCTAAATTTAATCTAAATATAACGTTAAAATCTTATTAGTAAATTATGGATAAAATTATTATATAAATATGATATAATAATTTTTTTCTCATATATTGACATATCAACATATTTTTAAAACTCTTTCACCTCCCTATATTCTGTTTACATCCATTAAAAAAAACCAGCTTATAAATTACCAAAAGAATAAAACTAGTATTAAGAGAAATCAAATAAACAAAAAAAATAAAAGAAGAAAAATATTTTTTTAAATTAACTTCATTAATAATATCTATTTCTTGGATTATTCAAAATTAAAAATATATATTAATTTTTAAATATTTTCAACACTTTAATTCGATATAGAATGTGAAAATATTTTTATTTATTAAGAGAAAATAAAATTTATTTTCTTTTAATGTTGGTTAATTGACTAAATTTAAGAAAGAAAATAAGGAGTTTGAGAGCATTAAAAAGTAGTTGATATGTCAATATGAGAACAAAAAAAAATTGTCACATCAAATTCAGGTAATGATATTATCAGTAACATGTTAATAGAATATTAACGTTACATTTATGTCAAGTTCAAGTAGATTTTTGTTACAAATTGAAATTTAAAGGTCAAAATATTACACCCATCAAATTCAGGGGCCATAAGTACAATTTATTTCTCATATGACTCTACATGGGCAACCAAACAAAGAAAGGTTAGGAGGGAGAGGAATTAGAGAGAGGAAAGGAACAATATTATTTTTTATTTTTTAACTGAAAATTCCTCTCATGTAGGGGTTGCTCTCTCCCTTAGGGTTTTCGCTTCTCTCTAGTTTTTTTTTTAACTAGATTTGCATGCCTAAATCTTATTCATTTTTTTTCCTATTTCTCTTCCTCTATGTTTCTCATCTATAATTCTCTTTGTATTATAGTTGTTGTGGCTAATTCTAATAGTGTTGATTGTTTGATAGTGTCTCTCCAATTAATACCTAATGATAATGTTGTTGGAGAGGTGAAATTGGATGTAGATTCTTAAAATTCACAGAGATTTTGAATCTCATCATGCTTAATGGAGAAAATATTAACTTTTATGGATTTCAATATGAATGCAATTTGAACCTCAATGATGAAAATTTAGAGACTACAAAAGGATTTAGCTTTAGATAATTAGGAGATATATTTTTTTTCTAGTTCTATACCGAAATTGACCACCAAAGAGTGTTGGATTAGGGTTCATGGTGTCTAGATGACCAGTTACTATTGCTTTATCTGATGAAACAAAATGGTCCAGTTGTTACTACATAATTTAGGAAAGCAACATTTTGGATTAGAGCTTATGATGTACCTTTTATGTGGCCCAAATTTTTTTTAAAAAAATGGTATAGTTCATATTCCCAATATGATTAGGAAATTTGTAGAAAGGGATGAGGGAATGACCTTGGTTGGCTAATTATTTAAGATTTAAGGTTTTTATTCCCATATATTATAGGGTTTTTATTGAAGTTGGGTGATATTGTTGTATAGATCAAACTAAAGTAATAATGTCTCATAATATTTTGCTTTTGTTGTGGCTTTTTAGGACATTCAACATTCAATTGTGATAAAGGTGAGTTTAAGGATGACAATTAGTATGGAGAAACGCTTAAGGCTTCTCTAAAGATAGGTTTTCAATTATGTAATCCAATGGAGAATGTATAATGCTTGCAACACTTCATAATGAAAGAAAGAAAGTCTCTTCTTCTGCGAAGTCTAGTAATGAGGGCTATTCTTCATGAGTCAAATCTTTAGAAGAGGTTTTGAGTTTCTTGAACACCAAAACAACAAAAGGGAAAAATATTAAAGGCTTAATAGTTACTCCAGTTAATAATAAAGCTTTTTTTACTTTATACTATTGTGGCATATAATACGGTTGAGGTTGCTACTCATTCTAATTCTTTTATAGGGATGTTGAGTACTTTTTATATCATTGATTTGTAAGTGAACCACAACTTGCAACAAACTTAGGATGAACCCAATTTGAGCCATCAGTAAGATATTTTCACTTTTTATACTAAGGAAACAATATAAAGTAAGAAGGAGAATATTAACCTAAATAAAATAGAGGAATTATCGATGAATAAAAAGCAATCTTAGAAACGAGTGGCTCATGATAAACCATATTAAAAAATAGTTGACAATGGTTTTTGGTTTGGTGATCATAAGAGAGCTCTCTCCGATGATATGGTTATTGGTAAAGAAGAAAGTGATTGTAGTTAGAAGATATTTGAGGTGTGCACTGAATATGATTCCAAATAGTACATCAGAGGCGATCGATGGCAAGGCTACAAGTTGCCTATCCGCAAAATGGTCTTAAGTTACAATTGTCGAGGCTAGGGCATCCCTTAACAATTGCTAATTTGAGTCGTTTAGTTTGTGCTCAACTCTAACATTGTGTTCTTCATGGAAATTGAAATTTCAGAAGAAAATATAAATTTCATGAGGTGTAAATTGAGCTTTGAGAATGTGCTTACAACTAAAGAAATTTAATGTAACATCCCCTCATCCTTTCATACCTCAATTAGGTAAGGTGGTGACACTAACCATCTTACTTGCTTGCACAAGACTTTTAGCAAACAACGTACTTAACTGAAACTCAAAGCATAATTAAAGCAAACGTGTATTACATAAATGTTCACAACACAATCTTTTTATAAACGATTAACTTTTACATGACTTATTTATAAACATATATTCTCAAATATACATGGTGTATAAAAAGTTCAACATATATACATGACATGACCAAAATGCAAATACTGACTCTGATGGGGGGGCTACCGCTGCTGATGTTGCTCCACTAGTGGAGACCATTAGATTTGTGACCCTCTTTATAACGTCCTGATGCGGAACCCCAAAGACTGTGTCTTGAACCTCTCAACAAGACAAGGTAAACAAACCTTCAGCTATGGTGATCATAGATTAAATTTGACCCAATGCTAACCAATGTAGCAAAGAACCAAGATTATATGGTTTATTAAGAATAGCCACACCACAAGCAATATCACTTAATAAGAAACTAATTCCTAAAAGTAATAAAGAGATGCAAATTTGCCTCACTTTAAAGAAAAACACTCAAATTCGTTTTACTCATTCATGTCTTATAAAAGAAGCCTAAATGAGTATTTATAGCCATAAGTCTTTGAATCCTTTATGGTAAAGGATAACCAAGTCCTATTCTAACTCAACTCCTAAAAGTATAGTCATATTCTAACTCAAATTCTAACAAGTTGAGTCCTACTTGAATTAGGACACTAATTAAATTCTTCTAAAATAAGACAAGTGATGGGCTGGACTTCATATCCTTTGGCCCACATGTCAATCACTAATTAAAGCCTAAGGTAATTAAAATAGGTAGCCCACATACATAATTAAGCCCAATTACAAGTTAAACCCAAATTTCATAAATAGGCACATGCGTAGTACGACTTGTAATATTCAATTTTATGGATTTTTCCTTGTTTAGCCCATTGACTTGAATTTTCATAAAAGACTCCTTTATCTTCACTTTAGGCTTGCCTTTGTGTAGTGTTAGCCCATAAGTTTGATTGTGGATTTTAGGTCCAATATTGCTTTTAAAGCTCAAATGTTGCCTTTAATGACTTGGAATATGCCCTACATTGATTTGGATCATATGAATAGGCTTTTGAACCCTTTTTGGGTCTATTTTAATGAGATAAGATTGCTCCACTCCATTGACAGAAGACTGTCGTTCATATCCTTCATTTATGGTTCCCGTGCATACATCATTCCCCCTTTCCTCAAGAAGATTGGTCATCGAATCTTTGCCTTCATTAAAAGAAAAATGCGCAACATGAAGCAAAGGATAATTAAAATTGTTAGCAAAAAATTCACTTTTCACCTCTTTCACTTTTTCACACAAATTCACTATTTTCCATCTTTGCACATTTTTATCCCTTAAAACCTCATCTCTCTCAATTTTCTCTTTAGCTTCTCCATGAATAGCCCTTTCTTTTATCTCAATCACACTCTCCTTTACTCCCTCAAGCTCATCCAATTCGTGTTCATCACTCACCTCTATGGATTCACTATCATTAGCTGCAAATTCATCTTGAATGATGTTTTCACTTTCAATTGCAATGCTCTCAACAACACTAACACAATTATCTTCATCTAAAGGTGACTTAAAATCTTCATTTGCATTTTCTTTTTTCTCTTTTGGACTCTCTTTTTCTTCAATGTCAGTTTTTCTTTTTTACTTTATCTTTTCTCCTCTCAGTTTCATGTTGCTTCTGTTTCTCAAGATTTTTCTTTTCATAGCTTTTCATATAATCTTCATAAACTTCCTTAAAAGTCAAAGCTGTAAAAATCACTTTCCTTCCATCTTTCACAAAAAAATAGCGATTCTTAACATTATCATAGATTGCACCTTTTTCATATTGCCAAGACCTTCCCAATGAAATATGACAATCAACAATTGGTATTACATCACACAACACCATATCATAATATCTACCAATGGTGAATGCCACTTGCACTTGCTCATGCACCCTAACGTCACCACCATCCAACCGTGGAACTTTATAAGGTCTAGGATGTTTAGTGCATTGCAAACCCAACTTCTCAACTAGCTTAGTGCTAGCTATATTTCTATCAATTACTATATCAATCACCATGCGACACATCTTGCCATTTATAAGGCATCTAGTATTAAAATTGAAAAACAAGATGATAAACCTGCAAAAAGAATGTTAGATGTCCTCACAACACTCCCTCACATGTGTCACTCAAATTAGAATATAACCTCTCTCGTGTTTCACACAAATAATGGCTTTTACCCTCTTTTAAGCTCACCTATCTTGCCCTTTACCACTAAAGTTTGAACATCAAGATTTCAAGTAAGAACCAGAAACAAAATCAAACAGTATTCAAGTGATTTGTACCAAGAATTAATAGTGATACCTAACAAAATGAATGGAAAAAAGTCTAGAAGCAAAATGATGTGAAAGAAATTAATTATATCTAAAGCTATACATGAATGCAAATAGGTGTATGCTACTGATTTTTGTTCAAATTAAATCCAAGAATGCAAATTAGACTTAACTAATGTAATTAGATGCAAAAAGGACAGAATTAAAAGAATGAAAACTTAATAGCGCAAAGAATTAGACAATATAGAATAAAAATCAGAACCGGTTTCCTCCAAGTGAGTAGCCGATTTAACCCTTATTCAACCTTAATTTATCACCAAATCAATGCTTAATATGATCACAAAGGTACCTGAATTCAAAAGTTGTACTTTTTAACCTCAAAACCAATTATTTATGTTGGATTGCAATAGTTTATGATGATACCAAACAATTCTAGGAATTAATAATCACAAGATTTCAACTTGAAGCTCAAAATAGCACAATTTCACAATTTTGGAGCTAAATTCAAAATTTTAATTGTTTTTCTTTTTCTAATCAAATAACACTAATAAAAAGTTATTAATAATAAATAAACCTCAAACATATCAAAGAATTGAAAAGAAACCCAAACATGCAATTTTACTCTTTATGGCTGAAATTTTTCCTAAGGTACCTCTAATGGCATAATTTAAATCTAGCTAAGTTAAAAACTAGAAAGCAATTTTAAAGGATAGATAATGATTATCTAACCAAAAGCTCTGATACCAAATTGATGCGGTACCCCAAAGACAGCCTTGAAACCCCTCAACATGACAAGGTAAACAAACCTTAAGCTACGGTGATAATAGATTGAATCTGACCCAAAGCTAACCAATGGAGCAAAGAACCAAGATTATATGGTTTATTAAGAATAGCCACGCCACAAGCAATATCACTTGATAAGTAACTAATTCCTAAAAGTAATACAAAGCTGCAATCTGCCTCATTTTAAAGAAAAACACTCAAATTCATTTTTATTCATTCATGTCTTGTAAAAAAAAGCCTAAATGAGTATTTATAGTCCTAAGTCTTTGAATCCTTTATGGTAAAGGATAACTAAGTCCTATTCTAACTCAACTCCTAAAAGTACAATCATATTCTAACTCAACTCCTAAAAGTACAATCATATTCTAACTCAAATTCTAACAAGTAGAGTCCTACTTGAATTAGGACACTAATTAAATCCTTCTAAAATAAGACAAGTGGTGGGTTGGGCTTCATATCCTTTGGCCCATATGCCAATCACTAATTAAAGCTTAAGGTAATTAAAATAGGCATCCAACATACATTATTAAGCCCAAATTTCCTAAATAGGCACATGCGTAGGACATGACTTGTATTATTCAATTTTATGGATTTTGCTTTGTTTAGCCCATTGACTTGAATCTTCATAAGGTCTAATATTGCTTTTAAAGCTCAAATGCTGCCTCCAATGACTTGGAAGACACCTTACATTGATTTGGATCATATGAATAGGCTTTTGAACCCCTTTTTGTTCTATTTCAATGAGATAAGATTGCTCCACTCCATTGACAAAAGATTTTCATTCATATCCTTCATTTATGGTTCTCATGCATACATCACGTCTGATGATTTAGGCCATGATCATGTGTGACCATAGTAAGGCACACCGGTCTAATCAGAGTTTAAATTTGGACCCATCAAAAAATGAGAAATTATAAAGAAAAATAATTAAAGGTATTATTATTTGAGAATTAAAAAGATTGGTGCTAGAATTGGAAAAAAATAAAATTACCCTACGGATAAAATCAGTATTATTGAAATTGTGTGGGAAATATTTGTGGGATAAGAGAAATTTGGGGAAAAGGATGAATTTCTAATAATTAAAAGCTAATAAGGATTAATTAATTTAATGAACCAATAGGAAATAAGATTAAGTTAATGAATAGGGCCCACTCATTAAACATAATATAAAAGTTAAAAATGGTAGGAAATTATACATTCTTCCATCACGAAAATCAACCCATCATCTTCATCTTTTTGCTTCTAGTTGCCAACCACTTAAAGCCTCAAACTCCTCCATTTTTGCTTCATTTTAAGCTTGAAAAAGTGAGAAAAATAAGTTTTCAGAGAGAAAAACCAAAAAATGAAAGAGTTCTTGCCATAAAGAGAGCTTAAGAACAAGAAGGAAAAAAGAAAGAAGAAAAAAATGGAGAAGATATAGGGGAATTTCGGCCAAGCTTAGAGATCCCTTAAGGTGAGTTTCTTCTTAAATTCAATCTTTTTCCTTCTATTTAAGACCCATAAGGATGATAGATATGATTGAAATTGATCGATTAGAGTTTATGTGGAAAAAGTTGATTTAGGGTTTGAAGTTGGAATTAGGTTGGGGAAAATAGAATTGAGGTTGTAATTAATGTTAATTAACCTTAATTTATGATTTTATGATTTAAAACAAAGAGAAACATGACTTTAAGAGATGAGAGAGGGGCTACCATGGTTAAAGTAATTTGGAAAAAAAGTTGAAATTGACCTAAGGGCAAGGAAATTGGTGATGAGTGAAGTGTGGTTTGGGTGATATTTTGGAGAAATTAAAGGACCCTAGAGAATCATTTTATATAGCTTTAACCTAATAAAAAGGGACTTTACTCTTAGTAATTTTTGGCTAAAATAAGGTATAAAATATATTAGAGGCATTAGGATTTTATGCATGCTTGAAAACTTTTAAAAAGGGATGATAGAAATGATATGTGGTATGGTTGTGTAGAACAATCAAGTGAGCAAAATAGAGACTCCCAAGAGGGTGACAAAGGTATAAAATATATTAGGATCATTACATGTTAATGCTTGATATGAGTGTAAATTGCTATGAAATGTGATTGATGGTTACTTTTAATTTTTTTTGTTAATTGGACTAAATGGTGTGAAAGTGTTAAGATATATGAATGTAACTGTGATTTGGAAATTTTAGTATAAAAATAAATCCATATGATGAATGTATTTATTAGATAGGTTTGTATCAATTGATGACTACTCTGTTTCATAATTCCATGAGTAGACTTGACATTCTTTTATCATAACTAATGTTTTGGTGATTAGAATGGGATAACACCCCTCAGTAAAATGACCATAAATTTTACTAAAAAACTTGGATTTGGATGATTTTTGACGTGTCTGAAATCAGAGACAATAAGATACAAAATCATAGAATATCACGAATTCAAATTCAAACTAGAAATGGGATAAAAATGAGGCTTAATGTCAAGGTCAGAATCTGTCATAAACAAAAAATTTGTATATGGGGCTTTTGTATGTGGTGTGATGAATACAAGTATTAATTGATGGTAATTTTGACTTTAATGGTAGTTATAAATGTTTAATAAAATTATTTATGTATAAGATTTTAATTTAATAATAGTGAAAAATAATAATAAATAAACATGTATGTGGATATTTGGTATAATTATCACTTGTGAAAATATTTTGAATAATAATTTTAATATTGGTAGTAAATATAAAAATAGTTAAGCAATATTATGAAAGTATGTAATTACACTACTATAAAAGTGCTCGGGGTAATGTTATGAAAACTGGTAATGACAACCCCATTAGGTATTATAGGCACAAAGAAAATAATAATAATAATAATAATAATAATAATAATAATAATAATAATAATAATAATAATAATAATAATAATAATAATAATAATAATAATAATATAGAGTGTGTATAGGTAAAATAAGTAAAAGTACATCATCTAGATAATGTTGTGTTAAATCAAGATTGTTGAATATTAAATGTTTGATAAAATTTCTTTGATTTCTTGTATTTTTTTGTGTACCTTATTTGTGGAATAATAAAATGGCATGTAAGAAAATACATATATGTGTAAGATTTTTATCCTTGAAGCACCACTAAGCTAGTAGCTTAACGTGAGTGGTTTTCTCTTGTGCAGGTTCTTAATTATAACTATAATTAGCAAAGCTATTAGAAGACGAAGGGTACCCGAATAGAAAGCAACTTAAAGCTTTGGGTTATTTTTGGTATATTTTGTTAAAAGCCTTATAAATTAAATTATAGTTTTATCTCATCTAGTATGTATTGGGGGTATGTAAAAATAATGTAATGGATATAGTTTGGATATAAAATAATATGTTTTATAAATAAATAAAACTTTGAATATTGGTGTTCAAAATTTTGAATATCGGTGTTTGCAATTTTTTTCTACAAAAAAAAATGCTTCCTTTAGTGAATCTTGTAAGTTAGCTAGTTGTGTAGTGCTCACTTACCTTACTAAACTATAGTGGGGGTAAGGGGGTGTTACAATTTTTAGTATAAGAGTTATAAGTTTAGACGGTTCTTGCCTAGTGCGTATAGGAGATAAGTGCATGCTTCATCCATAAGCATTTTTTTTAAGCTGCCATATTCTGATAAGGGATCCTTCTTCTGACAATATAAGTTTAAATGGATTTTGAAACATGATGAAGTTATGAGGAAGAAGAGGGTGATAATATTACTGACTTTGATGTTCATAGATAGTCAACATTAGTTAAAGTTTTAGAGCCTAGTGTTATAGCTCTATAGCATACTAAATAACTGATTAATCCGGGTCAAGTATCCTTTATGCAACAGATGACTACTTTGCTACAGTAGATAGCACAAGTTGTGCCACCACCAACTCCACCAACTTCCCCACCTCAGCCAAAATGCCAGATTTATAAGTTGAGAAAATATGGCACAATGAATTTTGCAGGTAAGAAAGAGGATGATCTAGTAGCAGTAGAATTTTAGTTAGAAAAGACATAATGAGTTTTTGAAGAGGACAAGGTTAGGTATGCAGTATCCCTCCTTTAGAAACATGCCTATGACTAGTAGAAGTCGGTACTAGCGAAGCCTCAAACTCTAAAACCTCAAACATGGGATTTCTTTGTAGTAGAATTTTAAAAAATATATGTGCCACGAGTTTATGTTGATGAAAAAAAGAGAGAATTTATGAACTTAAGGCTGAAGGGTATGCTATTAGATGAGTATGAGAGGGAGTTCACCAAGCTAAATAAGTATGCAATAGGGATTATTGGAGATGAAGCAGATAAATGTTGTAGATTTGATGATAGTCTCGATGAGGATATTGGGTATTTAGTTGCTTCCCACCAGTATAAAGACTTTGCTACACTAATGTCCTTTGCCATTAGTGTTGAAAGAAGAAAAAAGATGAAGATAGAAAAGCTTTCTAAGAAATCAATAGCTAGTGTGGCCCAGACATCTAATAAGAAGGGGCAGTTAGTACCTATACCTTTTCAATCACGGGGTGCTGGACAAACATTTTCTATTAGGCGAGGTTAACAATTTAGACCTGCAACATCAATTGCAAGTTCACCGACATCATTGTCTAGAAGGCCAGCTCTACTATGTGCTAGCACTGTGATAGATCTTATTCAGGAGAGTGTTGGTGGTTGACTGGGGCATGCCTGAGATGTGGAGCCATTAATCATATGAAGAAAGATTGTCCCAAACTTAGCACAATTAGTATGGCACTAGCACAAATTATGGCATTAAGATAAAGCCATGGTAAAGGTTGAGACCAGTTTAGAGGTGGTCGTACAAGACAAAGTCAGGGGGTATCAAAGGCAATTGAAAGACCTGGGGGTAATAAAGCTCCAGCTCAGGCATATGTGATGAGAGCTCGGGAGGACCAGGATGCACCAGATGTTATAGTTGGTAAATTTTCTTTATTTGACCTTGACTTGCATACATTGATAGATCTTGGTTTTATGCAGTCATACATAAACATTTTTGCACTTAGACAATGGAATATGATACCTGAGACCTTAGAGTATGAGATAGTTGTGACCAATCCATTAAGACATAGTGTAAAAGTAAATCATATATATAGAAATAGCCCAATAATAATCTAGGGTAGTGAATTTCTAGTAGACTTAATAAAATTACCTTTTCATGAATTCAATGCTATTTTGGGTATAAATTGGTTGACAAAGCATGAAGTTGTAGGCGACTATCAATCTAGAAAAGTTATACTTAAAATTCTTAGGTAGGATGACATTATCATTCGGGGTGAAGGTCAAACATGTTTGACTAGTGTAATTTCTGTATTAAGAGCTTGGAAATACACCAAGAAGGGATATGAGGCATATTTTGCCCATGTGATAGATACTAAGAAGGGGAGCTCAAAACTCAAGGACATCCCTACAGTGTGTGAATTTTCCAATGTATTTTCTAATGATTTGCTAGGGTTACCACCAGATAGGGTGATAGAATTTGCTATTGATGTGATTCCTAGTACAACTCCGATATCAATTACTCATTACAAAATGGCATCAACAAAATTAAAGGAGTTGAAAGTTCAGTTGCAGGAATTGCTAGACAGGGAATTCATAAGACCTAGTGTGTCATCATAGGGTGCTCCAGTGCTGTTTGTAAAAAAAAAAAAGGATGACACTCTTCAATTGTGTTTTGATTATCGATAATTGAACAAGGTGACAATTAAAAATAAATACCCACTGCCTAGAATTAATGATTTGTTTTATCAATTAAAGGGGGTAGGGGTATTCTCTAAAATTGATCTAAGATTCGGGTATCATCAATTGAAAATCAAAGAGTTAGATGTATCCAAAACAAATTTCATGACTCGATATGACTACTATGAGTTCCTAGTTATGCCTTTTGGCTTAACGAATGCACCAACTGCCTTTATGTATATGATAAACATGATTTTTAGGCCTTACCTTGACTAGTTTATGGTAGTTTTTATAGATGATATTATGGTATATTTAAAGACTTTGAGGGAAAATAAGTCGTATGCAAAGCTGTCAAAATGTGAGTTCTGGTTAGAAGAAGTAGGATTCTTAGGATATATTGTGTCAGTTGAAGGAATTCAAGTTGATCCCAGCAAAATAAAAGTGATTTTGAATTGGAAATTGCCCTATAATGTGACAGAAGTTTGGAATTTTCATAGATTAGCTAGTTACTATAGAAGGTTTATAAAGGGATTTTCAAGCATAGTTGTACCAATTACCAAGCTACTTAGAAAGGAAACTAAATTTGAGTGGATAGATCAATGTCAAGCAAGCTTTGACAAGTTGAAAGCCATGCTAACTGAAGCACCTGTCTTGACCTAACCTATTCCGAGGAAAGATTTTCTAAAATACAGTGGTGTCTCTCATAATGGGCTAGGTTGTGCATTAATGCAAAAGGGTAAAGTTGCTTATGCATCTAGGCAACTGAAGCCTCATGAACTAAATTACCTTATGCATGATTTGGAATTGGCAGCAGTAGTGTTTGCATTAAATATATGGTGACACTATTTATATGGTGAGCAGTGCTACATATATGCATATCATAAGAGTTTCAAATATTTTCCCACATAAAAGGAGTTGAACTTAAGGCACATACATTGGCTAGAGTTGATTAAAGATTACAATTATATTATTGATTACTAGTTGGGAAAAACCAATATGGTGGCCAATGCCTTAATTAGAAAAACACTAGCAAGTATACCTCATAATTTCTTTATTATAATATAATATTTAATAATGAATAATAAATCAATAAGGGATTCATACTTTATTTTAGTAGAATTACGGGTTCAACCTACCTTGAGGCAATAAGTGAGAGAAGCTCAGAGGCAAGATCAAAAATTGATGAAAACTGTTGAGGGAATGAGAAAGGGGGAGAGACTCAAATTCAAGATTGAAGATGATGGAAGTATAAGTTATAAGGGAAGATTGTGTGTACCAAATTACCGCAGATTAAAGCAAATAATTCTAAAAGATGCACATAATACAACTTATTCCATGCCTCCAGGAAGCAATAAGATGTATCAAGATTTGAAGATTTATTATTGGTGGTCATGAATAAAAAAGGATATCGTTGAATACACTACAATATGCTTGACATGCCAACAACTCAAAGAAGAAAATTAGGTACCTTCTGGATTGTTGCAACCTATTGCTCTTCTAGAATGGAAATGGAAAAGAATTACTATGGATTTTGTATCTGCTTTGCCTTTGACACAGAACAAGCATGATGCAATGTGGGTAATTGTTGATAGGCTTACCAAGTCAGCTCACTTTTTACTAGTTTAGGTGGATTATTCATTAAGTTAGTTAGCAGAAATATATGTTAATGAGATAATTCGACTACATGGGGTGCCGGTATCCATTATTTCTGATTGAGACCCATGATTCACATCTCAATTTTGGAAAAGTTTGCAAAAAGCATTATACTCGACTTACTTTTAGTACGACATTCCACCCACATATAGATGGGCAATCTAAACGAGTTATTCAATTGCTAGAAGACATAGTCAGAAGCTGTGTAATTGACTTTAAGGGTAGCTACGATAAGTATTTGCCATTGATGGAATTTGCATACAACAATAACTATCAAGCTAGTCTCAAAATGACACCATATGAGGCTTTATATGGAAAGAGATGTAGAATAATTTTATAGTAGACAAAACTTGGTGAAAAGAAGTTAGTGGGTCTAGAATTGGTGCAATAGACAGAAGATAAGGTGAGATTAATCAAAGATTGATTAAAAGCTGCAGCTAACCATTAAAAGTTCTATGCTGATTTGAAGATAAAGGATATTGAATATATTATCAGAGACAAGGTATTTTTAAATGTCTCATCTTGGAAAAAAGTACTTCATTTTGGAAAAAAAGGGAAATTGAGCCCTAGATTTGTTGGACAATACAAAATATTTGAACGTGTGGACCTAGTGTCTTATCGATTGGTCTTACCACTAGAATTGGATAAGATCCATAATGTATTTCATATCTCGATGCTAAGGACATATAGATCAGATCCAACACATGTAATACTTGTAGAATCTATAGAGATGCAACCATACTTCACCTATGAAGAAAAGTCTATTGCAATCTTAGCTTGAGAAATCAAGGAACTACGGAACAAGAAGGTATCATTGGTAAAGGTCATGTGGCACAATCATGCCGTAGAAGAAGCCACCTGGAAGAGTGAAGAAATAATGAGAACTTAATATCCTCAGCTATTTAGCCCCAGTTAATCAGATAAATTTTGAGGATGAAATTTTTCTTTAGGGGGAGAGAATTGTAATGTCAGGTGATTTAGGCTACAATCATGCGTGACAGTAGTAGGGCTCACCGATCCAATTGTAGGCTAAATTTGGACCCATAAAAAATGAGAAACTATAAAGACAAATAATTAAAAGTATTATTATTTGGGAATTAAAAATATTGGTGCTAAATCTGGAAAAAAAATTACCTTATAAACAAAATCAGTATTATTGAAGTTGTATGAGAAAAATTTGTGGGAGAAGAGAAATTTGGAGAAAATGATGAATTTCTACTAATTAAAAGTTAATAAAGTTTAATTAATTTAATGACCCGATAGGAAGTAAGATTAAGTTAATTAATGGGCCCACTCATTAAACATAATATAAAAGTTAAAAATGGTAGGAAATTATACATTCTTCCATCACAAAAATCAACTCATCATCTTCATCTTCTTCCTTCTAGTTGCCAACTACTTAAAGCCTCGAACTCCTCCATTTTTGTTTCATTTCAAATTGAAAAAGAGAGAAAAATAAAATTTGAGGGAGAAAAACCAATAAATGAAAAAGTTCTTGCCATAAAGAGAGCTAAGGAACAAGAAGGAAAAAAGAAAGAAGAAAAGAAAAGGGAGAAGATTTAGGGAAATTTCGGCCAAGCTTAGAGATCCAGTAAAGTGAGTTTATTCTCCTTATATTTATATTTTTCCTTCCACTTGAGACCCATAAGGATGATAGATATGATTAGAATTGATTAATTAGAGTTATATGGCAAGAGTTGACCTAGGGTTTGAAGTTGGAATTAGGTTGGGGAAAAATAGAATTGAGGTTGTAATTTATGTTAATTAACTTTAATTTATGATTTTATGATTTAAAACACAAAGAAATGTGACTTTAAGATATGAAGGAGGGGCTGTCATGGAAAATAATTTGAAAAAAAAATTGAAATTGACCTAAGGGCAAGAAAATTGGTGATGAATTGAGTGTTGTTTGGGTGATATTTTGGAGAAATTAAAAGACCCTAGAGAATCATTTTAGACAGCTTTAACCTAATAAAAAAAAGGACCTTACTCTCAGTAATTTTGGCTAAAATAAGGTATAAAATATATTAGGGGCATTAGGATATTATGCATGCATGAAAACTTTTAAAAAGGGGTGATAGAAATGAGATATGGTGTGGTTGTGTAAGACAATCAAGTGAGCAAAAGAGAGACCTTTAAGAGGGTGACTAAGGCAAAGAAAGAGCTATCTAGTGAGGGAAGGAAAAGAAGGAAAAAAGAAAGTTCTAAGACTAATTAGGTATGTGCTTGATTGATATAAATTTTACATGTCATTTAAATGTGTGAAATTATATGCTAATGCTTGATATGAGTGTAGTGTGCTATGAAATGTGATTGATGGTTACTTTTGATTTTTTTTTGGTAATTGGACTAAATGGTGTAAAAGTGTTAAGATATATGAATGCAATTGTGATATGGAAATTTTAGTATAAAAATGAATGCATATGATGAATGTATTTATTAGATAGGCTTGTGTCAATTGATTACTCTATTTTAGAATTTTAGGCGCAACCTTGATATTTTTTTATCATAACTAATGTTCTGGTGATTAGAATGAGATAAAACCAATTGCAAATGAAAGTGGACTCATGGGGAGAAAACTTTCATTAGAATCTATGCTCAAATTTTAATCTTAAATGGACTAAAAATTGGACAAAAAATTTCGGACTTGTTGGTACTAAGAAAAGATTGGACAAATATTAATTTAATACCTCTTAGTAAAATGACCATAATTTTTACTAGAAAACTTGGATTTTGGTGATTTTTAATGCATATGAAATTTGGGATAATAAGATACAAAATCATAGAGATCACAAATTCAAATTCAAACTTGAAATGAGCTAAAAATGAGGTCAAATGTCAGGGTCGGAATCTGTCATAAACAAAGAATTTATATATTGGGCTTTTGCATTTGTTGTGATGAATATATATATTAATTGATGAGAATTTTGACTTTAATTGTAGTTATGAATATTTAATAAAATTATTTATGTGTGAGATTTTAATTAAATAATAGTGAAAACAAATAATAATAATAATAATAATAATAATAATAATAATAATAATAATAATAATAATAATAATAATAATAATAATAATAAATATGTATGTGGATATTTGATATAATTATCACTTGTCAAAATATTTTGGATAATAATCTTAATATTAGTAGTAAATATGAAAATAGTTAAGTGCTATGTAACACCCTCTTACCCCACTTTAGTTCAACAAAACAAGTGAAAATTACCCTACTAACTACCTTATAAAATTCGCTAAAGGAAGGATAATTTTTTATATTTTTAAAAAATGTTACAAACACTAAAACAAAAAAATTATATTTATTTATAAAATATATTACTTTATATTCAAACTATCTTCATTACATTAGTTTTACATACTCCCGATATAAAACTATTATTTAATTTACAAAACTTTTAACAAAATATACCAAAAATAGTCCAAAACTTTTAGTCGTTTTCCGTCTGGGTACTATTCTTCTTCCGACAACTATACTATCTACAACTAATATTTAGAACCTATGAAAAAAGAAACTATACGCGCTAAACTACTAACTTAGTGGTGCTTCAGGGATAAAAATCTTACATATATATATATATATATATATATATATATATATTTTCTTGCATGTCATTTTATAATTTCACAAATAAGACATAAAACAAAAGAAATACAAGAAATCAAGAAATGATATCACACATTTAATATTTAGCAATCTTGATTTAACACAACATTTTCAAAATAACAAACTTTTACATTATTGTTATTTTTATTTTTTTGTGTCCATAACACCTATAACCTAACTAACGAATAGGAATAAGGGGTTGCCATTACCGGCTTTTATAATCTTGCGCCGAGTGCTTTTGTAATAATATCATTACCAGCTTTCATAATATTTCCATTACCGGCTTAATAATTTTGCTTCAAGTGTATTTATAGAATTGTTATT
Organism: Triadica sebifera; assembly: GCA_023653625.1. Lineage (NCBI taxonomy): Eukaryota > Viridiplantae > Streptophyta > Magnoliopsida > Malpighiales > Euphorbiaceae > Triadica > Triadica sebifera. The sequence continues at coordinate 17,958,879 of CM042901.1, read as the reverse complement.
ACCGACTTTTATATTTTGGCACTGAGTATCTTTAATCTCTTGATTGATATGCCAAACTATTCTTTATTATAGTTTTAGGTTAGGTGTCTTAGGGCTTAACTTTTTTTTATATTTACTCCTAACATTAAGATTATTATTCACAATGTTTTCAAAAGTGATAATTGTACCAAATTTCCACATATATGTTCATTTATTTTTCTTATTTGTTTCCATTATTATTAAATTAAAACCACACATACAAATAATTTTATTGAACATTTATAACTACAATTAAAGTTAAAATTCTCATTAAGTAATATATGCATTCATCACACCACATGCAAAAGCCCAATATGCCAATTCTTTGTTTATGACAGATTTCGGCCCTAATTTTTGGCCTCATTTTTAGCCCATTTATAGTCTGAATTTGAATTTATAGTCTTCTATTATTTTATAGTTTAATGTCTCATATTTCATATGCATCACAATCATCCAAATCCAAGTTTTCTAGCAAAAGTTATGGTCATTTTACTAAAGGGAGTTCTATTAGTTTTTACCAGTATTTTCTGGGTACCTACAGGTCAGAGATTTTGTGTCCAATTTTTAGCCCATTTGCAATTAAAATTTGAACTTAGGTTCTTAATGAAATTTTTAGCCTTATGAGTCTACTTTTATTTCCAACTAATTTCATCTCAATCTCATTACCAAAATATTAGTTATGATCAAAATTATCAAGACTGTTCCTAAAATTCTGTAGCAGAGTCATCAATTGGCATAAACCTATCTAATAAACACATCCATCATATGCATTCATTTTTATACCACAATTATATTTAAATATCTTAATATTCTCATACCATTTAGTTTCATTACCATAAAAGAATCAAAAGTAAATATCAATTACATCCCATGACAACCCACATTCATATCAAAACATGTAAGATTTTTATCAATGAAACACATATCTAATCAACCTTGAGTTTTCCTTTTACCTTCTTTTCCTTCTCTCACTATATAGCTTTCTCTTTTCTTTTGTCACCATCTTAAGGATCTCTCTTTTGCTCACTTGATTTTCATACACAACCATACCATATCTCATTTCTAACATCCCTTTTCCAAATTTTCATGCGTATATAAAATCCTAATGCTCCTAATATATGTTATTCTTTATTTTAGCCAAAAAGTACTAAGGTTAAACTCCCTTTCGATAGGTCATGACTGCCCAAAAATATTATCATAGGTCCTAATTTATTTTCTTAAAATTAACACTCTAATAACACTTCACTCATCACCAATTGTCTTGCCCCTAGGTTAATTTCAATTTTCTCCAAATTACATTAACTAAGGCACCCTCTCCTTCCTTCATTATAGTTATCTTTCTTTATTTTTTAAGTTATAAAATAATTAATTAACATCAATAATCATTAATTAAAGATTTAGCTTTACTTTTCTTCAACTAGTTACCAATTTCAAATCCTAGGTCCATTCTTGCTAAATAACCCTAATCTACCAATTCTAATCATATCTATCATCCTTATTTGTCTCAAATGAAAGAAAAATATTGAATTTAAGAATAATAAACTCACCTTAATAGAGCTATAGGGCTGGCCGAATCTACCCCTAAGTCTTCTCCCTTTTCTTTTTTTCTTTTTTTCTTCCTTCCTTCTTGCTCTTTAACTCTCTTTATGGAAAGAACTCTTTAATTTCTTGGCTTTTATCTCTCAAAAATTATTTTCCCTCTCTTTTTCAAGCTTAAAATGAAGCAAAAATGGTGGCTTTTGGTGGCATAGGTGGATGACAAAAGAGGAGAAAAAAATAGGAAGAAGATGAGTTAGATATTTGGGTGGAGGAATGTAGAATTTCTTCCTCATTTTGACTTTTATACTAAAATTAAGGAGTGATCCCTACTAATTAAATTTAATCCTAATTTATATTGGTTCATTAAATTAAATAATCTTGATTAACTTTTAATCTTTTAGAAATTCTTCATTTTCCACCAATTTCCTTATCTTCACAATTGTTCCCCCAACAATTCCAATAATACTGATTTTGTCTGTTGGGCAATTTTTTTTCAGTTCTAGTACTAATATTTTTCATTTCCAAATAATAATACCCTTAATTATTTTTTTTATTATTTGTTATTTTTTATGGGTCCAAATTTAAACTCCGATTGAACTAGCATACCCCACTACGGTAACGCGTAATCAAGGCCTAAATTACCGCATGTTACACCCTAAGACACCTAGCCTAGAATTAGAATAGAGAATAGTTTGACATGCCAATCAAAGGATTAAAGACACTAGGTGCCAAAACACAAAAGCCAGTAATGACAATTCTATAAAGGTGCTTGACACAAAATTATCAAAGCTGGTAATTGTTAGATAAGTGCTCTAAAGACAATCACCTTTAGCACTTATTGTACAAATTTATTTGATTAATAAAAGACTTTTTCATTAATTTGATGTTCATTTGATATATGAATTGATAAGTGATCTTAAATCAATTAATGAAGTCCTTGATACATAACATTGCATGAAGGAAATCATGATGAGATCATGATATTTAGATTCTTATCATGTCTAATTATGTTAGTATGAAAAATTATCCCTAGTCATAGGGTTAATGAGATGGGACATTATTAATCCAGACAGACTAGCACATGTTACACTTCTTGATTGGATCAAGTAGTAGATCTCATAATCTATAAACATGAGATGCTTAAAGTTAACATGTGGATGCTTGCTAACTATAGCTAAATACATTGGATGACCAACTATGAGACAATCATATGGATATTCTATTCAATGTCAATGATAGTCTCATCATAGCAATGGTGCAAGTATCCTTAAACTTGAGAAACTCAAGGATATCTTGAATATTGATTCTGTATTTTGACACTATTCCTTGTTGCCTTAGGGAGGTTGCTCATAGGGTGGTGATTGGATACAACTTGAGGTATTCGAAGGTAATTGGGTAACCAACAAAGAATTCACCACTTTTGATAGAAGGAGTGTATACCCATGACTTCTTGTCGTGGTCATTACTCAGAATCTCTGGCTGGAGTGGAAATGTCATAAAGATAGTCTTCAATGACATATCTAATAGAGTAATGAGCCTCAAGGACAAGAACTAGCATTATTTGGACTAGACGTGATGTAGTCAATCTAGTGGGAGTTGACACATGTCCATACTCTAAAGTGGGGTATAGAATGGTGAAAGGAATAATTGTACGAAAATTATCTATGGAAAGGTTTGTAGTCAAACCATTGAATTTCCGGTCAATTGGGGGTCATGATGTGTTGCTAGATACTGCTCATGACTTGCTTAAATTAATTGTTAATTTAAGTGGCCAACATAACCAATAACCTAATGGGTCACATGCATTGAAGATATGGAGAATGAATAAAATGGTATTGGATATGATCCAAAATATGAGAGAATTGTTTTGGGATGGATTGTGATGAGATCGCACGGACAAATCGTTCGGAAGGGTCACCAGTCTGTACGGGCCTGCGCGGCCTAGGCAAGCTACTAGCATGCCTAACGGGCCAGCTGGGCAGCCAGCAGCAGCCCGCAAGTGCGCTGCTGCCTCCCACCTGTTGGCCAATGGTAGATTTTGGCCTTAATTAGGCCAATTATGGTCAATTACAATTCATTCATTTCCCTTTTCTCCATTTTTGACTTTTCATATTTTCTTTGAATTTGATTCAAATAGAAAAGACATCAAATGACAGAAAATAGATATGAAAATATTTTTTTATGAAAAAAATATTTTTAAGACACAACAAAATTCTCTAGTGTGGATTGTTGTGATTTTCTACAACCCAATAAAGTGAAGATTTGAAGAACAAATAAGAAATTACAAGGTATAATTTCTAATCTTTATATTTGTATAAATTAGTTTTAATGGCATAAGTATGATCTTTTGTTTCGGGTTTTGAAAATTTTATTTTTCCGATGTGTTTATGAATATGATTCATTCTTCAAAGCCCAATAGTAATGACAATACTATTATTGCACTTGGTGCAATATTACTAAGGTCGGTAATGACACTACTACAAAAGCGTTGGGCGCAATATTATGAAAGTCGGTAATGACAACCTCATTATTCTTATTTTTTTGTTCGATCATAGCTGTTATGGGCACAAAAAAATGGTAGTAATAATAATAATGTAAAATGTGTGTGGATAAAATAAGTAAAAGCACGTCATATAGATATTGTTGTGTTAAATCAAGATTGTTGAATATTAAATATGTGATAAAATTTCTTTGTTTTCTTGTATTTTTTTTGTGTCTTATTTATGGAATTATAAAATGGCATGTAAGAAAATACAAATATGTGTAAAATTTTCATCCTTGAAGCATCACTAAGCTAGTAGCTTAGCGCAGGTAGTTTCCTATTGCGCAGGTTTTGAAGTATAGCTATAATTAGCATAACTATTAGAAGACGAAAGGTACTTAGACAACAAACAACTTAAAGCTTTGGACTATTTTTGGTATATTTTGTTAAAAGCTTTGTAAATTAAATTCTAGTTTCATGTCATCTCATCTAGTATGTATTGGGGTTATGTAAAATTAATGTAATGGATATAGTTTAGATGTAAAATAATATGTTTTATAAATAAATAAAATTTTGAATATTGGTGTTCAAAATTTTGAATATCGATGTTTGCAATATTTTTGCTATAAAAAAAATACTTCCTTTAGCGAATCTTATAACTTAGCTAATTGGGTAATTCTCACTTACCTTGCTAAACTATAATGGGGTAAGGTGGTGTTATAGAGCCTAAGGCATAGTAGAAGTTGACTTTGTTGGGTTTTGAAAATGAATCTCATTCATAAAATGCAGCAAAAAAAATAAAATTTTCAAAATCCAAAATAAAAATCTTGCTTGTGTCATTGAAACTAATTTATCAAAACATAGAGGTAAGAAATTATTCCTTGTAATTTCTTGATTTATTCTTCAAATTTTCACCTTATTGGGTTGTGGCAAACCATAACAATCTACTTTGTGATGTCTCTAATGTTAATCCATACAAAAATATGAGGAAAACTACACGAAAAATGGTTGAACACACCTCAAAGTGTTAACAATGATATATGCTCAATTTGAGAGAATATGAAAAATAACTATTATTTTCCTTTTTAAATTTCATAATTTCCAAAAAAAATTTTCAGACTTTTAAACATTTCAAAAATATTTTTACCCCCAAAATAGTTTAGGTACAGAGTGCACAAGACGAGGGGAGAGATTTTGGGGGTTTTTCCTTAATTAGCTTTAATTGGCCAATTAAGACCAATTAGGCCAGCATCTGCGCGAGCCTATGACCCTCCTGAATGATTTTCCATTCGATCTCATAGTGATCCGTACCATGAAGCACCACACACCAAATGGCATACAACAATTAGCCAAGTGATGTGCATGAATGAGGCATTAATGAAGGTTTATAGAATATGGCTTAGGTGTCCCCCATCTTAATGACTTTTGTCATCTTCTTCTTGATTGTTTCTTCTTCTTCCTTATCCATTTTCATTGAGGAAAATTTTGTTTTCTACACCATCCCACGTCTTCCCATTGATCAGCCATAACCAAAGCTTGATTCTTGTGAAAGAAAGTGTGAAAAAGAGAGAAAAAACATGGAAATTTCCATTTTCATGCTTAAGGAAGCTTAAGAGAGTAAGTAAAAAGAGAAAGAGTAGGGTTTATAAAGTCTTAATAATCTGATTATAAATTTTGGGAACTCAATTTTACAAGGAGCTAGATCAAAGGAGCAAAGGAAAGGAGAAAGAGAAGTAAAGAGAAAGAAAAGGAGAGGAAAAGAGAGGTTTGTGCATAACCTAAGGCAATAGCCTATTTTAATTTTTTTTTATTTCATGAATTCATTATTTGGCATGTTGATGATGCTGAATTAATATTATTTTTGATGAAAAATCTTGGGGATGCATGTTTGCGAGACTTAGGATTTAATTTGGTAAAAATTGAATGTGATTAGTTGGTATGTTCTTTGCTGGAAATTGATGAGCAGTGAGCATTTAAACTGTTATAACTTAATTTTTGTAACTCAGTTTTTCATGTTATTTATTGGGTTAGAAAGCTAAGACATAGAGATATAACTTTACTTTAGACCATAAAACCTGAATATGTCCGTAATTGTCCAAAAAATTCATAAAGTTCGGATATAGAATCTGTTTAGAAATTCTGGGCAGAATTGTTAGTAATGAGCAGTAAGTACTTAAACTGTTATAACTTGAGTTCTGGAGCTTGGATTTGTGTGTTGTTTGATTGGTTTGAAAGCTAAGACATATGGATAAAATTTTTATTTCGACCATAACATCTGAATATATTTGTACTTGTCCAGAAAAATTCATAAATTTCAGACTTTATGATAGTAGTTTCAGTGTTTATAGTGACCAGTCAGTGTTTATTTTACCAGTCAGTGACCAGTCAGTGTTTATTTTACCATATTTTTTGATAAAAAACTTAGAATTAATTGATTATAGTTTCATATTAAAGATAAGATCCGGATCTAAATTTGTTAAGAAGATCCTATAACTAAATTCAGATTTTAACAGGACCAAAATTAAGGTCCAAGACAGAGAACAGAATCTGCCAGTGACAGGGCAGCATATGAGATGACAAATGAAATGAGTAAAATGATGTGAACCTTGTTATATTGTGTAAATATTATTTTAATTGAGTGATTATGTGATTATTTTGAGACATTAAATGCATTAAAAGTGTGAATATAATTCCTATGAATTTTAATGAGATTGTATAAGCCCTAGAACACCTAACTAAAACCAACTTAGGATAGTTTGACATGCCAAATAGGGGGGAGTATGATGAAAATGATTAACTCCATTAATGGTATGATTATCTAGATCGGGTTTGGTATTGTTATCTACGCTGGGTTTGACAATGTTATCTATGCCGGGTTTGACATTACTATTTATGTCGGGTATGACATTATTATCTACATCGAGTTTGGCACGGTTATCTATGCCGAGTTTGACATTTATATGCGCACATCATATTGCCCGGGTGGCACTCCTAAGTGCCTGGATGACAACTCTGTTATCCTAGCAAGTGGTCATAGGTGTCCTGGGCATAAATGAAAACATAAATAAATAAGTTATGGAACATAAAAGAATTATTGAAAATAAAACTGGAATTATGAATTTTGACATGGATAATAAGAAGATTTATGTTATGGGAAAGGAAAAGCTATGGATAATAATGGTTTGATAACGTAAAATAAATACAAGGTATAAAAGAATAAAATTTATGAAATGTAAGTTGCATGAAAAGAGGATTGAGTGTCTTGGGCATAAATAAAAACATAAATGAATTATTGATAATAAAAATGGAATTATGAATTGTGGCATGGATAAAAATAAGATTTAGTGCTATACAATAAGGTTGTAATAAAATAAATAAGTATGAGATAAAATAATATAATTTGATGTCTATACATGCTAGAATACCATAATATGTATATTTGCATGAGAATATGATTAAGCATAAGTTGATATATGATAATGCATGATTGCATAAAATAGTTTATTGTTTTATTTATATCCACGACTAAGCCTAGAGCTTAGCGTTGGAATTTCCTTCTGCGTAGATTTAAAGAGGTAGCTGAGGATTTTGGATAAAGAGACAGTGATCTAAGTCCAGTAGGGCAACTTGTATCAAATACTGTGGGTCACACAACTTATGTAATTATGGTTTGAGTTTTATTTTGTAGTATTTGTAAAATAAACAGTATATTTTGTAAAGAACATGTTATTATATAAAAATGTAGCTTATCTTTTATGTTATATTTCTTTTATAATGCAAAGTAAAAAAATAGTAAATGGAAATAAAATATAGGAATGATTTTGATTTATACAAATTTTAAAAATGATAATTTAACCGATGAAGTTAGCGTAGCACACCCTCTTCCAAGCACGAGCTGCTGGGGTGAGGGGGTGTTACAATTTTTGTATCTGAGCACCAGGTTGGTGTTTCTAGATTTTGGTATTAAAGCCTGGTTTGGGCGGTTTTGGAATTTTAAAATAGTTTTCAAAAATAATTATGATATGTGTGTACCCACAATTAAGTATTAAAGCTGCTGCTTACTGATTGGGGCCATTATTTTGTGATATAGGTAGAGTATGGCTTCAGGGTCACGACATATTGTCGTTGAAGGAGGCGAAAGTAATGAGGTTACTGAAACTGAGGCTTCATTGTGACCCAATCGTCGTCGAGCTACTGTATCTAGATCCAATGTTAGCCTATAAAGAGGGCAGTCTATTGCTAGCATAGGACAAACAGAGCTTATGAGGAACATGATAAATTTGCTACAAAGAACATCACAACCAGCCTCAACTTGGTTACAATTCGAAAGGCTGCAAAAGCTAGGGGCACCCGATTTCTATGATAAACGGGAAGATGACCCCTCAGTGGCAGAGTTTTGGCTAGAATGGGCAAAGAGAGTTTTTGATTAGCTGCATTGCACAGACAAGCATAAATATGAGTATGCAGTATCTTTACTACAGGAGCATGCATATGACTGGTGGCGATTTGAATCACAAAGCACAAAGGCTCCTGACCCTATGACATGGGATTTTTTTCTAGAAAAGTTTAAGGAGCAGTATATTCCTCCTATCTACATAGACGACAAGAATAGAGAGTTTTTGATGCTGAAACAAGGAAATTTGTCAGTAACAGAATATGAAAGAGACTTTACACATCTCTGTAAGTATGCGGGAGGCATTATATCCACTAAGGCATATCAGTGCCGACGATTTGAAGATGGATTGAGAGACCCAATCAAGCTACAGGTCTCAGCCCTATGCCTGATGAGTTTTCCTAGTTTGCTAGCATCTGCCAAAACAGTTGAGAGAGTTCTAGCAGCACAACAGCCAACACCAAGTAGAGGGTTTATAAGACCCATGCCACAACCCATGAGATATATTTCTTCGGCAGCCAGTGCACTGACACAGACACCATATAGATCTCTACCCCTACCAGAATGTCAACATTGTGGTCGTTCGCATCTAGGAGAATGTTGGTGGATGACAGGAACGTGTTTTAGATGTGGCTCTGAAGACCATATGAGGAGAGATTGTCCCTTGTTATAGTATGGCAGAGGTTCGGGGAGCACTGAGCTGATACATACACAGGCTTCTTGGCAAGGCAGAGGCCGAGGTCAAGGGCAAGGCAGATGAGTCCAATCAGGGTCCAATCAGTTTAGATCAGAGACAGTTGAGAGGCTAGAAGGTAGTAGAGCTGCCCCAGCCAAGGCATATGCCATGCGAGGCAAAGAGGAGCATGATGCACCGGATGTCTTAATTGGTAAATTCCTTCTATTTGGCTCTAACATACATGCATTGGTAGATATGGGGTCAACACATTCATACATATGCACACCACCACCGGGTCGAGAGGGTTTAAAACCACAGGCTCTAGAATTTGAGATTCTTGTGACTAACCTGTTAGGGAACAATGTGAGGGTTAGCAAGGTATTTAGGGGTTGCCCTATTAAAATTCAAGGTAGGCAATTCCCAGCAGACTTGATAGAGTTACCATTCCATGAGTTTGATGTGATTTTGGGAATGGATTGGTTGGCTCGTTATGGAGTAATAGTGGATTGTGGAAGAAGACAAATGATCATCAGAATTCCAGAACAATATGAGATAGTGGTGATGGGTGAGAATAGAAGATATCCAGACAATGTGATCTTAGTGTTGAAAACCCAGAAACCCATCAGTAAGGGATGTGAAGCATACTTAGCGTATGTGGTTGATATGGAAAAAGCAAGTCCAAAGTTGGTGGATATTCCTATTGTTAGTGAGTTCCCTAATGTATTTCCAGAGCAGTTGCTAGGATTACCACCAGATAGAGAAATTGAATTTGCTATCGATTTGGTACCCGACACCATTCTTATTTCCATTACACCATATAGGATGGCACCAGCAGAGTTAAAAGAGCTGAAGGTACAATTGTAGGAATTATTAGATAAGGGTTTTATATGACCCAGTGTATCACCATGGGGTGCTCCAGTATTATTTTTCAAGAAGAAACATTGCACTCTTCGTCTTTGCATCAATTACAGGCAGCTTAATAAGGTGACTATTAAGAATAAATACTCGCTGCCTAGGATTGATGACTTATTTGACCAATTGAAAGGTGCAACCATATTTTCAAAGATAGATCTTCGATCAGGGTATCATCAACTAAAGATCAAAGAATCAAATGCACCTAAGATGACATTTAGGACTCGTTATAGTCATTATGAGTTCCTAGTTATGCCCTTTGAATTAATGAATGCACTGGAAGCTTTTATGGACCCAATGAACCGACCTAGAATTTAATTTGGTAAAAATTGAATGTGATTAGTTGGTATGTTCTTTGATGGAAATGGATGAGTAGTGAGCCCTTAAACTGTCATAACATAATTTCTGGAACTCGGTTTTGCATGTTCTTTATTGGGTTTCAAATATACGACATAGGGATATAACTTTCATTTAGACCATAAAACCTGAATATGTCTGTAATTATCCAAAAAAATTCATCAAGTTCGGACATAGAATCTGTCCAGAAATTCTGGGTAGAATTGTTAGTAATAAGTAGTAAGTACTTAAACTATTATAACTTGACTTCTAGAGCTTGGATTTGTGTGCTGTTTGTTTGGTTTGAAAGCTAAGACATAGGGATATAATTTTTATTTAGACCACAACATCTGAATATGTTTGTAATTATCCATAAAATTTCATAAATTTCAGACTTGTAATCTATCCAGAAAATTCTGGGCAGAATTGATAGTGACCAATCAGTGTTTATTTTACCATATCTTTTGATACATAAATTAGAATTAAGTGATTATAGTTTCATATTAAAGCTAAGATCCAGATATAAAATTGTTAAAGAGATCCTATAACTAAATTCAGATTTTAACAGGACCAAAATTAAGGTCCAAGACAGAGAACAGAATCTGCCAGTGACAGGGCAGCATATGAGATGACGAATGAAATGAGTAAAATGATGTGAACCTTGTTATATTATGTAAATATTATTTTAATTGAGTGATTATGTGATTATTTTGATACATTAAATGCATTAAAAGTGTGAATATAATTCCTATGAATTTTAATGAGATTGTATAAGCCATAGAACACCTAACTAGAACCGACTTAGAATAGTTTGACATGCCAAATAGGGGGGAGTATGATGAAAATGATTAAATCCATTAATGATATGATTATCTACGCTGGGTTTGGCATTATCTACATCGGGTTTGGTAATGTTATCTACACCAAGTTTGGCATTGTTATTTATGTCGGGTATGACATTATTATCTACATCAAGTTTGGCATGGTTAGTTACGTTGGGTTTGACACTTATATGAGCACATCATATTGCCCGGGTGGCACTCCTAAGTGTCTGGATGGAAACTCCGTTATCCTAGTTAGTGGTTCATAGGTGTCTTGGCATAAATGAAAACATAAATAAAGAAGTTATGGAACATCAAATAATTATTGAAAATAAAACTGGAATTATGAATTTTGACATGGATAATAAGAAGATTTAGTGTTATGGGAAAGGAAAAGCTATGGATAATAATGGTTTGATAACGTAAAATAAATATAAGGTATAAAAGAATAAAATTTATGAAATGTAAGTTGCATGAAAATATGATTCAGTGTCTTGGGCATAAATAAAAACATAAATGAATTATTGATAATAAAAATGGAATTATGAATTATGGCATGGATAAAAAGAAGATTTAGTGTTATACAATAAGGTGGTAATAAAATAAATAAGTATGAGATAAAATAATATAATTTGATGTATATACATGCTAGAATACCATGATATGTATATTTGCATGAGAATATGATTAAGCATAAGTTGATATATGATAATGCATGATTGCATAAAATAGTTTATTACCTTATTTATATGCACCACTAATCCTAGAGCTTAGCATGAGAGTTTCCTTCCGCGCTGATTTAAAGAGGTAGCTGAGGATTTTGGATAAAGAGACGGTGATCCAAGTCTAGTAGGGCAGCTCGTATCAAATACTGTGGGTCACACAAATTATGTAATTATGGTTTGAGTTTTATTTTGTAGTATTTGTAAAATAAGCAGTATGTTTTGTAAAGAACATATTGTTATATAAAAATGTAGTTCATCTTTTATGTTATATTTCTTTTATAATGCAAAGTAAAAAAATAGTAAATGAAAAAAAAAATAGGAATGATTTTCATGTATAAAAATTTTTAAAATGATATTTTAATTGATGAAGTCAGCGTAGCACACCCTTATCCATGCACGAGCTGCTGGGCTAAGGTGGTGTTACACGTCTAGTCCAAGTAATATTAGTTCTTATCCTTGAGTTTCATTACTCTGTTAGACATGTCATTGAAGATTATCTTCATGACATTTCCACTCCCAACAAGAGGTCATGGGTATACACTCATTCGATCAGGAGTAGTCCTTTATTGATTACCCAATTACCTTTAAATACCTTGAGTTGTATCCAACCACCACCCTATGAGCAACCTACTTGAGGCAACAAGGAATAGTGTCAAAATACAGAATCAGTATCCAAGATATCCTTGAGTGCCTCCAATCTAAGGATACTTGCGCCATTTCCATGTTGAGATTATCATTGACATTTGAATTGATTATCCATATGATTTTCTTATAGGAGGTTATCCAATCTACTTATCTACACTTAGCAATTATCCACATTTTTACTTTAAACATCTCATGTTTACAAATTATGAGATCTACTACTTGATCCAATCAAGAAGTGTAACATGTGGTAGTCTATCCGGATTAACAATGTCCCGTTTCATTAATCCAATGACTTGGTATAATTTAGATACTAACATGATTACATATGATAAGAATCTCAATATCATGATCTCATCATGATTTCCTTCATGTTATGTTATGTATAAAAGACTTCATTAATTGATTTAAGATCGCTATCAATTCATATATCAAATGAACATCAAAAACCTTTTATTAATCAAATAAATATGTACAATAAATGTTAAAAATGATTGCCTTTAAAGTTATGTTAGGTCAAATAGGTTACATACTGTTCCAGAGAGATATGGATTTCTCATTAGTGAACAGAACGACATATTGCTCTGAATAGTTCATAATCTAACAAATGACTTCAAGCCATGAAGTCAGAAATGGATTCCATGTATGAAAACCAAGTATGGACTTTGGTTGACCCACCCGAAGGAATAAAGCCTATAGGGTGCAAGTGGGTTTTCAAAAAGAAAACTGACATAGATGGTAATGTGATTACCTATAAAGCTAGACTTGTTGCTAAAGGTTATCGCCAAAGATAAGGAATTGACTACGATGAAACTTTTAACCCATTAGCTATGCTTAAATCCATAAGGATACTCCTAGCCATTGCTACTCATTATGATTATGAGATATGGAAAATGAATGTGAAAACAACTTTCCTTAATGGAAATCTGACTGAGGATGTGTACATGACACAACCAAAAGGCTTCATATCCAAAGATAGCAAAAAGGTATGTAAGCTTCAAATATCCATTTATGGATTAAAGCAAGCATCCAAGAGTTGGACTATTCGGTTTGATGAGACAATCAAACAGTTTGGTTTCTTACAAAATTTGGATGAACCTTGTGTTTACAAGAAGGCTAGTGGGAGTGCAATTGTATTTCTTGTGTTATATGTAGATCCCATATTATTAATGGGAAATGATGTCACAGCCTTACAATCAGTCAAAATTTGGTTATCCAAGAATTTCTCTATGAAAGACCTTGGAGAAGTAGTCTATATTTTGGGGATAAAGATTTATAGAGATAGATCTAAAAGATTACATGGTATTTCACAGTCTACATACATAGATAAGATGTTAAAGACATTTAGCATGGAGCAGTCCAAGAGGGGATATATTCCCATGACCCATGAGATTACTCTCTCAAAGTCTTTGTGTCCAAAGACACAAGATGAGAGGACACACATGAGTTTGATTCCATATGCTTCAGCTATAGGATCAATCATGTAGGATATGATATGTACAAAACCCAATGTATCATATGCTTTGAGTGTCACAAGAGCTACCAATCGGACCCTGGTGAGGATCATTGTGTGGCTTTCAAGAATATCCTTAAGTTCTTAAGAAGAACTAAGGATGTATTCTTGGTATATGGAGATGGAGATCTTATTGTGAGCGAGTATACCGATGCTAGCTTCCAATCTGACAAGGACGACTCAAAATCTCAGTCACGTTATATATTCACACTAAATGGTGGAGCAGTTAGTTGGAAGAGTTCCAAACAAGAAACAACTGATGATTCCACAACCAAAACAGAGTACATTGCAGCTTTTGAAGCAACAAAGGAAGCAGTTTGGATAAAGAAATTCATCATAGAACTTGGAGTGGTTCCTAGCATTATTGATCCAATACAATTGTATTGTGATAATAATGGAGCCATTGCGCAAGCAAAGGAGCCACGGTCTCATCAGAGATCCAAACATGAACTCAGAAGATACCATTTGATTAGAGAAATCAATGGTAGGAATGATGTAAAGATAAAAAGAGTGCCCACTGATCAGAATATTGCTGATCATTTAACTAAGTCACTTCCCCAAATGAAATATGATTCTCAAGTACTCATCTATGGAATTAAATACAAAGGCGATTGGCTTTAGTGCAAGTGGGAGCTTGTTAGAGAAGTGCTCTAAAGGCAAACACTTTTAGCACTTATTGTACAAATTTATTTGATTATTAAAAGGCTTTTTCATTAATTTCATGTTCATTTGATATATGAATTGATAAGTGATCTTAAATCAATTAATGAAATCCTTGATACATAACATCGCATGAAGGAAATCATGATGATATCATGATATTGAGATTCTTATCATGTGTAATTATGTTAGTATGAAAATTATCCCTAGTCATAGGATCATTGAGATGGGACATTATTAATCCAGACAGACTAACACATGTTACACTCCTTGATTGGATAGTAGATCTCATAATCTATAAACATGAGATGTTTAGAGTTAACATGTGGATGCTTGCTAAGTGTAGCTAAGTACATTGGATGACCAATTATGAGACAATCATTTGGATAATCTATTCAAATGTCAATGATAGTCTCATCATAGCAATGGTGCAGGTATCCTTAGACTTGAGGTACTCAAGGATATCTTGAATATTGATTCTGTATTTTGACACTATTCATTGATGTCTCAGGGAGGTTGATCATAGGGTGGTGATTGGATACAGCTTGAGGTGTTCGAAGGTAATTGGGTAACCAACAAAGGATTCACCACTCTTGATAGAAGGAGTGTATACCCATGGCCTCTTGTCATGGTCATTACTCGGAAATCTCTTGCCGAAATGGAAATGTCATAAAATAGTCTTCAATGACATATCTAATAGAGTAATGAGCCTCAAGGACAAGAACTAACATTACCTGGACTAGGCGTGATGTAGTTAGTCTAGTCAGAGTTGACATATGTCCATACTCTGAAATAAATGGGGTATAGAATGGTGAAAGGAATAATTGCACGAAAATTGTCTATGGAAAGGTTCGTAGTCAAACCACTGACTTTCCGATCAATTGGGGGTCATGATGTGCTGCTAGATACCGCTCATGACTTGCAAGTCATTAATTGTTATTTTAAGTGGCCAACATAACCGGGAACCTAATGGGTCACACGCATTTAACATATGGAGAATGAGTAAAATGGTCTTGGATAGGATCCAAAATATGGGAGAATTATTTCGGGATGGATCGCAATGAGATCGCACGGAAAAATTGTTTGGGAGGGTCACGGGCCTGCGCGGGCTAGGCAGGCTACTGGCCTACCTAACGAGCCAGCTGGGCTGCCCAGCTGTAGCTTGCCACAGACCCAGCATGCTGTTGCCTTCCACCCGTTGGCCAACGGCAGATTTTGGCCTTAATTAGGCCAATCATGACCAATTACTATTCATACATTTTCCTTTTCTCCATTTTTGACGTTTCATCTTTTCTTTGAATTTAATTCATATAGAAAAGACATCAAATGGCAAAAAATAGACATGAAAATATTTTTTCGTGAAAAAAATATTTTTAAGACACAACAAAATTCTCTCAAGAACACTTTCAAAGCTAGCACTTTGAATTTGTTCAAACGATTTCTCTTGATAGTTTCTTCTTCATTCTTCGCATGGATTATCATTAGAGACATCCTAGTGTGGATTTTTGTGGTTTGCTACAGCCCAACAAAGTGAAAATTTGAAGAACAAATAAGAAATTACAATGTATAATTTCTAATCTTTATATTTATATAAATTAGTTTTAATGGCACAAGTATGATCTTTTGTTTCAAGTTTTGAAAATTTTATTTTTCCACTGCATTTATGAATATGATTCATTCTGCAAAGCCTAACAAGAGAAGTGCTTTAAAAGAAATCACCTTTAGCACTTATTGTACAAATTTATTTGATTAATAAAAGGCATTTTCATTAATTTGATATTCATTTAATCTATGAATTGATGATGATCTTATATTAATTAATGAAGTCCTTGATTCATAACATAACATGAAGGAAATCATGATGAGATCATGATATTGAGATTCTTATCATGTGTAATTATGTTAGTATCAAAATTATCCCTAGTCATAGGATTAACGAGACGAGACATTATTAATCTAGATAGACTAGGACATGTTACTCTTTAATAGGATCAAACAGTAGATCTCATAATCTGTAAACATGAGATGTTCAAAGTTAACATGTGGGTATTTGCTAAGTGTAGCTAAGTACATTAGATGACCTACTATGAGACAATCATATGGATAATTTATTCAAATGTCAATTGTTACCCAAAAAAATAATCAAGAAGGGGGGTTGAATTGGTTGACAAATAAAATTTACTTGAGGAAAAAAAACTAAATAATAAATGGTGAAAGGAAGAGGGATATAGTGCACACAAGATTTATAAAGGTCCAGGTATCAACAAACCCTACTCCTTTCCTCAATCTTAATTGGGTGTTTCACTAACACTTGAAGTGTTACAGTGGAGTTTTTTTTAGCTCACTCCCAATTATGGTGTTTCTCTCTTGGTTAACACCTAACTTAGAAAAATTATTGTGTTTTAAAGGCTAGCACAATGACCAAATCCTTGTGTTTTTTATGGCTCACACAAAAACCTTTACAAGTGTTTCACTCACAACCCAACTCACTCAAACTCACTTTTCAATAATTGATTACAAGATGAAAACATTCACCAACCAGTATGCTTAACAATTATAAGCAATTATGGTTTTACAATCACAAATAATGAAAGTTGTTGAATTAAAAATAAATGCACAAAGCTATACAAGATTAGAAGATTGAATGATTGTTTTCTAAGTTATAAAATTCATAAATGTGTGGTATTTATACTTCCATATCTAATATAGTCGTTCGGGGTGCATTTAATGTGAAAATAGTTGTTCCACTGCTTTCCCGTTTGCACCTGACAAATTTATCTCTCCAGGTTCATGGGCGTGATTGTTATTCATAGTCGTGAATGAAAGTTGTGGCTCTACGTGACTCATTATGTTTGAATATGAGTGGTCATTCACGAGCCTGACAAAATCTTCAAGGGTGTGAATCGATCAATCTTCACAGTTAGGCCAATGATTCAATGCCATGAACATTTGAATGAACAGTCTTGTCGCTTACTAGTTTCACAGGCGTGAAGGACTCTTTTCATTGGGGTGTTGATTTTCCACCATAGGCATGACATTTTTCACCATGGCGGATCACAGACGTGACTCTTTGCTTATATTCAATATTTTGAACTTTAATTCTTGTCTTTCAACTTGATTCAAAGTTTTAGGAATCCATAACATGTCTAACACACTTAGAGTACAAATGTGGTTAAATTCCTTGTTGCCTAATTATTTGTGATCATCAAAATGGCAGAAATATCCCTCAAGGTTCAATAATCTCCCTCTTTTTAATGGTGACAAATAATTAAGCAATATGTGGTCTAAAGAGAAAATAAAATTTCTCCCACTCAAATGATGCTTAATAACCATTAATCAAAAGAAGTACAAGACGCAAGAGAAGCTTCAAAAGAGATTGAGATAAGCAATAAACATAGCATTCATGCCAAGATAAACATAATATTCATGCCAAGTATATGAAAGATATATTTCAAGTAAATGATATGTTGATAAGTCATTTTATGCTTTTTATACAAGGAATAAGGCAAGTATATGTAACATATATTTCAAAATATATTGTCATATGTTGCATTCAACATCAACATATTGTATTGCATTCATCATCATATACACATTGCATTCAACATCAACATATGCTTACTTATTCTCCCCCTTTGTCACAATCAAAAAGAGATATAAGACAATAAAGAATCAAAAGATATATGTTATTGCATTAACAAAAAGATTTACAAGATATGAGTTGTAAATATAAAAGAGACTCTCCTAGAATTATCTTAGGACACAAAAAAATAAAGATAAGATAACATGATCTTAAGGATCCTAAGACATAAAAAGTAAAACTAAGGTAATAAGAGTCATGGCTTGAAGCTAGACATCTGCTCACAAAGATGAGCTACGTCCTCTTTGAGGCTATCAATCCTGGACTCAACAAAGTCCTTAAAGCCTTATATCCTCACATCAACTGACTCCTAAAAGGTGTCCATGCTTTCATGAAGCATATCAAAGCGAGGAGTAACGAGTGCAGCGATCTACTGTGCCAAGTCTAGCAGAGGTGCCAAGGATGTCTCGCTAGTAGAAGGGACATCTGAAATAGTTATAACTATAGTCTCAACTTGGGCTCTCTTCCTCTGGGTATTCGGGCTCTCATGCCTCCTCATCTGCTGGGGTGATGAATCGGTAATACACTTCATCTTAATAATGGACTCTCACTACTGCTCCCATTTTGATGAATGACTCAATGTCGAGTCAGTCTCTAAAAGAAGCTGGAATGATATTGTATACATGATTGTTGAGGTCCAGACATCCCAGCTCTACCACCAAACGAGTCACATACCCTTTGATAAGAATGTCTCCTGAAGGCTTAGAGGCAATAGACTAAAGGTGAGAAGCAAACCACCAGGATAGTGCCATAGGCTCACTCTTATGAGCCATCTCAAATAGGAGCAATTTGGACTTTTAATTGAGTCCTTACTATCACTCTGAGCAAATATGTTGTAGGTTAGAAATCGGTGAATGTAGCGAAGCATTGGTGATTTCAAATGTGTGCTCTTCATCTTTTTAACATCCTAGTTGTAGTCATTGCCAAAGGTGGACCAGACGTTGTGAGGGTAAAATCTAGCCTCATTTTCATGGAGAAATCCCTCATGTGGGATCTTCAAAATTGCTCCAAATTCAGCAACATTAGGGTTTTCTCCTGCATGCAAAGCTGGAAAGAGACTTTCCCAACCGGAGAGACTTGCAAAGTGCTAAGAAATTCCAAAGTCAGCTTCCAGAAGGTGGGTTGATAAATATCAACAAACTCCAGTAAGCCACACTTGCATAACCAAACCATCATGTTAAAGGTAAGGCCTAGTGCCTTGATACACCCCCAATTGAAGGTCCTTATTGATAGGAAAGGCAATTTTTTGAGGCAAGAGTATTTTGGATGGCAATGTTGGGGTATGACATTGAGTAAAAAATTTGTGTGGAGCTTTGGGGCCTTACTCTTCTTCCCTTTTGATTAATCGAACCCTAAGGCCATTAAAGAGATTGAAGGTTTGATAGAGAAAGGAGACGTGAGCTTAGGGTTGAAAGCTTTACCAAAAACTCGAATAGAAGTTAGAGAAAAAGTGATTGAGGTGTTTGGTGAATGATTTTAGCAATGATTTATGGTAAGCAGTGTTTGGGAGGTTGAATTTGGCCAGAGATGGTAAGGAGTTGTGACTATTGCGAGGTTGAAAAGAGAGAAAGTGAGAGAAAATAGTGAATTTCAGGTTTTATTTCAATCGATTCACAGGCATGAATGATTGTGTTCATGGTTAGGCAAAGTAATAACTTAAACTGTGAGCTAGGGCATGAATGAGATAGTTTGAGAAGAGAGGCATTTTCATAGTCATGATGCTAAATAGTAACAGGCATGAACAAAGGTTATCATGAGATCAAACTATGATCCAAGGTATGAAACAAGTTGTGATTGAATATGTTGGTTTTGGCTATTGTTTTCACAGGCGTGAATACCTAAAATTTTGTCAAAAACATAAAACTATGTCATATTCAAAAGTATGTGATAACTAAATATTTCCTAAACATTTTAAACATAAAAAATAAAAACTCTATTGTATAATATGATCATGCAAATCATCAAATAATCAAAATATCACTTAAGGTTTACAATATAAGAATTATCAAAATATCAAAGTATACCTATGACATAAGAATTGTCATTTAAGACAATGTGGTGCCAGAAAACATTCTAAGCTCTCTTTTTATAAAACAAAACATTTCATCATTGAAAGGCTTGGCAAAAATATCAACCAATTGGTTGTTTGTGTCAATGAGTTCTAACACAACATCACCAGTTTGGACATGATCTCTTAGGAAATGATGCCTAATGTTTGTATGTTTGCTCCTAGAGTGCTGGATAGGGTTCTTAGAAAGATTTATAACTTTAGTATTGTCACATTTGATGGGAATATGATCCATTATTTGACCATAATCTTTAAGTTGTTGTCTCATCCAAATAACTTGAGTGCAACAACTTCCTGCTGTCACATATTCTGCTTCAGTGGTTGATAAGGCAATTCAAACTTTTTTCTTGCTAAACCAAGAAACTAGGCATTATCTAATGAAGTGACAAGTACCTAAAGTGCTATTTCTATCTAATAGACTACCGACATAGTCAACATCTAAAAAGCCAATGATATGAAAAGAAGTATTCTTGGGATACCATAGACCTAGATGCATAGTGCCATGTAAATATTTTAAGATTCTTTAACAACATTCAAATGTGGATCTTTAGGACATGATTGAAATCTAGCACATCATACCTCTATAAAAGCTTTTCATCTATACTCTTACCCTTCTCATCTTTTTCCCATTTAGTTAATGCACTCATTAGAGTCTTTGCATTCATTCACCCTTCCATTCCAAATTTCTTTAATTGCTCTTTAGTATACTTGGATTGTTTGATGAAGATACCATCATTTCTTTGCTTGATTTGAAGACTAAGGAAGAACTTGAGCTCATCCATCATGCTCATTTCAAACTCCCTATTCATACACTTAGCAAATTCTTAGCAAAGTAATTCATTAGTAGACCCGAAAATGATATCATCAAAATAAATTTGAACTAGTAATATGTCATGCTTTTGTTATTTAAAAAAAAGAGTTGTGAGTACATATCCTTTTGAAAAATCATTTTCTAATAGAAATCCACTAAGCCTTTCATACCATATTCTTAGAGCTTGTTTCAAACCATATAAGGCCTTAATGAGCTTAAACAAATGTTTTGGCAATGTATGATTTTCAAAACCAAAAGGTTGTTCAACATAGACTTCCTCTTCTATAAAGCCATTTAAAAAGGCACTTTTGACATCCATTTGAAAAATTTTAAAATTCATGTGGCATGCAAAAGCTAAAAGTATTCTAATTGTTTCTAATCTAGAGACTAGAGCATAGGTCTCATCATAATCTATGAATTCCTCTTGATTGTATCCTTTGGCAACTAATTTAGCCTTATTTCTAGTTATAAGACCTTGTTTATCTAACTTATTTCTAAACACCCATTTACTACCAATGATTGGATAGTCCTTAGGTATAGGAACTAAAGTCCAAACCTTATTTCTCTCAAATTGGTTGAGCTCCTCTTGCATAACAATTACCCAATTTTCATAATTTATAGCCTCATCAATATTCTTTGGATCAATTTGAGAGACAAAAGCAGGATTAGAATCTAATAGTTTAAGATTAGATCTAGTACTTACACCCTTGGTAGGATCACCAATGCTTTGTTCCAAAGGGTGGTTTCTTATGAATTTCCACTCATTTGGAAGCTCTTGGGTCTCTTACTCTTGACCTTGAGGTAGTAAATTATCTTATTGTTGCTCCTCATTAAGGTTTCATCATCCTTTTCATGATTAAGTTCAAGTTTTTTCATTGTTCCTACAATGTCATCAAGTGGACTACCTTTCAAAAGATTAAGTTTACTAGATTCATGAAAAACAATATGCATATACTCATTTACAACTAATGATATTTTCTTAAAGGCTCTATAAGCTTTGCTAGATGTGGAGTATCTTAAGAAGATACCTTCATCAGATTTAGAGACAAAATTTCCAAGGTTATCCTTAGTGTTTAATATAAAACACTTGCATCCAAATACTCTAAAATATGAGATCATAGGTTTTCTTCCATTCCATAGCTCAAAGGACGTTTTATTTAAAAAGGCCTTTTGAAAACACAGTTAGAAATATAACATGCGTTATTTGTGGCTTTGGACCAAAAGTAGGTTGGTAAACCATACTCACAGAGCATTGTTCAAACCATTTCAATCAAAGTTCTATTTTTCCTTTTAACCACCCCATTTTGTTGAGGTCTTCTAGGAGTTGAAAAATTATGAGAAATACCATATTCTAAACAAAAGTTTCCAAAATTTTCATTTTCAAATTCATTGCCATGATCACTTCTTATTTTAGAAATAAAATATCCTTTTTCATTTTGAACTCTTTTGGTAAAGTTTTTAAAGGATTCAAAAGCGTCATTCTTTTGAGTTAAGAAAAGTACCCATATGAATATAGAGTAATCATCAACAATAACAAATGCATAGTGTTTACCTCATAAACTAGCAATTCTAGTAGGTCCAAAAAGATCAAAATGCAAAAGTGTAGTGGTTTAGAGGTACTTACTACATTTTTAGACCTGAATGATATTTTGTATTGTTTTCCTCTTTGACATGGTTCACATGTCTTATCCTTTTCAAATCTAACTTTTGGTAATGCATCGACTAGTTGTCCTTCGCTAAGGCTTTGAATTAAGTCCATGCTTACATGACCAAGCCTTCTATGCCATAGTCAAGACTACTTGCTAATAATCTTAAGACACTTCAAAGGTAGGTTAGATATCTAATGTAAGTCTATTATGTAAGTATTATCAGCTCTCATTTGAATATATCTTGGCCATTTAGAGTGGTTACAACACATTCATTAGAGGTAAATGTGACTTGGTTTCCCTTATCACAAAATTGTCTTACACTTAACAAGTTGTGTGTTTAAACCATCAATGAGAAAACATCTTCAATTAAAGTTGCACTATTTAAACCAATGGCGCCAATGTCAATTTGTTGGGCTTTGAAGAATGAATCAAATTCATAAACACATCGGAAAAATAAAATTTTCAAAATCCAAAACAAAAGATCATACTTGTGCCATTAAAACTAATTTATATAAATATAGATGTTAGAAATTCTACCTTGTAATTTCTTATTTGTTCTCCAAATATTCACTTTGTTGGGTTGTAGCAAACCACAACAATCCACATTAGGATGTCTCTAACGATAATCCATGTGAAGAATGAAAAAGAAACTATCAAAAAAATAGTTTGAACATATTCAAAATGCTAGCTTTGAAATTGTTCTTGTTGTATATTTTCTACCATTTGATGTCTTTTCTATTTGAATCAAATTCAAAGAAAATATGAAAAGTCAAAAATGGAGAAAAGGAAAATGAATGAATAGTAATTGGCCATGATTGGCCTAATTAAGGCCAAAATATGTCGTTGGCTAACGGGTGGGAGGCAACAGTGCACTGGGCTAGCTGGGACCTGTTGTTCGGCAGTCCAGCTGGCCAGCTAGGCGGGCCAGTAGCTTGCCTAGCTCGTGCGGGCCCATGACCCTCCCGAATGATTTTTTCGTGCGATCTCATCGCAATCCATCCCAAAATAATTCTCTCATATTTTGGATCCTATCCAATACCATTTTACTCATTCTCCATATCTTTAATGCGTGTGATCCATTGGATTCTCGGTTATGTTGGCCACTTAAATTAACAATTAATTTCAGCAAGCCATGAGAGGTATCTAGCAACACATCATGACCCCCAATTGACTGGAAAGTCAGTGGTTTGACTACAAACCTTTCCATAGACAATTTCTGTGCAAT
Organism: Triadica sebifera; assembly: GCA_023653625.1. Lineage (NCBI taxonomy): Eukaryota > Viridiplantae > Streptophyta > Magnoliopsida > Malpighiales > Euphorbiaceae > Triadica > Triadica sebifera. The sequence continues at coordinate 17,934,769 of CM042901.1, read as the reverse complement.
TATTTCTTTCACCATTATATACCCCAATTGCTATAGAGTATGGACATGCGTCAACTCCCACTAGACTGACTACGTCACCTCTAATCCAAGTAATGTTAGTTGTTGTCCTTAAGGCTTATTCTATATTAGATATGTCATTGAAGACTATCTTTATGACATTTCCACTACGATCAGAGATTCCCGAGTAATGACCATGACAAGAGGCCATAGGTATACACTCCTTCTATCAGGAATGGTCAATCCTTTATTGGTTACCCAATTAGCTTCGAATACCTCAAGATGTATCCAATCACCACCCTATGAGCAACCTCCCTGAGACAATATGAATAGTGTCAAAATACAAAATCAATATTCAAGATATCCTTAAGTACCTCAAGTCTAAGGATACTTGCACCATTCCTATGATGAGACTATCATTGACATTTGAATAGATTCTCATATGATTGTGTCATAGTTGGTCATCCAATGTACTTAGCTACACTTAGCAACCATCCACATGTTAACTCTAAATATCTCATGTTTATAGATTATGAGATCTACTACTCAATCCAATCAAGGAGTGTAGCATGTGCTAGTCCGTATGGATTAATAATGCCCCATCTCATTAATCCTATGACTAGGGATAATTTTGATACTAACATAATTACACATGATAAGAATCTCAATATCATGATCTCATCATGATTTCCTTCATATTATTTTATGTATCAAGGACTTCATTAATTGATTTAAGATCACTTATCAATTCATATACCAAATCAACATCAAATTAATGAAAAAACCTTTTATTAATAAAATAAATTTGTATAATAACTGCTAAAGGTGATTGCCTTTATAAGAAAATGTGGGCCTTTTGTTATATCATATCTCATATGGAGTAACATCAATTGACTTTGAAGGAACTCCATTTAATATATAAATGGTGGTCTTTAGTGCATAACCCAAAAAAGATTTAGGCAGTTCTGCAAAACTCATCATAGACCTTACCATGTTTAACAAGGTTTGGTTTCTTCTTTCAACCACACCATTGTATTGTGGCGTGTAAAGTGGAGTCCATTGAGATAAAATCTCATTATCCCTAAGATAATCAAGAAACTCTTGGCTCAAGTATTCACCTCATCGATCTGATCGAAGTGTTTTAATACTTTTACCAAGTTGTTTCTCAACTTCATATCTGAATTATTTGAACTTTTCAAAAGCTTCAGATTTTTGTCTCATACGATACACGTACCCATATCGTGAGTAGTCACTAATAAAAGTAATGAAGTAAATGAAACCACCTCTGGTGTGTGTAGACATTGGACCACATACATCTGAATGTATTAAGTCTAAAAGTCTATTAGGATGTTCACCCTTTCCCTTAAAGGGTAATTTAGTAATCTTGCCTAATAAGCAAGATTCACACGTGTAATATGATTGATAATCAAATGACCCCAAACTACCACTTTTGTGTAGCTTAGCCATGCGTTTCTCACTTATATGACCAAGGCGACAATGCCATAAAAAAGATGATTTCAACATATCTTGTTTTTGCCTTTTATTATCATTGATGTTTAAAATTGGATTTGACATATCTAATATGTATATTCCATTGCATAATGTACCATTAGCATAAAAAATTCCATTCAACATAATAGAACAACAATTGTTACTAAAAGCTAAAAGGAAACCATATTTATTTAGACTTAAAATAGAAAAAATGTTTTTAGTCACTGCAGGTACATAATAGCAATTATCCAATTTTAATATAAGCCCACTAGGGAGGGTCAATACATATGTTCCTATAGCTAATGCAGCAACCCCTGCTCCATTTCCAATGCGTAGGTCTGACTCTCCCTTATTGAGGTGTCTACTATTCCTTAGGCCCTGCATATCAGTGCATAAGTATGAGTCACAATCGGTATCTAATACCCACATATTATTATCGGAAATAGTATTAATTTCAATGACAAAAATACATGAAGTAGATGGGGCATCAGATGCCTTATTCTTCAAGGACTCCAAGTAAGCCTTGCAATTTCTCTTCCAATGGCCATATTTGCCACAATGGAAGCATGTCCCTTTTAGAGCAATCTCCTTGGCCACGCCTCCCTTAGGCTTCATGGACTTCTTCTTCTTCTTAAGGTTCTTCCTTTTAGAACTTGAAGAGTCCACCAGCATCACAGCCTTATTGTCTTTCTTGACAGATGGCTCAGTTGTTTTGAGCAAGTTAATCAGCTCAGGAATAGTGGTAGAGATTTTGTTTATCCTATAGTTAAGCACAAAATGTGAATAACTATCAGACAAACATGTTAGAAATAAGTCAATACTTAATTCATGGTCTATCACAAATTCCAAGGTAGGCAACCTCTCAATAGAGCCATTCATCTTCAATGCATATTGCACTGGAGATGTCCCCTCAAACATCTTAGTGCGGAAGAGCAACCTCAAAGTTTCGAACCTTTCAGAATGTGCTTGCTCATCAAAAAGCTCTCTTAAATGGTATACTATAGAATTAGCATCCATAGCCTCATGCTTCTTTTGCAACTCAGCTAACATAGTAGCAAGCATAATACAGCTTGCCATCTCATTATCATTGAGATGCTTTTGATATGCCTTCTCAACATCTTCAGAAGCATTAGTAGTAGGGAGATTAGGGAGTGCCTCATCTAGGACATAGCCAATCTTATCGGATTTGAGAACTATTCTCAGATTCCTTAGCCAATCCAAAAAATTAGGCCTAGTCAACTTATTTGATTCCATTAAGGATCACAAATTCACCCTTGTCATGATGATGATTGTAGCAACCTAGATGTAAAATAGAACATGTTAGAATGTACATAAAATGCATGTTTATTAGGTCTTTAATAAATTGCATTATGACTCATGCTATTTTATTGTGAATCCATAGCCCTCACTATGAATCTGAGAGAACTTATATGGAAGTTCTCCTAGTGGGTCGATATCCAACTGGCTAAGAATAACCTTGAGGCAACTCAACAAGCTATCCTTAGTTTGATTGGTAGGTATCTAATCCATACCAATTGCATTATTCATGCTTTTATCGAATCTTGTGCTATCAATTTTTGATGTGTGCATATACATTGGGCTATCAACTCTTGATATGTGTATATCTCATGTATACAAATCCAACTTCGCCTCCAATACGAATTAACCTTGACACAAATCCAACAAGTTAATACTATCGGTTAAGTCTAACCCATTCAAATTGTTGCATCTTAAATATATTTTTTTCACAAAAAAATATTTTCATGTCTATTTTCTACCATTTGATGTCTTTTCTATTTGAATCAAATTCAAAGAAAAAATGAAAAGTCAAAAATGGAGAAAAGGGAAATGAATGAATAGTAATTGGCCATAATTGGCCTAATTAAGGCTAAATTCCCCGTTGGCCAATAGGAGGGAGGCAGCAGCACACTGGGCCTACTGCAGGCTGCTGCTGGGCAGCCCAACTAGCTCACTAGGCATGCCAGCATCCTACCTAGCCCACGCAGGCCCGTGACCCTCCCGAACGATTTTTCCATGCGATCTCATCGCAATCCATCCCGAAATAATTCTTGCATATTTTGGATCCTATCCAAGACCATTTTACTCATTCTCCATATCTTCAATGCATATGACCCATTAGGTTCCCGGTTATGTTGGGTCAATTAAATTAACAATTAATTTAAGCAAGTCATGAGCGATATCTAGTAACACATCATGACCCATAATTAACCGAAAAGTCAATGACTACGAACCTTTCCATAGACAATTTTCGTATAATTATTTCTTTCACCATTCTATACCCGCTTGGTTCAGAGTATGGACATGTGTCAACTCCCACTAGACTGACTACGTCACGTCTAGTCCAAGTAATGTTAGTTCTTGTCCTTGAGGCTCATTACTCTATTAGATATGTCATTGAAGACTATCTTTATGAAATTTTCACTTCGGCCAGAGATTTTCGAGTAATGAACACGACAAGAGGCCATGGGTATACACTCCTTCTATCAAGAGTGATGAATCCTTTGTTGGTTACCCAATTACCTTCAAATACCTCAAGTTGTATCCAATCATCACCTTATGAGCAACCTCATTGAGGCAACAAGGAATAGTATCAAAATACAGAATCAATATTCAAGATATCCTTGAGTACCTCAAGTCTAAGGATACTTGCACGATTGTTATGATGAGACTATCATTGACATTTGAATAGATTATCCATATGATTGGCTCATAGTTGGTCATCTAATGTACTTAGCTACACTTTGATAAGAATGTGGATTCCTAACTTCACCCCAAAAGTGCGCTCAAAGGGGAAGGTTTGAACCCAGCCTTATAAACCAGTCCAGGAGTTCCTCTGCAACCAACTTAGCAACCATCCATATATTAACTCTAAACATCTCATGTTTATAGATTATGAGATTTACTACTCGATCTAATCAAGGAGTGTAACATGAGCTAGTCTGTCTGGAATAATAATGTCCCGTCTCATTAATCCTATGATTAGGGATATTTTTGATACTAACATAATTACAAATAATAAGAATCTCAATATCATGATCTCATCATGATTTCCTTCATGCTATGTTATGTATCAAAGACAGATCACTTATAAATTCATATAACCGATGAACATCAAATTAATAAAAAAATCTTTTATTAATCAAATAAATTTGTACAATAAGTGCTAAAGGTGTTTACCTTTAGAGCACTCCTCTAACAATTGTAACATCCAGTGATTTAGGACCCGATTTTGCGTGACCATGTGGGGTGCGCTGATTCAATCGGAGTCTAAATTTAATCTCTTAAAAAAATGACTAATAATAAGGAAAAATAATTAAGGGTATTAGTATTTTGGAATTAAAAAGATTAGTACTAGAATTGGAAAAAAATAAATTTTCTATGGACAAAATTGGTATTATGGCAGTTGTTTGGGAAAAAAGTGTGAAGATGGAGGAAGTTGTGGCAAATAAGGAATTTCTTAAAGTTTAAAATTTGATCAAGATTAATTAAGTTAATTAACCAATGATAATTATGATTAATTTTAATTAGTGGGACTCACTCCTTAATTTAGGTATAAAAGTCAAAAAAAGAAGAAGAATAATTTCTACATTCTTCCACAAAAAGTCTAACTCATCTTCATCTTCTTTTCTCCCACTCTTTGTCAGCTACTTCTCCCTCAAAAAGACTCCAATTTTCTTCAATTCAAGCTTGAAAAAGAGAGGAAAGAAATTAGTATTGAGAGAGAAAAAATCATAATTAAAGAGTTCTTACCATAAAAGGGACAACAGAGCAAGAAGGAAGGAATAAAAAAGAAAAGGAAAAGGAGCAACTTGGGACAGATTTGGGCCACCTTGGAGAATCATTAAGGTGAGTTTATTGTTCTTAAATTCAAGTGTTTTCCTTCCATTTGAGACCCATAAGGATGATAGATATGATTAGGTTTGATAGATTGAGGTTAAGTTGCAAGATTGGAACTAAAAATGTAAAGTTTACAACTATTTGATGAAAGTGTGGTTAAATTTGAATTACTGATAATTGATGTTAGGTAACTGTTTTATCACTTAAAAACTAGAGAAAGGTAACTTTAATGGAGGAATGAGGGGTTTCCATAGTTAAGGTAATTTGAGGGAAATTGAAATTAACCTAGAAGCAACACAATTGGTGATAGATAAAGTGTGAATTGAGTGTTGATTGAAAGAAAATAAATTGGGACCTATGATAAGATTTTTGGATAGCCATTACACATGAAGAAGGAAATCTAACTTGGTTATATCTTGGATAAATTAAAGTATAAATCACATTAAGAGCATTAGTATATTACATAGACACGAAAAGCTTTGAAAATGAATATTAGGATTGAGATATTGTATTAGTTGTGTAGGAAAATCAAATGAACAAATGAGAGGCCCTCAAGAGGGTGACAAAGGCAAGGAGAAAGCTAACTAGTAAAGGGAGGAAAAGAAGGAAAAATGAAAGATCCAAGGCTGATGGTATGTGCTTCATTGATAAAAAATTTACATGGTGTTCAATTGTGTGTAATTGTGTATTAAAGTTTGATATGAATGTGGTTTGGATATGAAATGTGATTAATTGTTGCTTCTAATATTTTATGTGGTAATGAGACCAAATTGTGTGAAATCATTAACACATGTGAATGTAATTGTGATATGGAAACTTTGATGTAAAAATGAATGCATATGATAAAGGTAAGTAGTATATAGATTGATGCCAATTGATGACTTTGTTACAGAATTGCAGGAGCAGCCTTGACATTTTTTATTATAACGTAGGCTCTGGAATTACGTTTGGTATGTTATTTATTGGAAATGAAAGCTAAGACATAGGGCTTTAACTTTTATTTAGATCATAAAATCTAAATATGTCTGAATTTGTCCAGAAAAATACATAAAGTTCAGACATAAAATCTGTCCACAAAATTATGGGCAAAAATTTTAAGGATGATTCAGTGTTCATTTGGACATAACTTTTGATATATAAAAAAAAAAGGGATTTGAGTTATTTTTTATGCATATAAAATTTGAGACAATTAGCTTCAATTTTTTAGAAGACCATAACTTCAAATTTGAATTATTAATGAGCTAAAAAGGAGGCCCAAAACCATGGCCAAAATCTGCCATAGATAAAAACTTGAAATATTGGGTTTTTGTATATGATGTGATGAGTATATATAAAATTAATGTGAATTTTTACATTAATGGTAATTATAAATATTTAATAAAATATTTATGTGAGAGATTCTAGTGCAATATTAATGGGAACAAAGAACAAAAATAAATAAGCTTATTTGAGACAATTTAGTAACAATATCATTTTTGAAAATATTGTGAATTAATATGAAAATAGTTAAGCCCTAAGATACATAATCTAGAACTAGAATAGAGAATAGTTTGTCATGTCAATCAAGGGACTTAAGGCACTCGGTGCCAAATATGAAAGCTGGTAATGACAATTTATAAATGCACTTGACATAAAATTATTAAGTCAGTAATGATAATATTATAAAAGCCGGTAATAACATTATTATGAAAGCACTCAATACAATATTCTGAAAGCAAAAAATGGCAACACCGTTATTCCTATTAGTTAGTTTGGTTATAGGTATTATGGATATAAGAAAAATGAAAAATAATAATAAAATCAAAGTATGTCATTGTGATAATGTTATATTAATTAAAATTGTTAAATATGAAATGTTTGCTGAAATTTATTTTTTTATATAATTTTATTATTTTATGCCTTATTTGTGAAATGATTAATTAATATATTAGAAAATGTATGTATGTAAATTTTTTATCCTTTAAGCACCACTAAGCTAGTAGCTTAGCACGGGTGGCTTCCTCTCGCGCAGGTTTAAAGGGTAGCCGTAGATAATATAGTTGTCAGAAGAAGAAGGGTACCTGGACGAAAGTAATTCAAGCTTTGGTTTTATTTTTCGTATAATTTGTTAAAAACATTGTAAATTAAATTATCTTTTTTATTTCATCGAGTGTCTATTATAGATGTGACTTATACTCTAAGGGAAATAGTTTGAATATAAATTAATGCATTGTATAAATAAATAAAATTTTGAATATTTGTGCTTGTAATATTATTTTGGATATATGTAATATTTTCATAAAAAAAAGGATTTCTTTGTTAAGTCTCATCAAGTTATTATTTCATGCTTTTATATATCATACATTTATCACATGGATATATAAAGATAGTTACATTAACTATTTCACATGATTATGGACATACTAAAGTCAATCCTTTAAGATAAAGAGAAATTGATTATGTCTTACCTAGGTATATGCATGAATTTATAACCCAAAATAAAAATCAAATTTCTATTTCTAAGTCTTCTTATTTATGGTACCACCTCCTTTGCTTTTTGCTCTTTTGTATCTTCATTCTATCATAATCCTATGTAATCTAATTACATATTTCAAATTATAGAAAACCTCAATTTATATTTGAGAAGAGTAAGATGAGAAGAGAAATACATAAGAAATAAAAAGAGATAGCTAGGGACATGCAGACATTATTTACCATAAAACAAAATAATTCCATGCATGCTTAATCACATTGAGTATAACTCCATAATAATCCATCATGCCTTTTCATATACCCCTAACATGCATTCTCTAATGCACAAAATAAAAATGACAATTTTGGATTTCAATTTGTAAATCAATTCAACGCTTGAACCGTAATTGTTTATATGCGTTCTTTCGGTTAATTTAATTTTGTATGTCATTTTAAAGTGAAATTTAATATTTAATCAAATTAAATTAAATTCCACTTTCAAATGACATACAAAATTAAATTAACAGAAGAACACATATAGGCAATTTCGGTTAAATATTAAATTCCACTTTCAAATGGCATAAAAAATTAAATTAACCGAAAGAACACATATAGGCAATTTCGGTTCAAGCGTTGAATCGATTTACAAATTGAAATCCAAAATTGTCATTAATATTTAATCAAATTAAATCAAATTCCATATTTTCAGAATTAATTCAAAATTAATTCTCCTTAAAATCCGAATATTATGATGTTAAAATTAAACAATTTAATTTTAATATACATACCAATTTCTAGTCATACTAGAATTACAATTGCACAACTTAAATTAATTCAAAATTAATTTCAAAAACTTCTAAAATTTTCCAAAACTTTAAATCATCATTCTAATCATCTTTAGGTCAGCTCAAGTTCATCAAAATATTTTTGGCACAAAGCAAAATTACTAAGACAAACAAACCAAAAACTTAGACGCTCAAAATGACTAATTCGATATCTATAATTTTTTAAAATTTTAAATGCTTGCAAAATAATTTTGGCATGAATCTAAAATCAAAATAACATATTTTTTAATCATATAAAAATTATTTCAAGGCACTAAAAATAAAATAAATACATACAAAAAAATAAACAAAACAGCCCCACCGGGTATGCTTAAACAATCTCGTTTTTGTGTTCATTTGAAAAATTTATTAAATTAATTTTCAATTAATTATTGGACACTTCCAAATGCATAAAAATATTTTCAATATATCTAAATAATTTTTTCATAATTAAATTACAAGAAAAATATAACCAGCCCCATCAATTAAACCAAACAACAATACATGTTCATAAACAAGGTAATTTTAAGCATTTTTGACATAAATCTGAAATTAACTATATGAATCACATTCAAATTATTTTTCAATAAAAATAACTATCCTTAATCATTTCATGATCAGATTAGAGAAAGAAAAATGTGTAAAACATATTTTACAAATTAATTTCAATTTTTCAAAAACTATTGATCCAAAATCATCAAAGTCATGCAATCGCATTGCACTTTCAATTAAAATTTATTTTAATAGACACAAGGAGACTCTGATACCAATGTTGGGATTTGAAGAATGAATCATATTTATAAACACAACAGAAAAATAAAATTTTCAAAACTCGAAACAAAATATCATACTTGTGCCATTAAAACTAATTTATATAAATATAAAAATTAGAAATTATACCCTGTAATTTCTTATTTGTTCTTCAAATCTTCACTTTGTTGGGTTGTAGCCAACCATAACAATCCACACTAGGATGTCTCTAATGATAATCCACGCAAAGAATGAATAAGAAACTATCAAGAGAAATGGTTTGAACAAATTCAAAATGCTAGCTTTGAAAGTATTATTGAGAGAATTTTGTTGTGTCCTAAAAATAATTTTTTCACAAAAAAATATTTTCATGTCTATTTTATGTTATTTGATGTATTTTCTATTTGAATCCAATTCAAAAAAAAAGATGAAAAGTAAAAAATGAAGAAAAGGGAAATGAATGAATAGTAATTGGCCATAATTGGCCTAATTAAGGTCAAAATCTGTCGTTGGCCAATGGGTGGGAGGCAGCAGCGCGCTGGGCCTGCTAGGTAGGCCAGCAGCCTGTCTAGCCCGCTTGGGCCTAGACCCTCCTGAATGATTTTTCCATGCGATCTCATCGCGATCCATCCCGAAATAATTCTCTCATGTTTTGGATTCTATCCAAGAGCATTTTACTTATTCTCCATATATTCAATGTGTGTGATCCATTAGGTTTCCAGTTAAATTGGCCACTTAAATTAACAATTAATTTAAGCAAGTCATGAGCAGTATCTAGCAACACATCATGACCCCCAATTGACCGAAAAGTCAGTGGTTTGACTACGAACCTTTTCATAGATAATTTTCATACAATTATTCCTTTCACCATTCTATATCCCACTTGGTTAAGAGTATGGACATGTGTCAACTCCCACTAGACTGACTATGTCACGTCTAGTCCAAGCAATGTTAGTTCTTGTCCTTGAGGCTCATTACTCTATTAGATATTTCATTGAAGATTGTCTTTATGACATTTCCACTCCGGCCAGAGATTCCGAGTAATGACCACGATAAGAGGCCATGGGTATACACTCCTTCTATCAAGAGTGGTGAATCCTTTGTTGGTTACCCAATTACCTTCGAATACCTCAAGCTGTATCCAATCACCACCCTATGAGCAAACTCTCTGAGACAACAATGAATAGTGTCAAAATACAGAATCAATATTCAAGATATCCTTGAGTACCTCAAGTCTAAGGATACTTGTACCATTGCTATGTTGAGACTATCATTGACATTTGAATAGATTATCCATATGATTGTCTCATAGTTGGTCATCCAATGTACTTAGCTACACTTAGCAACCATCCACATGTTAACTCTAAATATCTCATGTTTATAGATTAGGAGATCTACTACTCGATCCAATCAAGAAGTGTAACATGTTCTAGTCTGTCTGGATTAATAATGTCCCGTCTCATTAATCCAATGACTAGGGATAATTTTGATACTAACATAATTACACATGATAAGAATCTCAATATCATGATCTCATCATGATTTCCTTCATGCTATGTTATGTATTAAGGACTTCATTAATTAATTTAAGATCACTTATCAATTCATATATCAAATGAACATCAAATTAATGAAAAAGCATTTTATTAATCAAATAAATTTGTACAATAAGTGCTAAAGGTGATTGCCTTTAAAACACTCCTCTAACAATATATAACATATCTTTATCAACATAAAAAACTCATATGCTTGGCCTTTAAATCCATAAGGGTAAAAACCCTAACTTTAGCCCTTTCAATATCCTTAAACTCATATAACCCTTTACTAACACATGTTATAACTTTTAAACAACTTAAAGAGGGGTTTTTAATCTTATTCTCTAAAGATTAGGCCTTAACCTAACCCATTTGGAAATGGGTCTCTACCATATTCGAACTAGACATAATTAAAACTATGAAAGCTTGTGAAAACTAAAGAAAAATTTGATTTCCTACTTTAATTAAAGGAAAACACGGTTGGATGAAAGATTCAACTCCTCTCTTCCTTCTAGGGTTTGTACTTCCTCAATAAAACCACTTCCTTATGCTCCTCTTTCCCAAGAGCTTGTTGAAACTTTGATCTTTTGCTTTAGCTTAGGTGTTTGAGGCTGGAAATCTAAGAGAAATGTAAGGCTTTGGTCTCTAGTATGAGGAAATCTCGAACTTTATGGTTCTTTTGATTTTTGTTCATGAGAGAAAGGAAGAACAACTGTCATATTTTTATATTTGATGATATTCATAGGCATGACTCGACAAGTCATGAGCATGATCAACATTTTCACGCTCGTGACAATTAAGTCACTGGCATGAACTATGCACTCATAACTATCATCAACTTTCTTTAATAAACATATACTTGTATCTTTTCTTAATCCATATTATTAATTAGGCCCTAATTACGGGCATTACAGTGGTGGTTTGGGGGAAGCAGTTTGGGGCTAGTAAAAGGAAAAAAATAAGTTAGGAGAAGATAATAATGGAGAAAATGAAGAAAAGAAATGAAGAAAACTAAATGTCTTGATGTGGGGCCCACTTTTGGCCATAATACTTGATATTTTTTACTAATTAACATCTTAATCCCCTTTTGCTTAATGTGGTTGGCCAAACTTAGAGATTTATGTGTAATTTATGTCTTTAATTGATAAATACTCCAATTAGTCCCCCAATTTTTGATAAATTATGAATTTACCTCAAAATTTTCCAAACTAAATGGGTGTTTGCTTCAAATGCATATCTAAAGAGCATATCTTGCTAGCAATGTACCTACCTAGACTACTAGGTCAACTCCATCTCAAAACAAACACCAAACTAAAGGAGGTCATACATGACCTACCCAGGCTACCTCAGAGATAATCAATAGACCAAGGACCGAACAAATTCCAACCAAAGCTTATGCTATGATGGTCAGAGAGCACTAGGAAGTCACTAACGTGATTATAAGTATGTTTTCTTTATATGACTCATATTTTTGTGTTTTGATTGATTCTAGCTCCACACATTATTATATATGCACAAACACACCTAGACATTATAGTATGGTTAGTGAGAAACTTGAATATGAGATTGAGATCACAAACCCCCTATGTCATTGTGTGATAGTGAATCGGGTATACATAGGGTGTCCATTGATTGTACATGGGAAAGAGTTTTCTATAGACTTGATAGAGTTGTCATTTCAAGAATATGATGTCATTTTAGCATGGGACAATGGTAGACTGTAAGGCAAAATATGTGGTTCTCAAAATAATTAGATAAGGGGATATAGTAGTGGAAGGTGAATTGTTCCCATAGCCTCTATGGGTTATTTCTATGATGGAAGTTAATGGAATGACGAGAAATGAGTGTGAAGCCTATTTGGCTCATGTTATCGATACTAGAAAGGGAGGTCCAGATCTCAATGATATCCCTACAGTTAATGAATTTCTATATGTGTTCCTAGATGATCTACTAGGGTTACCATCCGACAAAGAGGTCAAGTTCTCCATAGAGCTCACCCTAGGAACAACACCCATATCAATAGTATCCTACATAATAGAACCATCTATCTAAAATGAAAGAGCTAAAAGCTCAATTATAGGAACTTTTAAATAAGGGATTTATCATACTGAGTGTATCACCATGGGGTACATCAATGTTATTTGTGAAAAAAATGGGTCTATTTGTGAATTACAGAGAGTTGAATAAGGTGACAATCAAGAATAGATATTTGTTGCCACAAATTGATGACCTATTTGATCAGTTGAAAAGTGCATGTGTATTTTTTAAAATTGATTTGAGATTAGGATATCATTAGTTGAGAATTAAAAAGGAGGATATAACTACGATAACATTCAAAACTAGATATGGACACTATAAACTTTTGGTGATGCCTTTTGGGTTAAACTGTGCTCTAATAGTCTTTATGAATTTAATGAATTGGATATTCAGGCCTTATCTAGAAAAGATTGTTATGGTTTCATAGATGATATTATGGTGTATTTTAAGACATGTAAGAAGTATGATCAGCATCTAAAGATAGTGTTGCAGACATTTGGGGAATAGAAATTGTATGCCAAGCTCTCAAAATATTAGTTTTGGCTCAATGAGGTAACTTTATTTCGACACATTATGTTGGCAAATGATACTAGTGTTGATCCTAGAAAGGTTGAGACAATTATGAGTTGGATATTTTTTCGTAATGTGATAGAGATCAGGAGTTTCCTTAGTTTGGCTAGTTATTACAGAAGGTTTGTTAAGATTTTTTTGATGATTTCTTTGTGAGGCAGGATAGCTTTGATAGGCTTAAAAAGATGTTGACAGAGGCTTTTGTTTTGACACAACTGTTAAAGGAGTGCTCTAAAGGCAATCACCTTTAGCACTTATTGTACAAATTTATTTGATTAATAAAAGACTTTTTCATTAATTTGATGTTCATTTGATATATAAATTGATAAGTGAACTTAGATCAATTAATGAAGTCCTTGATACATAACATAGCATGAAGGAAATCATGATGAGATCATGATATTGAGATTCTTATCATGTGTAATTATGTTAGTATCAAAATTATCCCTAGTCATAGGATTAATGAGACGGGACATTATTAATCTAGATAGACTAGCACATGTTACACTCTTTGATTGGATCAAGTAGTAAATCTCATAATCTATAAACATGAGATGTTTAGAGTTAACATGTGGATGCTTGCTAAGTGTAGCTAAGTACATTGGATGACCAACTATGAGACAATCATATGGATAATCTATTCAAATGTCAATGATAGTCGCATCATAACAATGGTGCAAGTATCCTTAGACTTGTGGTACTCAAGGATATCTTGAATATTAATTATGTATTTTGACACTATTCCTTGTTGCCTCAGAGACGTAGCTCATAGGGTGGTGATTGGATACATCTTGAGGTATTCTAAGGTAATTGGGTAACCAACAAAGTATTCACCACTCTTGATAGAATGAGTGTATACCCATGGCCTCTTGTCGTGGTCATTACTCGGGAATCTCTGGCTAGAGTGGAAATGTCATAAAGATAGTCTTCAATGACATATCTAATAGAGTAATGAGCCTCAAGGACAAGAACTAACATTACTTGGACTAGACGTGACATAGTCAATCTAGTGGGAGTTGACACATGTTCATACTCTGAACTAAGTGGGGTATAGAATGGTGAAAGCAATAATTGCACAGAAATTGTCTATGAAAAGGTTCATAGTCAAACCACTGACTTTCCGGTCAATTGGGGGTCATGATATGTTGCTAGATACCACTCATGACCTGCTTAAATTAATTGTTAATTTAAGTGGCCAACATAACCGGTAATCTAATAGGTCACACGCATTAAATATATGGAGAATGAGTAAAATGGCATTGGATATGATCCAAAATATGATAGAATTATTTTAGAATGGATCGCGATGAGATCGTACAAAAAAATCGTTCGAGAGTGTCACGAGCCCTTATGGGCCCGTGCGGGCCCGCACAGGCTAGGCAGGCTGCTGGCCAGCTGGGTTGCCCACCAATAGCCCACAGCAGGCCCAGCGCGCCTGCAGCTTCCATCCGTTGGCCAACGGCTGTAATTAGCCATAATTAGGCCAATTATGGCCAATTACTATTCATTAGTTACCATTTTCTCCATTTTTGCCTTTTCATGTTATTTTTGAATTTGATTCAAATAGAAAATACATCAAATGGCAGAAAATAGACATGAAAATATTTTTGTGAAAAAAAATATTTTTAAGACAACAAAAATTCTCTCAAGAACACTTTCAAAGCTAGCACTTTGAATTTGTTCAAACCATTTTCTCTTGATAGTTTCTTCTTCATTCTTCGCGTGAATTATCATTAGAGACATCCTAGTGTTGATTGTTGTGGTTTGCTACAACCCAACAAAGTGAATATTTGAAGAACAAATAAAAATTACAAGATATAATTTTTAACATTTACATTTATATAAATTAGTTTTAATGGTACAAGTATGATCTTTTGTTTTAGGTTTTGAAAAATTTTATTTTTCGCTACGTT
Organism: Triadica sebifera; assembly: GCA_023653625.1. Lineage (NCBI taxonomy): Eukaryota > Viridiplantae > Streptophyta > Magnoliopsida > Malpighiales > Euphorbiaceae > Triadica > Triadica sebifera. The sequence continues at coordinate 17,919,343 of CM042901.1, read as the reverse complement.
TATGAATATGATTCATTCTACGAAACTCAATAGTAGTATTATAGCCTCCTTGTATCCATTAAAATTAATTTTAATTGAAAGTGCAATGGGATTGCATGTTTTTGATGATTTTGGATCAATAGGTTTTGAAAAATTGAAATTAATTTGTAAAATATAATTTACACATTTTTCTTTCTTTAATCTAATCATGGGATGGTTAAGAATGATTATTTTGATTGAAAAATGATTCGAATATGATTCAAATAATTAATTTCGGATTTATTTCAAAAATGCCTAAAATTGCCTTGTTTATGAACATGTATTGTTGTTTGGCTTAATTGATGGGGCTGGTTGCATTTTTCTTGTAATTTAATTATAAAAAAATTAGATGGGTGTTAGGGTCGAGAAATAACATGAATTAAGAGTATATAAATGGTTATGAAGACATGAAAAAGTGAGGTGTCATAGGATTTATGCCCATGACTATAGCCTCACGAATGTGACCATCGCAAGAAAGGGATTTCCAAAGTTTAACAGCTTCATGACCATGAAAATATCCTCATGCTCTGAAGCCCATAAGTATAAATTGAATAGTGCCATATTTTTATCAGTCACTTACAATTTTACAACCCTAAACCCTAACTAGCATACCTTTTAACACCATAAATGATTTTCCTTCAATTTTCCTTTAATTCTTAACATTATTAACGCAAAAATCCACCCATTAATAAGGTTTAATTGTTAGAATCAAGGGATTGTACCATTCTAAAGAGACCAATATTGGGGAGAAAAGATATTATGGTTTTTAACCTTAACCAATACTTGTTTCTTTGAAATATTCATAAGAAAAGCACGTTTTCTTTAGTTCTTTATAAGATTAATTCGATTTAATTGAGAAATAGAGATTTATAACCAATGAAGATAGATTAAGTTAGGGTTTGCTTTTATCATTGGCATATGGATTGTTTATGAATTGAAATATATGGTAATTTAGTTATGATTATGTGTTAGGAGATGAAAAGAAAGGTAGAGAAACCCACCAGAAGGATTAGGCAAGCTAGAAAGGTTGATTGATAAGACTTCAATTCAAGTTTGTACATATATGCATTTATTGAGGGGGTTACGGTATCATAGTCATATCACATGGATTTAATATTTTTAGGGACAAGCTGGCTTAAGCTCAAGTGAGAGCGCCCTTGATCTCATATGCATGCAATATTTATTTTATACTTAGTCAAGGAGATTTAAGCTCGGGTGATAACGTTCTTGATATGAGAAGCTCGGTTGAACACTTATACAGACAGATGTAGTTAGTGAGCATGGTAGCTTAAGCTCAAGTGACAACACTCCTGCTTCACAACCCACGTTCGAATAATCTAGGTTTTGAGCATTGGGTTATAATTTATAAAAAAGAATATGGAAAACCAGTCATCAACTAGAATTTGATAAGGAGTAAAGTAACCTATAACCAAATAAATGGAACAAGGAAAAAGAAATGTGGTATTATATGACATGGATGCTTATTGGATTTTGATGCATGGATTTATCTTATGAACTATGGTATGTATAAATGTTTAACCAATAAACTAGGTATCCAATAATTTATATTGATATTTATTGGCATGATCAAATGCTCAAGGTATGTATCAAGTTTATATGTTATGTTATGATATGATTGTTTGCTAGAATTTTTATGTATATATGTACAAATAAGCTTTAAGTAGTTTAGTATATGGGTTCTCCTACAAGTAGGTTTGGAGCCAGCAGATAGTTGGGTTGATGTAAAGAAGAGTCTAAACCCATTAGAGTAGTCGGAGTTAGCCTGTATTTGGGTCAGTGTTATTATTTCATTCATATTAATTTTATTTCAAATTCATGACATGGGACAGGGATAATTCATTTTGTTCATGTTTTTATTAATAAGAACATGTAATTGTTTTTGGTTATTTTAAATAAGGATTGCTTAGTAATAAAAGGGCTAATGTATGTCCAAACTAGATATTTTGAGAATATGGATTTGGTTCTAATTTAGACAATATTTGATTTATCTAAATATGGTATATGGATGTTTTAACTATGCATGATATACAGGTTATAAGTATAATACAAATGAAGTTTTATAAGATATGAAAAAGTTTTAAATGGAACAGGTTATAAGGTATCTAGTCATGTGACATTCACTTGTATAGTGGGGTTACATCCTACCATATAGATGGGTGTTACAAATAATGTTCTTCATGTGATTCATGATTCTACCTCATTTATTCTTTCTATTTTTTAGTCTTAGAAAAATAAATAATTTTTCTATTCCTGTTATCTCCCTTTTTTCCTAATTTAATTTTCTTGCATCTATTACTTAATACATATAAAGATATAATTATTCTTTCACACACATTTATTTAATGAGATATATGTTGAGGATGTTATAAAAAAACTTATGAAATTCAATATTTGTGATCAAAAAAATTTCATACGTGAGTGTATGTATTCTTTTATACTTTCATAAATTAATTTCAATTAATATAATAGTTATACAATTTGGGATTTCGAAGAACTTGTAATTTTTTTTGGCTTGTATTATTTTGTTGCATTTTCTTCATTTTGAAGTTTTTTTTTTGTTATTCAATATGATCCCCATGCTTCATTAGCCCAGACTGCTCCCGAAAGAATACCTATAGTTAAATGTGGCATTTTGTGTTGGTTTAATGTACTTGTGTTTTGTAACATTTTGTGACTCATGTTGTCTTGTGGATTTTGGTGCCTATTAGTGATTTTGGAGTTGTTTAATTTGCAGTGATTTTATCTTATTTTCAGCATAGCACAATGAGTATTTGATTGTGGTTTGTTGTTCTATTATTGTGGCTTGTATATATAAAGCCAGGTGAATGTTCTTCTGGTGCTACATAAATATATGCAGTAATTTAAAAAAAAACTATAGGTGTCGATTACTAGCTAGGGACCGACGCCTATGTATATTATAAATGTCAGCTGCTACATAGCAAACGACATCTATAGAAAGAGATAAATTTGTTTGAGTGAGACTGGTTTAAGGAGATATGTCAACAAAATAACCTACTATTTTTCCTTCTTTTGATCATCTTAATAGCTGAATCTAATGTTTTGTAAAACATAAAAGTTGTAGATCTATGTTATTTAGTTGTATATAAAATTTCGTACAAATACCGCTTGTTTATATAAGGTTGTTATGGTTATATTGTTATGTGATATGCTTATTTACTTTATATGACAAATATGCAATAAAATTTAGTGTATCATGATTTATTTGAGACATGTATTTGTGTGGCTCATTGGAAAAAATTTAATGCATATATGTATTACTAAGCTAGAGATAGTTTAGCATGAGTTTTTCTCACACAAGAATTGAAACTTTAGACGGCAGAAAGTGAAGTTGATCAGGAAGGAAATTCAAACTCATATAAAAAGAGACACAAAAGATTTAATTAGAGAGTTGATTACTAATTATTTTTCTTTTTTATTATGACCAAACATATGGATTTTGGTAGACATATCATATATTTGGTTCAGGAGAATGTCTTATATTTTGATATTATATTGTAAGTAGTCATGTGTGAGCCTAGTACGCCATAAATGATCAACTATGTAACTTAATTAACTACTATAAATATATGTGATATGGTGATATATATATATTGATAATTAGAACTATAAGTCAAATCAAATATAAATAAATGAATTATTTTAATTTAAACGATAGAAAAACTTAGTCAAACAGATTTATCGAGTTAAATTTATATATATATCACCACATGAGCCCCATCCACCCAACAAATGCATCATATGATAGCCGAATTGGCTTTAAGGGGTTCCAAGATGATCGGTCTTAATCAACGATTTCAAAGTATTAGGTTTACTTTCCAATATTCCCTGCATAAGAATTTTGTTGGTGTCAGATGAAACTTTAAAAAAAAAAACACAAACCAACAAACAAGTATTAACTACACTATGATGCTATAATGCAAAACATCCTTTCAGGAAATTTTTAAATATAAATATAGTTTTGATTTTGATAATATGATTAAAGTACATATATTAGGGAGATACATGAGCATCAGCCTATTAGAGACTGAGAATAAATATCAGAAATAAATCTAGGACAATAACATACAGTTACAATTCCAAACTTGTGAAAAATATAGAACATGGAGTATTGGGATTCAAACAGAAGGATTTGAGTTTCTTTTGGCATCCACTGCATCATTAGGGGCAATACATGAACTTGGTTTGGTAGCGCTTTGAGGAACTTCCAAAATTCCCAGTGGTGGCACAGGGTAAGGAGAAATGTCCCGAGTTGCTCGCAGACTTGAACCAAGGAAAGCTTCAGGAGACAGTGAAGGAGGTACAGATGCAGTTGGGATACAGTGAGAATTGGAGATTACCTTGACAGGATAAACTTCAGTGACTTCCTCGGTGCCTTCATCCAAGTATACAACATCCTGCATCGTCAGTTGATGATATTCAACAACCTCCCTTAGAAAGCGATTCTCACGAGCATATATCGAGTTCTCATGAGCCAATCGAGCCTTTTCTGATAACAGAGTTTCCAATTGAAGCCGTATCTGGATGAAAAAAAAAAAAAGGATTCAGAAATACACTTGTTTGATTGGAAGAAGCAACTTACTTTAATCATCAATTCCATTCCACAAAAGAAAAGAAAATGGCATTCCTCTTCAATTATATGCAGTAGCAGACAGGGAAAAAAAGGGAAAAGAAAAGAATCACAAAAAATCACAATCTGTTTAGCCCTATTAGTGACATAAGGATCGCATAGGCAGGGTCCTCAATCCATATTTCCTCAAGAAAAGAGAACCATTTTGGAAGGTAGGACACCATCTCCATAATTCAGTTCAAATTTGCAAAAAAATTTAAGTGTTTTCAAACAGATTGTCAAATTCAAGAAAAATAGCTTTACAAATAGCACATCACACAAATTCACAAATTTCTTCCACCATCTTGGAAGGGTAGGATACCATCCATCAAAGATGGACTTCGC